>CM072517.1:55874434-56046934 GCA_036898135.1 Oncomelania hupensis | reverse complement strand
TCATACATATAAAATTCCTACATTGTTAAACACTAATATCATAGGAAGCACTATTGACCTTGTGGTAGAAAGCGTACAATATTTCCAAGCTGACCTTATATACAAATGAGGAGTTTTGGACGAGTTTTCAAAGTTAAGCTACTGGTCTAGCGAAGAAGATAGTATAGTAGATTGATAGAACGGAGTAGGAATGAGAAAGAACAAAGAAGAAAGACAGCGACAGTGGGAATTTAAAGCACTAAATTTCCAGAAAGTGGGGATACTATTTATACTGAAACCCCTGGCATCCACACAGTGAGGAGGAGGGGGGAGGAAGGGGTAGGAAGAGGGTGTGGAGCGGGAATGGGAGATGAGAAAGAGAAAGACAGAGAGAGATAGAAAGAAAGAAAGAAGAAGAAGAAAAGAAGAAGAAGAAAAAGCAGAAGAAGAAGAAGAAGAAGAAGAAGAAGAAGAAGAAGAAGAAGAAGAAGAAGAAGAAGAAGAAGAAAATCCTTGCATGAGAAAAACAAGAAAAAGATATTGGAAATGTCTGCAGGGACTTTTAAAAAAATCTTTCATTTCAGCTTTTCTCAAACGCGTGCACTTCCAACACACCTGCTTGCTTCTCGGAACAAAAACAACTGTCAAATTTCAGTCTTCTCTCACCTGCCGGGCAGATATTTTGCAATTTCTGCCCAACGGTTGCCTAGGCGACGGTGCAGCTGGTAAATGAGCCGATCCTCCTCCTCTGTCCAAGCCGTCTTCTTGATGTTGGGGTTCAGATGGTTATGCCACCTGGTGAACACGGGAAACATTATAAAATGAGAGCAAGATACCGCCAAGATCCACACTTGATAGCATGCTCAGTGCATTGATTTATTCTTTTGTGGGTGTTCAACAAACCGTTCAAAGGCCTGAAATATAGAGAGCTCATTCTGCCTTGAGTAAGACAGCGATGTTATTTTGATGAATAATCTGTCAGGTAAAGTGCATGCATCAATGTACAAGTTGAAGCAGAAGGGACGTTTAGAAATGTTTCCTGGCCTGTTTCGCATCCAACTTACTACTAGTACTACTACTTGGCTCTTGCATTAACCCTTTAACATGCGGAGCGACCTAGAGTGACCGGTATTTTTCCTATGTGCACGCTCGCGGAGCGACCGGCAGCGGCCGGTAATGACGTGGTCTAATCAGAGGCTGCCATGTGGAAACCTATTATAGCAAACGTGCGAGATTCTCGCACATGTGATTGTGATTTTCTGCGGTTTCCGGCGGAGTTTTCACTGCATTTTTAAAGTGTGTAGAACGCACACAGTGATTTTTCAAAGTTTGATTAAAGTTTGAAGTTTGAGAGGGGGAGAATTATGGCGTGAAAATGACCCATTTGAAGGATTTTAGAAGGCCGATTTGGTACAGGTTAATGATGGAGAGGAAAGTGATTTGGACTTTCACTTTGACGATCTTTTTCTGTTGGATTTGAATAACAGAAATGATGAACAATCGATGCTTTATTATTTGTGGCAGTGATCATATTGCTGCATGCTGTGCAGTATCCAATGTTGACATTCAGATATTTTTCCCAGTTTCAACCCATTGTAAAAATGTATGTGTAACATTTCATTTTGAAGAAAAATATGTGGTTGATTTATTAATAATGATAGGTGGAAAAAAAAATTGGGATGGTGCTTTTTTAAATTAATTTTGTTATGTGAATGGTGTAGCATTTTTGATGGAGTTACTTGCCTTGACCTAGGAAATAGAAGCAGATAAGGCCTGTGGGGGTTAGAGGGTTAATGAAATTCATCTGCATGAAGACCATCAGTTTATGATAATCAATTATGTCTTTTTTAACACGAAGCACTGTTACTGGGGACCGGAAAGAGAAGTACAGATGGTGGTCAAACTCGACCTAGAAAGAAGTAGCTTTCACCTCTCTCTGCACTGTTTGCCTGTGCGTCCCTTGAGGTGCTTGGAGATGAGCGTCCAACGTTTGGGCCCGTATTCTTGAACCAAGTGAATCACCTTGTTGTCTTCCTGCAAGTTAGATGTAAGCATAAATGATTATAAACATGCTTACTTTCCCACCATTTTTCAAATTTTAAAATTATTTTTCTTATCTTCCCCAAAGTGCACACACGCATATATATATAATATATATATATCAGGGGTGGGAATTGCTGAAGTGAAAAATAAAGGAAACTAGGGGGGTCCGGGGGCATGCCCCCCCGGAAAATTTTCAAAATCAAGAACAAAATCTGTGCAATCTGGCGTATTCTGATTGCAAAATGTAAGTAGTTTTGAAGTATGAAAAACATTCTTTTTTGTCTTTTTTTCTTGTGCTTTTTGTTTGAATGACCAAAGAATGTAATGCTGTGATGTAGTGCTGATAAACAATGTACAACTAACAGACACGTTGCATAAAGAAAACATAAATTCAAAAAGGATTTTTGTATATATATAACTGTATACATGTACAGTGATTATGTGAGAGAGAGAGAGAGAGAGAGAGAGAGAGAGAGAGAGAGAGAGAGAGAGAGAGAGAGAGAGAGAGAGAGAGAGAGAGAGAGAGAGAGAGAGAGAGAGAGACTGAGAGAGAGAGAGAGAGAGAGAGAGAGAGAGAGCTGTACACACACACACACAAAATTTGTACATAGTAGCTCAACATGTACATAGCTGTATATTCAACATCTGAATATCAGCTGTCAAAACTAAACATAGCTCCAATCCCACCTCCATTTGTTTTTGACGCCAAAACCTTCTTGAAAAGTTTCACCACGCTGTACAATCATAGCCTTTAAAGACATGATGGCAGTCTTCTTCTTCTTCTGCGTTCCTCAAAATGGGGCCTCAGATGTCCAGGTTTGTCAAACTTATGAAGCGGGCAGTGGTTTCGAGGTCTTGCTTGGAGCCCCAGAGTTTTACGTCCAGCGTCTGTCCTGCAGGCCAGAGTTGTGTCCTGGCATTCTGGTACTGGGGGCAGGACTGCAGGATGTGCTCTGGGGTCTGGAGGTCTGTTCCACACGGGCAGTCAGGGGTGTGTGACAGGCCAAGGCGATGCATGTGGTAACGCAGGCGGCAGTGACCAGTTCGTAGCCGGAAAATCGTGGTCTGTTCATGGCGCTGGAGGTGTGCCATCTGGTCGTCAGATGGAGGGTCATGCTGGGTGGTCCAGGTTGCCTGGAAGTGCCGCTTGACCAGAGTCTTGGCTTCCTTATAAGAGACTGGGGGGTGTGGCTGCTCCATTTTGCTGCCCGACTTAGCCAGCCTGTCCGCCTCCTCGTTTCCTGACAGACCACAGTGAGCAGGTATCCACTGGACTGCTACCTTCGTGTATTGCGAGAGGGCAATCAACAGGCGCTGTGTGTCTCTTTCCAGCTGTTCACTGGGCGACTGCAGGCTCTCGATGATGGAGCGGCAGTCAGACAGGAAGACGATATTTGAGGCGGGCGCTTCTGCAGCAAGGAGCCGGGCAGCCTCATGAAGAGCAGTGAGCTCAGCCCTGTAGTTGGTGGACCGGGCTCCAGCAGGCAGGGATCTGGAGAGGGTGCTTCCATCGGTGAAGCGCAGGTGTAGTCCGCTGCCTCCGTTGCTGACGGCTGCATCAGAGGATCCATCCGTGTATGCGTGGATCTACATGGGCCTGGGATACTTCAGGTCCAGGAGATCCAGAGTGAGGGAGCGTAGCGCAGCCTCTGACTGCTCGCCCTTGTACCTCACTCCTGGGACGTCAGGGCAGAACATGAGTTCGGTAGTCGGGGTGTCCCAGTCCTCGGCGTCCTGGAGGAGCTCTCGTTCTGCTGGGAGGTCTGGGACGGCAGCCGCCAGCTTCTTGACCTGATGGATGAAGCTATCCCGCTTCAGCCTGTTCTTGGTTGGCTGTTGTAGATATTGGTGGGCTGGGTGTGAGGGCAGCCTCTGTAGTTTTTCATGTTGGATCAGAACTTTTTCTTCTCGTCTTTGGTCCAGGGAAAGGAGTCCTGTTGTTGTTTCCAGCTTGTGGATGGGTGTTGTTTTCAGTCCTCCTGTGATGAGTCTCATGGCAGCGCTTTGTACTTTGGCCAGTCTCCTGGTGTTGCTCTTGGCTGCTGTGGACCATGCTGCTGAACCGTATTCCATCACAGGACGGACGTTGCCGGTGTACACTTGCTTGAGGATTCTGCTGTTGGCACCCCACTTTGTGCCCGAGAGCTTCTTCATGAGGGCCAATCTTCTGGTTGCTCTCTTCTCCATCTCCTGGATGTGAGGACTCCAGGTAAACCTCCTGTCGAGCTTGACACCGAGGTACGTTGGAGTTTCCTCCTCCGGTATCACTTGGTTGCCGACTTTCAGCTTCAGGGTCTCTTTGGTGTTGGAGAGTGAGAAGCAGGTGGCTACTGTTTTCAGGCTGTTGATGGTGACACACCAGTCGCTTGCCCACCTGGAGATGCTGTTGAGAGCCTCTTGCATCCTGACGACAGCAGTGGGAGTGGACTCGGCAGCGTTCCACATTGCGACGTCATCGGCATGCAGGGCGCGGCTGATGTGTCGAGAGAGGTTCTTGGTGATGTCGTTGATGAAAACGACGAAGAGAGTTGGGGAGATCACTCCTCCTTGTGGGACTCCTTCCCTGATCTTTACTGTGTAGCTGAAGTTGCCGTTGAGCTTAACCCTTGCCGTTCTGTGTGCCAGGAAGCTTCTGATCCACTTGAACAAGTTGCCAGCGACACCTGCGGTCAATAGCTTCAGGAGTAGGCCTTCCTTCCATGTCTTGTCGAAGGCCTTGGAGAGGTCTATGAAAGTGGCGATGACCTTCTTCTTCTGCTGGAAGGCGTTCTCTATTGACTGAGCAAGATACACCAGCTGGTCCTCGGTGTTTCTGTTCTTCCTGAAGGCGGTCTGTTCTTTGGTGATCAGGTTGTTCGATTCCAGGTGCCACACTAGTCTCTTATTGACCATACGCTCAAGGGTCTTGCCGAGGCAGCTCAGAAGACTGATGGGTCTGTAGCTGGACTTACTCTTGGGGTCCTTTCCTTTCTTGAGTATGGGGATGATGATGGCTTCCTTCCATGCTGAGGGGAAGACGCCTGACCGCCACGACTGGTTGAAGAGCTCCAGTAATTTGTTTTTGGCGGCTGGCCCAAGATGCTTGATCAGCTCGTTGCAGACTCCATCTTTGCCTGGAGCTTTCTTGGGCTTGAGTCGCCTGATAGCATCGTTGAGCTCTCCCAGGGAGAAGTCAGATGTCATAGATGGGGGGTGGGCATTGTTCTGCAGGCAGAGCTTGGTTTGAAGCTGCTCTTCTACTTCTTTCCTTCGTTGTGGAGGGACATTGATGGTGCTTTCAGCCTTGAAGGCTTCAGCCAGAAGGTTTGCAGCTCTCTTGCCAGTGTGGTAGGTGCCACTCTCCTCAAGCACGGTGGTTCCATATGCTGCTGTGGTGTCCTCGTTCAGGGCCTTCACGAGTTGCCACAGTTTGCTGGTGTTGTTGTCCAGGCTCAGAGTTGAGGTCTTCTCGTTCCAGCTTTCTTGGAGTTCCTTGGTTTTGATAGCCGAGAACTCATCCTTGATCTTGCTGTGCTCCGTGGTTGATTCTGGGGAGGGGTTCTGCTCCATGGCTTCTCTGGCCTCTGATAGTCTCTGGTGGAGATCCGCCAGCCTCTTGCTCCAGTAAGGCTTGTAGTCCCTCCTGAAGCCACGAGGAATAGCTTTCTTGGCAGCAGTCAGAATGGTGGAGGTGAGGTTCTTGACATTCTGGTTGATGTCTTCTGTGAAGGTGACATTGAGAAGGTCTTCGGCATGCTGTTGGTACTGTCCCCAGTTGGCCTTCTTGAAATTCCAGCTGGCTCTCCTCCTGCAGTACTCTGGTGCAGTTGCTGCATCTGCAATGAGGAGTGTGATGGGGAGGTGGTCACTGCCACCTAGCTGACTGCCGACTGTTCTGGTGGTCCGCTTCTCAATGTCCTCTGTGGCCATGGCAAGGTCAGGGGTGGAGGTGCTCTTCCATGCTCTGGAGTAGTACGACGGCTTGTCCTCTGGTTGGTTGATCAGGATCAGCTCGTTGTCCATCATCCAGTCCTGGACTTCTTCTCCCCTGGAGTCCGTTGTGCTGTAGCCCCAAGCCGGTGAGTGACTGTTGAAGTCGCCGGTGATGAGATGCCTCTCTTCTGCTGCCTGGATGGTGTGCAGGTCGAGCCTCGATGTTGTAGGGCTGTAGCAGTTGCTGATGAAAAGTTCTTCTCCTTGAAGAAAGAGTTGAATTGTCAGGAGCTCTAGTTCTCCGGTTGTCTGCGCTGTAAGCACTGAGGGGATTCCTTGTCGGACGAGGGTCATGACTCCGCCTTTGTGCCCTGAGGGTCTGTCTCGCCTGTAGGTGTCGTAACCTCTGACAAAGAATCTCCGGGTTTCTGTGAGATGGGTTTCTTGGATGCAGATGACGTCTATCTTGTTGTCTCTTAGGAAGGCTTGAAGCTCTGGTTTCTTGTTCTGGATGCCTTCCGCATTCCACTGCACCACACGTAGGCCTGTCACAGCTGTTGGTTGTGGACCAGTTGCTCTACTCTGCCTCCCCCTGGTTCGCAGGTCAGCAGAGCCGCCAGTCGCTAAGGCGGGCCCCTTTGAGGCAGAGGGCCCGGCACCGTCCCCGCCTGGCTTTGGTCCACGGGGACGACACCATGTCGAAATATCCATCTGAGGCATTGTCCATTTTTCTGGTAGCGTGTGCGCTCGTTTGGACTCCCACACAATACCCAGGGGGTATAGTCAGCAGCACTCCGTCTTCGTTGGGACATTCGGTTTTAGCGAGTTTTCCTTCTCGAGGCCGTGCACAAGACTGGATGTGGCCCATCTCATCCAGCCCCACCTGGTTATCCTGCCAGGTACTCAGTCGCCCCCATAGCAGGCTTGGTGGTAACAGGGGCACCAAACTGGTAAACCAGTAGTGGGTGCTGCTATGGACACATTTATGTAGGAGAGGCCATATGCAAGTAACCTCCTGCCAGCTTGGCCAGACAGTGGTTCCGCGGCTATCACTACATCTGGAGAGTGAGAGGTAATTAATTGAACATCACTCCCCTTGATGAGCGGGACGTACAGCACCAGACCTCACTGCCCCCATGATGGCAGTGATTAAGTACAACGACCTCGACCTCTCACTTCCGGTGAGACTTCTGTTGCGCTGTGTCTAAACACCGCAATAGTGTAAATTATTATTATTATTTTTTTTTTTTTTGGCGGAAGCATTATTGTTTTTTGCGGATGGGATTTTTTTTATGGCGGAAATCCGCCAAATGGCGGACAATTCCCACCCCTGATATATAGATAGATAGATAGATAGATAGATAGATAGATATATCTTATATGTGACTTCAGATTTATACAAATGAAGAAATTAAATATAAATAGGTTTAACCCTCCCCCCCTCCTCCACCTATCGAAGCAGTACGACTGACAAACTAACCTCTTTGGTCCAGGGCCCTTTGATGAGGTCTGGGTTGAGAACTTTGTGCCAACGGTGCTGGCACTGGATGTCTGTGCGGTCTTGGAAATAGCTGGATACCGCCTTCCAGTCGTGAAGACCTTTGGCTTCAACTACCTTGCGCAGCTTCTCGTCCTGCCATCACATTTCAAAATACATTTTTTAACTCCCAAAGCCACATATATTATAAAGTGAACATTTAAAACGCAAAACTATAGCTTCAAATACTTCGTCAGTTATAATATAGCAATTCTGTGTGTGTGTTTCACAATTTTTTGCTCCTATATAATTTATGATCATCCTGTCAAAGATTTTTGTTCTTCTTCAGAATTCACGTTATTAGTTGAAAGGAAATGAGGTACAGGACAACAGATGGTTTTTGTTTTCTCAAATTTGTCTCTAAAATATGCAACCACGACCACAGTTCCATTGGTTGTTCACCTCTTCTTTTGTCCACTTTCCACGATTGACAACTTTCTTGCCCTTCACCTGCGGCAAGTTGTAGTCATGGTCCAAAGGCTCCGCATCATCCGTTTCTTCATCGCTGCTGCAGTAGGACCTTCCATCCGCTCTGCAATCAGGCAAAAATCCAGTGACAACTGTAATCCTGAATCACCAGCATTCCTGTCCTTTAAAACCAGGGTGGAGAACAACTGAATCAAGAAATCTCTGAAATCCGGCCGGGGCCCAGGGGCCAAGCCCCGGTATTCGCCCCCTAGAAGAAAATGAATTTATGCTATTTTGAAAGTAATTTAGGGCCTCTCCTGAAAGCAAAAAGCACAAAGTAAACATGAATAGAAACAACAACAACCCCCCCAAAAAAAGAATGTTTTATGCACATGTCTTTCAAAAAAGTTAAGAATCTTGATTTGTAGGCCTAACAAAGTTTGAGGTCCAACACTGTTACACACAAACTCCACATTTCAAATTTTACTGGGCACACGTTTGTCTATTTTTTAGCTGTAAACAGGCAAGAATTTTTATAATTTTAGAGATATTTAGGGGTACGTTAGTAAAAACACTACATCTTAGGTATTAGTGACTAGTGTATAGATTTAAATGAAATAAAATGCAAAATGAACAGAAATAAATCTCTTTTGTCTTTGATTATCTACCTTTTTATACTTCTCTTGTCATGTCTTGTTTTTGATTACTCCATGTGTATACAATAAAAAAGTTTTAAAAAGTCCAAACAAGCCTTCTCCTCTTCTTCACTTTCATGCCAGTCTGAAAGATCGTATGCATGCACACTACTGACACTAATTGTCTAATGTCAGTACCGATCTCTTCCTCCGACTCCAAGTCCATTTCTCTCACTTTAATGTCTGATAAATGGAAGCCTGTAAACTCTTCTTCATCAGTCGAAGAATCCAAACCATCCATTTTAGACACACACACACAAGAAAATTTGAAAAAAAAATCGAAAAAACGAACGCATCACAGAGAAAACTTGTGGAAATGCAGTCGAATGTTTTCACAACAGAATTTAACCGGAAGTCAATTGCCGGAAGTCTCGCAATCTTTCAAACAACGCGAGAATATAACCACATGGTTGATACGGACGCTTTTGGACGTTTTGCCTGTTTAGACCTTCGGCCGCTTTTGGTCGCTATGCCCAGTAAAGGGTCGCCCTCAGCTTCTCACACTCGGAACTCAATATTTTTTTCTCGGAAATGCAAATGCCTTCCGCGGAAATCCGCGGATTCGCGGAGAATTCTCCACCCTGTAAAACTATAAAAAATGAAAATGAGGAATATTCTAGGGCAGAATTCTTGTTCTTCTGTAAAACACTCAGGATCAACAGGCTGACCGTTGCTAGCATTACAGGGGATGGGGGAGAACGTGACTCAGTGCGTGCTGGGTAAATTTGTGTAGCCAGCACTAACCAGTCAGGATTTTTAAAGTCTGTGCAATGGAATCTGTGTGTGCACAGACTAGACCTTGGTTTATACTCTCATCCAAAGGAGTAGCCTCAGAACGGGCGCTGTGTCTCACAGTTTTTCTCCACTCAGGGCATCAACGGGCTTTGAAGCACTGCCTGTACAGGCTGCAATGTTATTGCTTGACATGCAGTATGCATCAACTGTTTTGCTGTTGCATGTACACCACTTAGCCAACTGCACTCCCAATTAGACGTGTTTGCATTTGATGTGAAAGCAGCTGCCTATCTTGTACCAGGTGAAAAATCAGATTCTGTGGTGGAGGGTTGATCATTTCTCCTTTTCTAAATTAGTCAACATTTGCTAATCACCGGCTGTCAAAGAGCTGCACAAGAGATTCCCTATTTCTTGCTTAATTTTTCCTGGTTGTAGCAATGCCAGTAATGGATGAATACATGTGCAGGAGGTAGCCAATAAATTAACTCATTGAAGTCGCAGAGTGCCAGACTCGGCATCATTCCAGAGTCGCAGGATTTTAGGCTATTTTTAAAAAATCACACCAAATGTACTAGACAACATAGAAACATAAAATAAATTGCAAATGAAAGCTTAAAGTATGTATCTTTAATTTCACTTACCACCAATCTGCTATAATCCTCCAGAAAAAAAAATATTTTGCACCAAAAACACATCACTTTTGCAAAAAAACACTTTTTTTATAAGAAGCACAATACCTATATGTTGCACCCATTTTTTATATGAAAATATTTCATTCTCTTGTTTTTATGAAGTAAAAACACAGTAGAAATGAATTTTACACAAAAATAATCATGAAAGCACAATCTGAAGAGGCATTTGTCACATAACTAAAACAAAATTTTCCCAACAATCGGCATTCAAAACTGGAAGCCATTTTGTAAACAATGAGTTGCTAGCTTCATAGAAATCGCGATATCTCAAGAGAAACTTTGTCAAAAAAAATATGGTCAAACTCAAAGGGAAGCAATCTACTCTAAAAAGACCCATTTCAAGTATGGGTATTGCTTAGGTCCCTTGGTACTCATTTTCTGTTATAAAAAAAAAAAAAGGCAACACCCGACGTACACATAACAGCGGCACGCTCCTCTGAGGCACCGCTAGTGCCGTAGCACCGTTTGCGGCACGACTTCAATGAGTTAATCTCTACATCTGCACCTGAGTGTCTGGCAAAACATGTTTCTGCCTCTCCAAATCCACTCTATAGTACGCTGGTTAAACGATCATCTGTTGTGCCCCAACAACCTTCGAGTTAAGGGATAGGATAGGACAGGACTATGATGTACATGAATCATGACAGAAGCTGTAGAATAACCAAGGATGCTAAAGCATTAGTCTGATCACCAAAATTGAGAAAAATTCCCCTTGGGGAACATAAACCTTAGTAGCTGACTCGCTCAAATGGTGACCTTTTATGGTATGATCGCATCACTTGCCATATGATATATTGTCTACCCACACAATCCTTACAGATGCTGGAACACCAAGGCCACAGGCTTAAAGTGTATCTGGCTTAGTTTCACAATTGCTCGCTTCAAGATTAACAGTTGCTCGCTCCAAGAAACATTGGAAGGTTGCCAAAGACATGGGAGATGAAAAAATCGTAGATCCTGGATCAATAACATCTCTCCTCTTACCTGAGATTCTGTCAATAGCCTCCAACCAACATCTGCAGGATGCTCTCCACTCCATCATCCATATCGATTATCCCATCAGCCTCCCCAACAAGAGCCATCTCAACCTCCCCCTTCAGCACAATACCCCGGCACATCGCCCCATATGCAACAATGATCTCAACATTACTAGTTCGTTGTTGCTATCTGGAAGAAGAAGAAGACGTAGAAGAAGAAGCGAAGTCAAGGATTGAATTGAATGCCTTCCCTCCATTCCAAACAAATCTTGAACTCTGCCCAGTTCTAAACCCAGCCCCTTTCTTACCTTATTTTTCGTAATACTGTGGATACCCCGTTTTGGAGGAAATGATTCCACAACTTTGGCGTGAGCAGCGAAGCGCACCTAAACAGCTGATGGGCGGAACCGTCGGGACAAGGATGACTTTCAGGTTGACTTGTATCAGGGCTTCACATACCCCCCAGTTCATTCATGGTCTATTGGCGAAAACTGTTACAATTTCGGATTCCGTTGAAACTGGCCAACTGCTCTAATCAGTTAATATTTCCGATAAACTTTCAAGAATTTGTTCCCAAGGAATGTCCTTACCTGTATGGTTTTGGCATGTACCCATATGAATAAGGCATAGGGATCATCCTCTGACAAGGGTAATTTAGCCGTTTGACAAACGCTTCCACTGGCAAAGATGGCTTCCAACTGCGGTCGCAACTGTCGAGCTGGCCAAATGAAATGTCATAGCCAACGCGTAGTTATTGTCGTCACATTTCTATGGTTGTGACGTCAATTTACACACGCACGTTACAGAACGTTGAACGCACATCCGTTGCACATGCACGTGCGTTTCTGTTGTTCCGGCACACGCGGTCCGATGATCGGCAGAAAAACGACAAACTGCTGGACAATTCTAATCCTAAACAAGCACATAGAAGTCAACAGATTACAAGTAACTTACCCAATTTGTACGATGCATGGCAGTTTGACCAGTTACAGATTGATTGCAGGGAGGCCAACGAAGAAAGACAAGAACACAGAGCTCAAAAAGCGGCTGAAAAATTCATGTGCACTGAGCTGTGCCGATTCGGAGAAGCGCAAAACAAGAAATTTTTTTGTGCTGCAGTTGTAAGAAGGTATTTTAGCTGCCTATAATGTACACATCCAGTTTCTGTTGCTAGTAAACATATATCGGACATACAGGCTAAATCTAGATTTAGACGGCCTAGGGGCCTAGCAAGTAAATGTCAAGGTCGGGACTAGGCTTTCCGAAAGTAGTTTGGAAGTTTCAACTGGGATACTTGCTAGACAATACTTATAGCTGAAAAGAAGGTAGCACGCAAAATACCTGAGTAATAAAATGTCAATCAATAATGATGTAGAAAGATTCGTTTTCATTTCTTACCGAAGACATTAAATTGATTAATTCACTGATTCAGTGCATAACCAATGAGGAAACAATGACAGATCTACTCAAATATTTTTGGGGAAACTCACCTATCTGAATCCGAATCGCTCATGGTCAGTGACAGAAAGCTGTGCTAGTCCTTCCATTACACTTCTGAGCTCTGCAATCGGCTTAAAATGGTTCCAGTTATTTAGATTTAGCACAATCATGAATGTACACTCTCTGTTTGCGAAGATGGCGCTTCGGGGAATTTAGATTGCGCGCGCTGTGGCGGAAGTAAACACGCTGCAAAATGATTGGCCAATCACTACGTCATGTCGCCTAAGAATAGAAGCAACTAAAATACAATTGGTTGTTTGCTGCTGTATATCTAAAATTAGAAATACCTGGGGATCCCCAACAACTGTCGCGTGGTTTCTGTTCGGCTCGTCCACCAAACTGTGACCGTTTATGATGTGGGATAGGTGGATGTGGGAGAGGGAGGGCAAGAGAAGAGGGAGAGAGAGAGTTAAATCAGACAGAAACAGAATTTTTGTGATCAAGTATGAAAAGCACACTCCACTGTAAAGGTAGCCACATTCTGTCTTCAGATAAGATAAGAATTTTATTTAACAAGCGTAAAAAAGTAAGCACTGGGTGTGCTTTTTTTTTTACATCTTGCCCTTGGAGCTTGAACAATAATAATAGTTAGTATAACAAAAAAACTGTGTAACAATAACATCATAATGTAACAATATATTCAAGATCTGTGCACACATGCAGGTGTGTGCGAACTCGCACAAACACACACATTTATTTAAACCAATCTAATGAATGTTCTCTAATTTAATTAATTTCTGATGTGTTGTAAAAAATGTATTCTAAATGATGTGTATTTGGTGATTGCACTTCTGGAAAGTTATTCCATTAAATAGAACCTGAATATGACAGACTGGTTTTAAACAGATCAATTGTTGGAAATGGGATATTTAGTTTGTTAGAAAATCTAGCAGTTTTCCTAGGGAAAAAAAAAAAGAATAAAGATAAGGGGGTACTATCAGAAAGGATCTTGTACATGAAAGTTTCTTTATTAAATCTTAATCTGTTGGCAAGAGATAGTATATGTTGATCGGTTCATAATCATTCGGAGAGATTTTGTTTTTAAGAATAACCATTTTAATTGCACGTTTATGAGTTCTAACTAAAGGTTTCATGGTGTTGCCACTAGCAGTATCCCAAATAGTTTAATAATCAATAAAAGCTGAATATGTCCAGAATAAAATAGTTGACGAGAATGCACATTTAAGGTATGTTTAATCATTAATAATTGATAAGTTTTCCTAGAAATAGTTTTACTAATATTTAAAATATGTTGCATCAGGGCAGGGCGAAGTACCACTGAACAGATTTTCAACCTCAGAATAATCTGTGAGAAATACCTACAGCACCAACATCTATATCATGTGTTCATAGACTTCAAGAAGGCGTTTGACCGAGTCTGGCATGCAGCTCTATGGGCAACAATGAAAGTATACAGCCCTAAAATTATTGAAGTCATCAAAAGCCTGTATGACAAGGCTACCAGTGCAGTCCTCCACAACAGCGCCATCGGAAACTGGTTCAGAACAACAATCGGTGTGCATCAAGGATGCCTACTCTCTCCAACACTCTTCAACATCTTCCTAGAGCGCATCATGTTAGATGCTCTTGCAGATCATGAAGTCACAGTTAGCATAGGGGGTAGAGCAATAATCTCCAATCTTCGTTTTGCGGATGACATTGATGGATTGGCTGGAGAAGAACAGCTGGTACAGAGGCTTGACTGCTGGTACAGAGGCTTGACACCACCTCCAGAGCTTATGGAATGGAAATAAGTGCAGAGAAGACCAAAATGATGACCAACAACACCAATGGCATCAACACAGACATCAAAGTCCAAGGTCAATCTCTCAACACAGTGCATAGCTTCAAATATTTAGGAGCCATTGTATCAGACAATGGGTCCCGACAGGAAGTCCTCTCAAGGATCACACAAACAACTGCTGCCCTGACAAGGTTGAAGCCCATTTGGAAAGACAGGACCATCAGTCTACATTCCAAAGTAAGACTGCTGTGCTCCCTTGTCATCTCCATCTTCCTATATGCTTGCGAAGCATGGACCCTCACAGCAGATCTCCAACGAAGAATACAAAGCATGGAAATGAGGTGCTACAGAGGACTTCTGGGCATTTCCAATACCCAACACATCACCAACGACGAAGTCCGACAGACCATCACACAAGCCATTGGACAACACGATGACCTGCTCACAGTGGTGAAGAAACGGAAACTCCGATGGTGTGGCCATGTCACCAGATCATCAGGCCTTGCAAAGACTATTCTGCAAGGCACAGTGCAAGGAGGTAGAAGAAGATGGAGACCGAAAAAGAGGTGGGAGGACAATGGACTGGTTTGACACTGAGCGAAGCCAACAGGGCTGCTGAGGACAGAGAAAGATGGAGTATGCTGGTTAAAAGATCATCTGCGGTGCCCTACGACCTCCGGGTTACGGGACAGGATAGGATAGGCATCCAAGACATATTATTATCTAAAATCATGCCAAGAAGTATATGACATTGAACTTCTTCAACTATTTTGTTGCAAAGTTTTAAAGGAGGGAGTTTCATAGAGGAACTTTGCCTTTTTTGTCTCGTCGTAATTAGCTTGGATTTTGTTTTGTCTGAATTAAGTGTCATGGGATTAAATTCAGAGATGGTGCATGCAATGCTTTTATAGCTGAAATTCACCCATATAGTATAAAAACGTCAGTCTCTGTAGAGTGTGCATGGGCTAGGTATTGGTTGTTTATTACTAATACGATGAATACTTATTCACATAATGTAGATTTAGTTCTAGGTGCTTACTTGAATGCAAAACTACTTTAACTATAAAAAAACCCAAATAAGACATAAGACAATTTATTTCGCTTCAACTTTTACATCGAAGAAATCTTATGAAACTCATGAACTATAAACAGCTAACTTGTATATAAAACTACTATTTGTCATTTGAAGATGTGTGGTACAGCTGACTACTTGATCAGTTGAATTACTGGTACTTGGTCGCAAGTGGGATTGACACCTATCTAACTGCTAGCTGCAGTCACATTGCTTTAACCAGTGGAAGTAAAGCAGTTATTACCATTGGTGTATGCAATTCATTCATAATTAAATGGTCGATGTCCGAAGCTACAACCAAGTAACAAATGCCAGAGCTCTCAGCATGTTAACAACAGGGCAACAAGCTTTACAGCCTATGATGCTATCTTTACTATGCTACACCAAACTAATCTATACTATCCCTATTCTAGTATACAATATACTATACTATACCTATTCATTTTTGCAGTCACAATGCTTTAACCAGTGGAAGTAAAGTAGTTATTCCATTTGGTTACAATGGTGTAGGCAAATTCATTCATAATTAAATGGTCGATGTCCGAAGCTACAACCAAGTAACAAATTCCAGAGCTCTCAGCATGTTAACAACAGGGCAACAAACTTTACAGCCTATGATCAATGATGATATCTTTACTATGCTATACTCAACTAATCTATACTATCCCTATTCTAGTAATAGTATACAATATACTATACCATACTTATTCATTTCTAGTATACAATATAATATAATACACCTATTCTAGTATACAACCTTTTTTTTTTTTCTCATCAAGGTATGGTATAAATTTTTACTAGCTTAACGTATGTAAGATTGCCAAACATAATGGCATCACCATCTTACTGCATTATTCAGTGCAGTAAAATTTGAAAGGGTTGGCAAGTTCTAGTCCTTGACATGGTGGTATCTGTTAGGGGACGTTTAGTCTACATAATCTTCACCGTGTTGAAGGTGGTACCCTAGTTCAAGGGGAACAATCTCCGTGTTGTAAAGCCATAAGACCTATGTTTGCAACCTGTTCAAGGCCTGTGTGCCGCCATGATTTTAACTGTTATGCGTAAGGGTATGAACATACTGCCACACGTCCATTGGACTATTGTCATGCCAATGTTAACAAAATTGCACAGATGCGTGAAATCCTGTATTATTTACAGCACCAAGAAGTGTTTATACTGCCAAAGGAATGCACACCAACACACAAGTGATTGTTGTACCCTAAATAAGTGTTACAAAAGGAAGAAAGGGTGAGATGAAGAGAAAATGAAATGATGAAAAAAACAAAGAAAGCCTTTTAAAAAAATCTGTTATGTTCTTGTGCACATTAGCACTTATTCTGCTGTATGTTTTTGTGTACATTAGCACTTATTCTGCTGTATGTTCTTGTGTACATTAGCACTTATTCTGCTGTATGTTCTTGTGTACATTAGAACTTATTTACACACGAATAAGAATTAGTCCTGCAGTTGGCTGCAAGACATAAAAACAACCATTGCATACTGGAGCAAAAGAAGAATGAACAAAGAACAAAACTCCTCTCCCAGTACTTTCAGTGCAGCAAGTTTCAAATAGATTACAAGCGAGTTCAAATTGAGTGCATACACAAAAGAAGGAGAAAACTTAAAAAAATAAAGCACAAGGAACAAGTTCATGCCTTTACAGAAGACAAAAGACAGCCACAACTTGTGCTAGTTCTAAAAACAGCTTTTATTTTTTTTTTTTAAATTGAAAATACGTATACATATAATTCACTCCCTTTGGGAAGACCCAACATTCTGCAAATAAAGATCAGTCAGGCAAAACAATAAGACTTTTTTAAGCTCAGCTACACGGTGGCTAACCACTACATTCAGAATAAAGGCCAAATTAAGCTAAGGGCAGGGATGGGAGGAGAAAAGTAAAAGGTCCATACAACAAGCAGGCACTGGGACTACAACTGGTAAAAGACAAGGAAAACGTCCTATTCCAGCACAAAAACAGTGAAAGAAAACCAACGCAGTAATTTTTCTCTCTTTATTTTACACAATACCATCCCATAAAAACAAGCCCAACATTTTTATATATATGCAATGATAAAATCTAAAGGATTAAGTTAATCAGAAAACATCGCTCGTTTCTCCCCCACCCCCAGAAGGCAAGCTACAAAATATACACTTAGTAAAAAAGATGTTTAAATCCTTCAGGAAAGGAGAGATAGTTGGGGCGGGGAGAATAGTTCTCATGAAAAGATGGTGCAATTATTTTCATAAAATAATGGCATCTATCGATCAATGCCTTTTTAACAAATACGGCAACTATTTGGCTAGTGACAAAATGTACACAAAGAATTTCAAGTTATTTAGCGAGTACCTAGTATGTGTGCCCGTGTGGATGTGGATTGCCTAACTGAATAAAACCGGCCAATAGTGAGAGGCAAAAGAACAGCACACACAGTTCACTACGGACAGAGAGCTAACACTCTAGAAAACCCATTACACACAACATGCAGTACTGTGGGGGTGGGGATGTCATTTGATTTCACAACTTGCAGTTTCCATTACAGTAAAATCTGGCTGGCCGCGCAGGGTGGGAAATAGAAAATAGGGAACAGAAACAATTATGAGATTGCAAAACATTTTGTATTTAGAGACAAAGGGTTAAGCAAGTAAAACACATTTATCAGGTGATATACATGATCTCCAAAAGACAGGCATGTGACATTAGCATGTGTTGACATTTATATTAACATTCCGACAGCAAATGATGACAACTAATACAGAAATGCAAGCACAATGAGCAACATAGAACTGTTGTGACAGCAATGCAACCTGCTTCAACGTATTGTCCATGTTCAAGGGAGTCCCATGTATGCATCTTATTCAACGTTAAATAGGATATAGCAGACTGCCTATGAACACAGACAACATATTGCAGATAGCAGCTGACCTTTTCTTCTTTACACTCCAAGGAGCAGGTTTCACTGTACTGCAGCTATTTTGATTGCAAAATCACTTTACCCTTCTTCAAATGCAGACAAAGGTATGAAGACAATTACTAATTTAAAAAAATAAAACGCAAGTAAAATCACGCAAGAAAAAAAAATCTACATACACAAGGAAACAGAATGAATTAAGTTTTAAATTAACATACAACATAACATGACTCACCGAATAATCACTTGTAGTTGTAACCTACACCATCACAAAATAACAGTATCTTGCACGTTCCGTTAAGACTTAAAAATCAAATCACAGACCAGAGATTCAGTCTAACTTCCTTGATACAACTCACACTTGGGGAGGGAAAGGAGGGGAGAGGGTGGGGGGGTTGAACATGCAAAGACTTACTGAAATTTTTTTTCTCTTCTTGGAGCTTTATTTCTTGTACAAAGGGTGGGAAAAAACCACATTTTACGCACTCAAACAGCTTTTCCATTTTCAGAAACTCACTACAAGCTATTTCAATGATGTGACACTGCCAAATAAAAGCAACAACGAAGTGTCGCTGCACTGACAGTATTCAACGTCAGTCAAAGAAGCACCCCCAGAAAAGATCCGTGGCTCATCATTTAGAAGCATTTCATACAATACGAGTTAACTTCTGCCTGAAAACATCACTCCCATGATTTTGTAATAAACCAAGTCCTAATAAAAAGTGAACAAAAGCCATCTAAATATGGGTAACTTGTTGAACAGATATTACACAAAATACGGACAAAACCAATTTATATATATATATATCGGATGCCTTTTTTGTTTTTGAAAATGAGCGCAACAGATGACATCTAAACATTAAATACCTCTGCTGGTCTTTCATTGATCCGACTCAGCATATATTAATCTATATCAGTAAATGGCAGGGCAGGCTTAGTTCCTGCACATTGCACCCTACATCCTAATAGATGACCGTTTTAATAATGCACATGTGACTTCAATGAAGAACGGTGAATCCAGTTTCCTCTGCTAGGAGAACACACATTGAATCGCTCTCAACAACCACAAAGTTCTCGTTTAAAAATGAAAGCAAAGAACCCACATAGCTTTCAAGCAGCAAAACCCAAACAAATCTCAGTGAAATCTTTCCAATCCAATCCTGCTTCCATTACGGTGGTGAAAAGTGTCCGTGTCATAGGCAATGACGGACAGAGATGGAACTTGTGTGATATTTCTATCTCTGCATTTCATTCTCGTCTCTTTGCAACGTTTCAACAAAAGCCTTTACTATGCAGCAGCTAAAAATAAGGTGTTTTATGGGTCTCGTAGTCAGAAAACTGGCATGCGTGTTAGTACTGAACTTGGGATAAGGAGAGTATGTTTGTGAAGAGATGCCACGCATCTTCATTTGCTTGCAGCAGGGGTGTGGGTGTTGGGACAGAAGCGTGGAGTGAGACTTCCATCCCTGGTCCTTGTTTGTTTATTCATCATCTTCCTCTTCCTCTTCCGACTCTGCCTGCTCAAGCCAGGTCAGCCACTGGTTCACCTGAAGAAACAAGAAATAAAGTTGAAAAACTCTGGCAGTACATGGTTTTGTGATCATCTTCACGTTTTATCTTTTTCTTCTGGAATCTGAGTAATTTAAATAAGAATAAAATTCCCAGTCATATTACTGTGCAGTGCATAAAGAAAAAAAAAGTCCACTGAAAAGCAGGTTCTGCTGGATACTTCAGTAAACTCATTCATAGCATCCAATTCCAAACATTTAAAATGTTTACAGTTGCAGCATCACAGCTTTGAAATCCCAGATAAGACTGCACTCAATACCATTATTGTATATACAATTAGCTTATACCATGAGGTAAGATTCAGGCAGTTATTCATTTAATTTCTTACCAATTTGTCTTTGTAGCCAAACATTAAGCAGTCTACAAGTCTGAAATTGCCTCCCGAATTGAGGTATGCAGACTCCAGATGAAAAAAACAAGCAAGCAAATGAGAAACTCTTTGTGCACTGACCTGGAAAAGTGCTTTGCCCTTGCCAGGGTGCTCATCGTTCACTTCCTCTTTCCACTTGATGAAGGCTTCCTCCTCAATGATCTCCTGGTCATAAAAGTTGACAAAGAATCGCAGCAGCATGCCTGAAATTCCCACAGTTAACTCAAATATAGGTGCACACATTCACAAATCGAAATAAAACAAAATCATAATAAAATTCTGAAATCATAGAACATTAATTTTTTTTAATAGGTTAGAGGAGAACACGATGAGTAATACGATTATTCCATCAAAATGTAACAGACTACCAAATCAGAAAATGTTCAATTGTATTTGTATACAATCAAATTGTTGCACACAGTTGCTGATTCATGAAGATGACACAAGCATGTAACACTATCAATTGAAAAGTAAATAAATCAAAGAATAAATGAGCTATAAAAGATAACTATAGAAAACCAGAATAAGCGTTGGATTTACCTTTAGGGAACTGATTGTTATGGCAGAACACTTGCACGGCATACAGTGCAGCCATCTGCAGGTTGATTTTCTCATGCAGGAACTTTTGAAGGACCCCCTACAAACCAACCAAAAATTTAAAAATTTCATTATGTAGCACCTTTTTTCTACTTTAAACACAAACAAAACAAACAATGAAGCCCTCTTCATTTCCTCAAACCTCACCCTCCTCCCTTTCCCCTCCCCCACACACAAACAAAAACAATGATTGGCTCCAGGTCTTACTGGTATTTTATGCACATATTTTGGAGAAAAAGCATGAAAGCAGAGAAATGACTTCAACAACAGAGTTTTTCGGTCAGCACTACAACTGTTAAACTGGATAAAAACAGAGGGGTCATCATGAAGGTGATATTTTACAGAACAAGTAACAGACCCACTGCCAAGCTGACACTGACAAGCTCCAAAACTAGATTCAGGAATGCAGAAAAAAAATGGTACCTTGAGTTTTTCCAGTAGTGCTTTTTCCTTGTCCAAGAGGGATTTATCAGGGGTGTTTGAAGGGTCACAATTCTCTGGCAGGGTGCTCTCTCCCGTGATGTATTTCACTACACTGTAAACAACACACAGTATGTATTACAAACATGCTCTTCTGAAATATTAAATGTCGATAAATGGTGACCACTAATCGAGAGGGTGGGGGCAACAAGGCTAACACAGGTTATGCAAACAGGATGTGGCTGCTCCAGCTATATCAGGATGAATGCAAGATACACAGGATGACCGCTCCATTTTCCTTCCTCGTTACGCACACCATAATTATTAAAAGCACAAATTTAAACAACGTGCACATGACGTACACCGACAGGATTTTCCTCCTTACCTGGTAACCAGAATGTTGATGAATTTGGGTTCAGTGAAGAGAGAGGCATCCACACGCTCCTTGATCCACTTGAAAATAGCGCTAGCTGTGGGTTCGGCAGCAATGGCACGGCCAAGCTCCGACTGCACACGCATGAGTGGGAAGATGAAACTCAGGCCTCGATCCTCCAAAATCTCCAGCAGGCGCTCCTTCCTCTGGTCGATCTCTGCAATTTTTTCCCCCCAACAATGTTAGCATATGATAGCATTTATAGGAACGGAACAGACTGATAATAAGGTTGTGCTCATATTGGTATACCTTATTGCATGTACCTTCTGGTTGATTTTGGGCAAAGAAAAGCGCTATGACATTTTTTTGTGATCAGCAACAATTACTACCATCACCAACAGAAACAGCCTATGAGGCAGACGATGGCTGCCCGACTCACAGAAAGCAACAGCAACAACAGAAGCAGAGGGAAAAATACTATACCAGTAAAACAACAAAGGTAAATTAAGAAAACGCCAGAACAAAAACTACCAACATTGTCATTATGTACTATTTTAACAGTCTTGTGATTCATGCACCCAGAAGAAATCTTTGGAGCCTCTCTAGCAATTGTAATGCTTACAACGTGCATTCCATCACAAACTTTTTGACTCCTTGACCTCCGCCCACTTACCAGGCAGCATGTCCTGAAGGTTGATCTTGCTCTGGTTGAAGATGGACACCAGCCAGGGCTTATCCTTGACGCGGTGGGCAGCTTGCAGGCACAGCAGGAACAGTGGGTAGTGGATTCCCCTGTGGAAGGGTTCCGCAAGTTCCGCTAAGCTCACCACCTCCCAGGCCAACGCCTGAGCCCCAAAGCGGGCCATGTGGGACTTGATCAGTGGGGTCTCCGTCTCCAGGTCAGACATCTGGTCTGCCACCATCTTAAAACTCTGCAAAATCACAGAAAAATCAGTCCATAAAGTGACTTGCTGCATGACTGGTTCATTCTTACACCTTTCGAACTGGTCAATAGCTAATCTATGATTGGCACATTAAGGAAATAAACGATGTGGATATTCAGTTTTTACTGCGACTATTCAATTTCAAATTTCTAGACAAAACAGTGGCATTAGCAGCTGTGCTTATAAAATAGAATTATTGTTAAAAACAACTAACATGCATATAACCAGTACTAAATAAAATCACAAAAATAAATTATGAGAAGATAACTGGTTTGAACTGGGAAATAAATAACCGCACAAAATGAAATAAAATAAAGAAATCAACCAACAAAAAATTACCTCCATGAATTGGTCTGAAGAGACCATTTTTTCTGATTTCAGGGCAGCAAGAAGATTCATCACTTCATCCTGTTCAGTCTCTGCAATGCACAACACAAACACTATCAATGTAAGCCCAAATATAAATGGTCGTGCATATTTATTACCTGGAAAATTTAAAATCATGCAAGACTCGTCAAAAACTGTCAACAAAATATTATCCAATTGAATTCATAAAATAAAATAAAATGTGAAGAAAAAAAAAAGTATTACCTGTCCTGCTGACAGAGCCAACCAAGAACTGAGCCAGGAAATCCGACATCATCTTCTTGGGAATCTTGAGCTCTCTGATAGTGTTTAGAGTCTCCGCCACGTCTTGCTTGGTGAAAAAGTCGTTCAACAGTTCAGGCTACAAGACAGAAAAACAAACCGCGTATGAGACACAAACAAAAGAAAGGGGAGGAGGGGAAAGGAGAAAAAGAATAGACAAACAGCAAAAATAAACGCGAAAGGAATGGAGAGGAAAAAAAAAAACAATAAAGGAAAAAATTAAAAGCCAGCAAGAGGTACTGACCACCCTCTCCTTGAGTTCCTCAGCAGAGATGGTCTCCACCTTTTGTGGCTTAGGCTTCTCCTCCTTGGCAGGCTTGATGGTGATGGGGGGTGCCTTGTTCAGTATAGGGTTGATGGGCGGGTTGGCCACATCCACCGTCAACCTCTTGGGCGACAGCGAGATCGAGCCAGGCTGTGGCACCATAGGAGCCGAGGGGGCAGCCTGGGCAGAGCGGGGCAGCATGGCGGGCGTGTTGGGTTTGAGCATCAAGAAGGTCTTGTTCTGAGGCCGCAGGCTCACCTCCTCCTTGCCATTCAGCACACCACCTGTGCAAGCAAGTCCAAACATTCAGCATTGTAGTAATTGGATTTTTCTGATAAAGCATGCTTACACTGGTTATCCAGAATACAAAAAATAGTTTGCCGACGTTGGGATCAAACCCACTTTGACGAAGATGGAACACAGGCGTTACGGACCACTAAGACACAATGGTTGCTGCAGGAACCCAAAATGTAACCATTCTACAAAAGAAACCACTGCAAGAGTCTGCAAAGTCCCAATACACAATCAACAGCTCAACCTTCATTTGCAGTGTTTACCTCATTTCACATACAAGTCTTAAAGCATAGCTGGACAGAAGGACAAGCACACAACAGCAGCTCAACCAAAGCTTTTCAGATTTTGAGGTTAGGTCAGACAGGCTAGCTATAAATAGCTTCGCCGATGCTTCCTTTCACTGGAAGGGGGATGCAAGCAAGCTATAAATAGTCCCCACAACAAGCGAAGTGAGCTGGTGTGACACACGGGATGTTAGCTGTAAATCACAACGCAGCTTAGTGGTTGTTAAATTACATTAGACGTTAAAAAATTTTTTTTAAAACAATAACAAAAATAAAGTGACAAGAACTACACAGAAAATGCTAAAACACTTTAAAAGTTGAATCACGTTACATTACATTACATGATTATTGCTTTAGGTCCAGCGGACTCTTCCGAGCCAAATCAGGACCGGCTGAATCACGTTACCTTGGTGCAACGTGCATACCTGTGAGAGGTGGAGAGGAGGATGTAATGGCACCAGGAGGGGCGGTACCACCAGCACTTGCTCCCATAGGTATTGGCTGCTGCATGGTTCCTCCCTTACCTCCCACCTGCTGTTGTTGCTGCTGTGCCATGCGCTGGAAGCGAGGGGGGATGTTATCTCGCTGGCCAGCTGCAAATAGGGCATACAAACCGATGATGGATTTGGGGTACTATTTACCCAAAAGAAAACGAGCAAACATTCTACCAAAACATTTCCAGCATCAGAACAGAAGCCAAGGCAAAGGTAAATAAGCTCTAACGCTGCACACCAAACCAAAAAGCACAGATTTTCATTTGTTTCCAGATCGTAACAGAATTCACATAAAAATAAGCACACAGACATAAAATGTCCCAGGCATACTCTTCACATCTGACAACAATAATCACAAGACGTAGCAGGAAGGATGGAGAGTAGGGTTGGACAATTTATTAAAAGACAGACCTGACTGAGTCCCACCTAGTCTGTTCTGAGCCTGGTTCTGCTGCTGCTGGTTCTGGTTGTTACGACGCTGGTTCTGGGGACTGCCACCACTGTCTTTGTCCTTGTAGTTCTCCTTGTTGCGGAAGTTGTTCTGGAACCCTTTGGACCCATACAAACAAAAATGGTGAAGATTCTAGTCTGATATTACAATAGCTGTCTCAAACAACATGTGATCTCATCTCAAATGTTGTGTCATAAAAAAAAACCCAACAAAGGATCACACACCAGCCATCTATAACACCGGGTCAACAATGTTGTGTACCCTTTTAATCATGGTAGAATGGATGCAACATTCCTGTAAGCTTGTGCATGGGACCATTAAAAACGAAAGCGCTAGCAAACCCTTGGTGGAGATGCTAAGACGACTGCTAAACTAGCAAGGCCGTGAAAAGAAAAAGCAAAAACCCAGTGCTCACTCACCTTGGTTGTGCTGGTTGCCTCGGCTGCGACCCATACCACCTCCACCTCTCTCCCCACCACCGCCTCTGCCCATGTTGCCACCACCGCCACCCGTGAACTGTGGGGGTGCGTAGTTGTCCACCTGGATTACCCCTGGGCCGGTGCCGATGATGTTGCCTGCAACCGTCCATACAAAGAGTATTGTAACAGCATGAAGAGGATGCTCACAGGGCGCAACATATATGCAAATTGAGGTTTTCTAAAGAGTATACAGAGGTGCCAACCTACTAATCTTCTTGTCAGTATTTCCGGACCCGTTTGTCAGTATTCTTTTTCTCGCAAAACCCAGCCTACTACATTATAACGACAGGCTTACCTCTGAAATAGCAGGCTATTTTCAGTCCTCTAAAATCACCATGAAAATCAGCTTGTTGAACACCAAACTTGTTTTACTCTAAAATCACTATGAAAATCAGCTTGTTGAACACTACACTTGTTTTACTCTAAAATCACTATGAAAATCAGCTTGTTGAACACTACACTTGTTTTACTTAAAATGAATGATAGTGAAAGTCTTTCCAATAAAAGCAATGTCAGCAACAAAACAGTTCTATTGTTTTAAGGACTTAGCAGTTGCCTTTTTGAGAAGTGTTGCAGAGTTTTGTTTTGTAGCAGTCAGTATTTGAATTTCTTGATTTCAAATGCAGCATTGTATTCAGTGTCTTACTTCCCATATTCCCTCTAAAGTCAGTTTTATTTTTTCTAACTAGAGAAAAGATCCCCTTTCACATGAACAGTTGGACACAGGGATCATGAGAATCCTCAGTATGATCTTGGACAGTAAGTAAGCTTTGTGTCTAGCAGATGCAACATGCCTGGCAACATCGTCAAAGACACCATGACTTATAAAAAAAATCGAAGCCACAGACAGTACAGCGTGCGTACTTTGTTGACAGTTTCAACACAATGATGCATGGATGTGCTTCTGTGCATGAATGCAGAAAATCTTGCAGACGTTTAGTAGCAGGCTTTGTTTTCTTTGATGAGGAATCGGCTTCGTCATCAGACTTGGCAGCTTTTCGGTTTTTTTGGTCTACGACGTCCTGCCATTTTTGCGATTTTGAAACACTCTGAAAGGCGGTGAAGACTATTATGGAGGGAACTCGTACAGGTCTATTTTTAGACTAGGGATAGGGGTATGGTACGGGTAGGGTTGGGTAACGTCAGTCTAAAAAGAG
Organism: Oncomelania hupensis; assembly: GCA_036898135.1. Lineage (NCBI taxonomy): Eukaryota > Metazoa > Mollusca > Gastropoda > Littorinimorpha > Pomatiopsidae > Oncomelania > Oncomelania hupensis. The sequence goes on along the minus strand of CM072517.1, from coordinate 56,020,383 downwards.
ATCTGTACGAGTTCCCCCCATTATAGTCTTCACCCCGAAAGGCTAAGAACGAGTGTTTTCATTGGACAAATGGATCATGTTTTTGATTCGGGTCGCGCGTACTTGATTCGGTTTTCTCACGTGATTGATTAGGGTACAGTCATGAATTGAAAAGCATGTCGGAAAATACCGCTGGCACACAGCAACTTCTCCTCCGTATTCTTATAAAAGCTACCGTATTTCCGTATTTAATTCACTTCGCCGGAATTAAATACGGTCAATCCGTACTGGTTGGCACCTCTGAGTATAATCGTAGAGTGTAAACCAAGAGTGCAATTAACATTTTCAAGAGTACAATCATTCCTTGGAAATAGATAAAATTCCACAACAGTTCCTATCATACCTAGGCACAATACCCAATCACTTACAGAGCTGGCCAAGTATAATTTTAATAAAATATTAATTATAGGTCTTGTAGAGACGCTTTTCAATCTGCTTGCAAACAAGATTCACATTCAAAATCTGCTAATAATTCTAAAACTTCGCGTATGCTTACTTTATTTTGATGGTAAAGATTTTTTTAAAAAACAACAGCAAAAAACAATCTTACTCATAGCTCCCATGGGCATGCTGAAAATGTCACCAAAGCCTTTATACTGAGATCCCATGCCGTTAAGCTGAGAAGGCGATGGTATCACTTTTCCTCCCCGACCCTGCACAGACAAACAATTTGTTACCACCATCAGTGGTCCAAATCTTCCGCGGATAATAAAAACTTTCCGCTGAAAAAAAATTGCGCTTTCCGCAAAAATAAAAAAAAATCCTTGAGAAAGAACAAAAAAATTCTCAAACTGTTGCGATTCTCAAACAATGTAGGTCTACAAGCAGTCAGATTATCTTCACTTCCGTTTCCAACATGGCGTCTCATTATGCACCACGCGTTGTAGCTCTCTGCGAAGCATATGACTATTCAGGAGTAAAAAATAAGTGGCTTCCACTTGTTGAGTCCATGTTAAGTGCCATGGGAGAGGTGATTGACAAATCAAACACCAAGATAGACATTGACACTTATTCTGCCATGCAAATTGTCAAGCATTCGCTCAAGGCCAGAGGTAAGACTGCAGTGCAATACTTCAAGAAAATTGACCTTATCAAGGAACATCTTAGTCAACGTCTTGTGTTTAACATGTTGTCTGCTGCCAGAAAAGATAAAGACAGAAGAGAGAGATCCAGGGAAGAAAGTGCCCAGAAGGCAGTCTCTTGGTGTCACCATCATGAAACTGACCACCAAAAGAAAGGCAACTGAGGAAATCCTGGAAGAGGCCAAGCAAGCCAGAAAGTATATAGGGAGGAGACCGGGGGTGCAGGAGGGTGTGGAAAAAAGGACATTTAAAATTAAATGATCTTGAGAACAGCAGATCTTCATTATAGTAATATTAAGGTTAAAAGGTGTTCCAATAACCTTTCGGTTGTTTGGGATAGAGGTGTTGAAACATCTCTTTTCTCTGGGCAGCATAATGAGGGTGATGCCCCCCATCTCGCTGCTTTACCTTCCCCGGATCTAAACAGAGCCAGGTAGTAACATAACATGGCAATAAAAAAACAAGAAAACACAACTTACATTGGCAGCTTCCTGTCGTATGGCAGTGATAGTCTTGGGACCATTCTCGCTGGCAACCCTTCTGGGTTTCCACTGCAAGCAAACAATGAAATAAAAATTATTATCAAAAATATAATAAAATTTTTAAAAAGCAACAAACCAACACAACAAACTGATGCTGAGGCCAGATGACATGACATCATAAAAGTAAAACTGTTTACAGGGGTAGTACAGTTGCAACTTGTGACATTGACTAGGAATGATATGAATGTTTCAAAATCAACAGTGAACAAGAGCAGCAAAATGAAAAAAAGTGAACATATGACAGAAGTTAACATAGGAAAGAAATAAACATTTAAAAAAAATCAACAGCACCTCGTTGTCCCTGAGCTCTATCAAATCTTGCAGCATGAAGCGGATCCTCGATGGCAGTTCCTCATTATTGGCATACAACTTAATGCGGGAAAAATACTGGTCTATCCAGGCCTAGCAAACAAAATAAACATAAGGAATTCAATGAACGCATTGTTAAACAGCTACAAAACACTATATATATAAAATCAAAGCCCTCGTACATAGTTTGAATTTATTTACTTATTACTCAACATCTGACTAGAGAGGCAAGGGCTCCTGCCCAACTCAAACCCACACAAGTCTTGAGCTAACAACTTTCAGAATGCACCAGAATATATATGTAGCACAGTGTTCCTTACGAGTATAAATATGAATGAAGTCAATTAAAAGTCAGCTGATACTTGCTGTGCTTACTCACATATACCCATAATATATATGATGGGTGCATGTAAGCAAATCTTGCTCTTTTTTTTAAAGTCATCATTTATATTGGCAAATTTCAGTTTTTAATCAAACAATAAAGTTGTATTGCATTGTATGTCTGTTCATCTTACCTTCGCCCTTTGTGAGTCTAGGCGTGGGCCGACAGTGCTTATTATTTTACACAGACATTCCAAGTCCTCAGCCATGTCTCGAAACTGTGTTTGCTTCTTCTTCTCCAGAAGCTGCTGGATACATTTGTGGAGGATGCCTTCATGCAGCATCTCCAGCTTGCCAAGCTCACCTAACAACACACATCCCCAAATACACATCAGTAACAACACTTAAAAATACTCACTCTCCACCTCCCTACATACTAACCTAGCGACAGCAAGGTAATGTGGACGTTGGGGGGGAGTGAGGCGTTCCCGATTCAAGATCAACTACTGATACACAGCAGTAATGGATAAAGATGAAAGGCACATGAACATCAGTGAAAACAGAGTCAAAATACTGGAAATGACCGTTAAAAACATGTCCCATATCATACACATAGTAAAGTTCCAGCTTTACCTCCACGGAAAACAATCTCTCAAAAGGTATCTATTTGACAATCAAATTATTAACCAAGTAATGCAATAGAACTTACTGCAGTTTTTTTTGTTTATACCGTTACATCAATTCTAAATTATTTAAACGCGCAGTTAAATAATTTGTGGAACACATAACAATGGAATGTACTTACCAATGAACTTGATGTTTCCAAGCATCTTCTCCTTGGCCAAGTGGTACTGCTCACTCTCCTCTTCTGTGAGCGGGCCATCTTTCTTGTCGAACGCTGTTTACACACGAGCATGTCTTCCGATATCATATACATCACAGCATATTACACAGTATCAATTAAGCTGAAGTGATTAAGAGGCAATGCAAGCACACACCATTTCTAAACAAATATGTGCAGGAATGGACACATTGCAGACAAAGATTTTGAAACAACAGAAGTGACTAAACTTAAAAGAAAACAATTGTGACTTCTTTTTGTATGAGCATTAACAAAACACGCCATTTCAATTTCTCAACGAATGGGACTCGCAAATGTTTGCTTGTATTTAAGTTTTGCTGCGGAACTTACCTTCGGTGGCCTTTGACCTGTTTTCAAACTCGTCCTGACACTTGTTGAGTAACAGTCGCCGGAAGCTCTGAAAATAATATGGCAAGTATTCGTTATGTATTATTCAATATACACACGACTGTGCTGATAGAAGATGTTATGCATTATTTGTTTTTGTGTGCTGTTTGTAAGACGAAAGACTATTTACCAAGTAAAACATTACAATTATTTGTGTGTGGTATGGCGACAATAAAATACATCCTCACTTGCAAAACCTCTCATCATGTCATACACTTAATTGGCAATCATCCTGCATACAGCACTAAAACTAAAGACATAAAAACACAGTATTAAAGAGTATGTGTTGTATTTGCAGACTGCACAATAACCAACACAATTCAAATTATCAACTTTTTTACAATCATTTCTATACTAAGCTGTAGGGTTTGACCGTATCTGCCCAAACACCAATTATGTCAAGCTGACATGATAACGAACAACGTTGAGGAACTAACCGAGATGGAGGTGTTGCTGGGCTCGAAATTCGGTACGTCCTCACATAGTCGGTGGCAGAGCTGTGCATACAAATTACTGTATTTTGGTTCTTCTAAGGCTTTGTCAAAAATCTGCAAACAAAACCAGGAATGTGCCAAGTCAGTATAGAACTTGTGGAGAAAGCCTTGGAAACAAAAATCTGTAAGTGAACAACACAGGTTAACAAAATCAGCAGCATTCTTAATAATACTAATCATAATAATGGATGCTATTTATGCACCTATCTCCTGCATCAAGACTCATAGCTTGGTGATCTGTAACCAACTTAAACATGCACAGGCTTTCCCACTGTCAAGTTGAAACTGTATTAATCATTATCACTGATTTCTTTATTTAATATTAAAAATCTTAACACTTACCAGGAGAATAACACCCTTAAGAACGGTGGGAGAGTCAATTCCCACATTGAGTAGTTCAAGGCTCAGCTTATCAAACTTCTCTGGGGTGAGTTTATTGAGGATTCTGCACATTCAACACAGCAGTGGCTATTCATGTACCAGGAAGTTAAATTGTGCTATAGGCATATTCCAACACATATTAACACTTATTACTAACAAATGTTACAAGGCCAAGGAAATAGAGAAAGAAAGAGGAGGGAGCGAGGGATGGAGAGATGGCGAGAGAAAGAAAGGAGATGTGGGAGGAGGTAAATGTTCAAATACCAACCCTCTGACGCGTCGGAAAATGAGGTCATGTCTGTCTTTGGGAGAAGCAGCATCGCGTCTGACGACGCTTGGTGGCACCCATCGGGGGATTGCCTCGGCCCTTGAGCCAGACACTGTGGATTGGGGTGGTCTATCGTCCCTACAAAAATCCAACACTGGGTACAAACACTTGTTGAAAGTTAAGCTCAAGTCATTGTCAGACAAAGTGACTTCTTTCATTATTTAATTAATATGAGTCTTGTTCAAAACTTCTTTCAAAATATTTATATTCAGTAACATACATTACTCAATGTGCACACATATGATAAAAGAAATCTAATTGTATTCTTGTACTGGGAGAGTACGAAAATGAAAAAAATAATCGCATTGCACTTACTGTCCTCCTGGATGTGGAGAAACACCACCCTTCTTGGATTTTGCGTCCAGTATGATGCTTATCTTTGCACCGAATATGATCAGCTCAAGAGGTTAGAAAATAAACAACAAAAAAGGGATTTCTCCCTTTTCTACCTGTAGACAAAAAAAAAAAGAAAAAAAGTAAACAATGGAAATCACACATACACAAGATAATTTATTCACGTAACAAAATAAACTCATTTCTGTGTTACAATAACAATATAGTTGTCAATAAATCAAACAAAACCTTTAAAGGATACTAAACTAGGCTTATGGCTATGACAAATACTACACAAGGGTGAGTCTGTGGTCATCCAGCCCTAAATGGTGTAACTTTCACAATATTAAATCCTACCACAAACCACGGCCTGGCCATCTGGTCTGCTAAACTTAGTAATCAATCATCAATAATTTTAACATCAATATTAGATCCTACTTCTTTTTAAAAAAAAATTGTGTGTAGGCTACTGCACTACAAAGTACTAGTACTACTCAGTACTTGGCTGTGGTTACAATACATACAAACAGTAGCCAAAGAGACTATTAAAATGTGTCATAAATGGAAAGCCAAGGGTGAAGGGATCAACAAGACAATTATGATTTCACACTACATAACTGACATAATAACGTTAAGATGCTTGACCACAGCGATGTATGCAGAGATGTGCCTTGTCCTATCCTGACGCTTTATTCTGTTCACGGAAATGTATGCTGCGTGAGAAATCCGAACTAGGCTGGATCCGATCGCAGGAGACATTACCAAAGCAGTAAATCGTAACACATTTTATCCGAACAAACTCTACTAAACGTCACGTTCATATCATGTCATATAAAATCTATTGTTCTGATTCCGATTGTGTACCACGCAAAAATTTTTTTTAAAAAATCTCACTAAAGACAAAGAAGATCCGACATGGATACCGATTTTCTCCATTTTGAGTGCACACGCTAAGCAGTGTGCTGACCAAAATCCTGAGAATACGGAAGATTCGGGAGCTTCAAGACACATCTCAAGGTGAATAAAAGAAATGTAGCTCATTTATATTTTACCCTGTAATGATGATTTTGATGAGACAGCTGAAGTTTTTCATAAAGCTTGATGTTGATCACCCGACCTGCGCAACACAAATTTTTTTCTTGTGATCCCACAATGCATGTGCGCTGACGCATCATGGGCGTTGTGCAATGCTTTAATATTATGTCTCTTTTGTGTACATATTTTTAGAGCATAATTCAGTTCATCCAAAAATTGAAAATAAGTATGAAATGTATGCACAAAACCAAAAAATGCACCGTAACAATTATTTCTAGCGTGATTTGTGCAAGTGGATCCGCGATGGCTCAAAGGAATATAACGCCATTGAATGACGTCATTTGTGTAGGAAATAGGCCTACGCATATCGCTCCGTGAGATCATGCAGACAAGGCGTGGCATGCTACGGGCAGTGTCTCAGCTGGGAATGTCGAAGTTCATGTTTGCTAGTATGCAGCATTTTGAGACTTTCCTTCATACCCTTTTTCTTTGGGATGGTTATCCCCGTCTGCCATAACGCCAATGGTGGGTGGGGACGTTAAACCTAAATGTGCGTTTAGATACGAGCTCATTTTGCACAATTTTGTTAACACAAATAAATTGCGTTTGATTTATGCGTCTTTCTCTCTACTCCATCCACACACATGCCCCCATTGACAGTCATTGTACTTCCATGCTCCCACTTTATAATTCGTAGGGCTAACGGATCCTATCCTATCCCGTAACTCCGAGGTCGTAGGGGCACCACAGATGATCGTTCAACCAGCGTACTCCCATCTTTCTCTTTCCTCAGCAACCATCATGCCTTCTAAAGACTCCATGTGGGGGAGAAAATTGCATTGACCGTTTCTTGTTTTAACTTTAAACTATGTAGGCCCTACTTCTTTTTTTTTTTTTTTTTAAACTTTTATTATTACATTATTTTAATATTCCCCACCTTCCTCTCCTGCTTTGTTCTATCAGGGTATTCTGTGCATGCATGTTGGTAGAAGATGCTCAAATCCCAGTTTTACATTGGATATTTTCAAGTGTTTTCTGTGTGTTTTGTTTTAAGTAATTTGTAAAATGTTAATCAGAATTTGAAATGGTCAACAAAATATAAACAACATAGGCAGGAACCACATTTGTAAACAAATGAATTTATTGCGTATATTTAATTATATCAATGTTCATAAACAAAAGCCCTACCACGACTAACACAAAAATTTTGTTATACATAATATTAATAAGCAATTTCTAGAACTTGAAACCAATAAAGGAAAAATAAAACAAACTCTTTAATCAACAGTGTCAAAGAAAGAATGCCATCACAATGTGGTATAACACACACAATAGCCAACTCAATGTACTAACCCTTTTACCGCCATCGTGGACTAAAGTCGAATTGCACATGACCACTAGTCGACTTTTGTTCAAATCACAATGTCATGCTAAACAATCAAAGCTTCACAGGGGGAATGGTATTTGTTTTGGCGACATTTCACCCACCAAATTTTCACTGTATTTTTGTGTGAATACAGATTTCTTGACTTGACTCGTTCTCATCAAGTCAACTATGGCGGTCCATAAGCAAATCAGCTCAAGTTGACTATACTGGATATTGGAAACTATTATCTACACACTTTTCCCCCTCAATCAGACTCAAAGAGCAGTGATCTGTAACCAGCATAAATACTCATAGGTTACACACACTCCAATATAATACTCAACAAAAAATTCAATATACACCTCTGAAACACACGGTGTAAAGTCAGGGTGAACACTATTAGAAGACAGAAAGAGGATTTTAGGATTTTAAAAAATTTAGATGGTAGTTAAAGGAATTTATTATTACTGTATTATTTTTATTATTATTATAAAAAATGTTTTTAGTGTTATGGACCACCAGAAAACAAAACGATTACAGTGTAATTATTCCTATGGATGCAAATAAAATGGCAATTTGAGTGCAAAACATTTCAAGAGTTTATCTTCAATACTTTCGTAGATAATGCTTTTTTTAAACTTAAAAAGCTATATGATATGTAATAATTGGCAGTAAAAGAGTTAAAATAAATCATATGTAGCAACAACAAAAATAAATAAATAAAATAAGTGAATAATTAATTAAAAATAAATAAATGCTATACAAAATAAACAAAACTATACAAAATAAACAAATTAATTAAAAATAAATAAGATACAGTCAGGTCTTTGACAGAATACTTCAAACCGAAGATAATGCAAAATGTATATAAAAATAAACATGTGTGGGTTGCTACTACTGCATCAGTGTGTCTAGTTTAACACTAAAAACAACACACAAGGACAGAACTCTCAACTGCATTATACTTTACAACAGGATAGTCTATACAGGTTTGTACCTACCGCAGGTGCCGGCTCAACGAGCTGTCTACCATTTGAGATTTATCACGCACAAAATGGTTGGCCGAGTTTGGGCTCAACCCGATGCCACCGAAGGACAAGAAATGCACAATGCAATGGTGTTCACAGTCAATCTACCTTCTTAACACCTCCGGCATCCTACCAGTTATCACAAAAGAATGAACAAAGGAAGAGAACAAACAGATAGTTAGTCATTGCTTATAGATTACAGCGGATTGCAAAGAGCCGAATGAGATTCACAACTTGGTGGAAAGAGGACTCACCCCTAATACGTATAAAAGAACTGTAGAAACAACTTTAATGGTAACACTGAAGGCACTCCACCAGCCGGTCACTTTACAATAAAGGCATCCCATGCAGGGGACGCTGAGGTTTCACTCTAATTTATCCCGCTGAGGCTTGACTTTAATTTATTGAACTCCATTTTACAAAACCAAAATAGAATATAAACTATAAAATATTAACAAAACACATAAAAATAAAATGCTTGCATGGCTAAATCATACCATAGAAAGCCCTAGTGACCATGCACAAATGAGCAGTTTTGGGAGAGTTTTAAAGAAAAAAGGTAGGTGACTGGTCTAGTGAAGAAGATAACAGATCTTTTATTATTTGTTGTATCAAATTTTATTCATCAGATTAACATAAGTTGTACTGATAATTTTTATTTTTTGTATCATGGTAAAAGTAAAAGTAGACCACAACAAACACTTACACCACTGCATCGATAAATTACTTCATGTTTGATCTAGAGGTTACCCCCCTACACAACTAAATGTAACTGTGGGTATATTAGATCTAGAATAAGAAATAGAGGGAGGGAGAGAGAGTGATTATCAGGGTAAAATATCTAGGTTATGAAAGAGCAAAAGATTTTCATTGGTATGTTATCATCAAATTCAATTTTTGCCTTCTACATTTTTTGTGTTTTAAAAGCACCAAAAAAACAACAACATATTTCTATGAGAATCAACAGATATGAATTCCTAATTTGAACAATCAGAGGGAAGATGTGGGGGTGGGGCTCAGATGGAATGGGGGTGGGGGGGTGGGAGCTTACAGATTAGTCCATTATTGTTTATAGGATCCAGCAGACTTCAAAGAGCCGAATTAGGACCACAACTTGGTTGAAAGAGGGCTCACCCCTGATCCATATAAAAGATCTGTTCAAACAAACCCCAGTAGTAACACTGAAAGCGTTGCACCAGCTAGTCACTTTACAATAAAGGCATCTTATGCAGGGGACGCCGAGGCTGTACTCTAATTTATTGAAACCCCATTTACAAAAACAAAATAGACTATAAACATCATTATAAAATATTTTAAAACAACACATACATATAAAATGTCTACATTGCTAAATAATAACACCATAGAAAGCCCTAGTGACCAATTGGTAGAAAGCGTCCAATATCCCCAAGCTGACCCAACAGACCCCATACACAAATGAGGAGTTTTGGGAGAGTTTTCAAGAAAAAAAGGTATAGGTGACTGCTATAGGCAAGAAGATAGTAGATTGATAGAGCAGATTAGGAACGAGAAAGAACAAATGCGAGTGACAAAAACAGTGGTAATGTTTAAAGCACCTAAATTTCGACAAAGTGGGGATACTGTTTATACAGAAACCCCTTGCACCCCCATGGGGAGGGATTAATGAGAAAAAAAGGAAAACGATATATTAAAGAATTTCCTATCCCTATCCCATCCCGTAACGCGGGGGTTGTAGGGGCACCACAGATGATCGTTTAACTAGCATACTCCATCTTTCCCTGTCCTCAGCAATCCTGATTGTTTCGCTCTTTGTCAAACCAGTCAATTCTCAAATGTTGTCCTCCCACCTCTTTTTCGGTCTCCCTCTTCTTCTACCTCCTTGCACTGTGCCTTGCAGGATGGTCTTTGCAAGACCTGATGATCTGAAAGAATTTATGCAGATAAAAAAACCACTTTTTTTTTTTTTGGGGGGGGGGGGGGGGGGCTGCGGAAAAGCAGAAAGAGAATTAAAACAATTGAAGAATTCGTAAAGATTACAGAAGAATGCATGGGGAGAGGAGAGAAAGAGGGAGGAGACGAGAGAGAGAAGGGAGAGGGAGGAGAATGAGACCCAAAAAAGTAAAAAAAATCCATCACATAAACACAATGTGCCCGAAGTGACTTTTTTTTTCAAGTCTAGCAGAAATGATATTTACAGCACCAACAAGCACTATGTCATTGATTTTGATTTTTGAAAGAGTTACTCATTGCTTACAGGGCCCAGCGGACTGCAAAGAGCCGAATCAGGACCAGAAGAAAAAAAAAGCGCCCTGAAGTCTACAAAACAAATAATGAATGCGGGGGAGAACTCTAAACAAAATAAAATCAGTCACTGAACCTCTCTCTCTCTCTCTGTGTAATTTTTCTCTTCCTTTTTCTGTTAGATATTCACACACAAACGCTCCCAAAAATGACAACCTATCATATTCATGGAAGCATCAAGATAGATAGATATTCAATGGTTATAGGGTCCAGCACACTGCCAAGAGCCGAAACAGGACCACACAAAACTAAGCAAAATCAAACTAAACTACTAACATTTAAAGAAAGGAAAATATAAAATGTACAAAATAATAACATTTGATATTTAAAAGATATTACTACAAAATTCATATAGTTATATAACTACAACTGTACAATATTCACAGAGCGATGTCTGTCTGCTCTCCTTATATATCATTTATTTATTTTATCTACTTAAAGAATTCACATACTGACACACACACATGAAACCAAATGGGAAGTAGGGTGGGGTTCAAGGGGATAGGGTGGCGTGATCAAATTATGGTACCATTTCCTTTTCTAATGGCAAACACTCTCATACATCCACAACCACCTAAAAATGACAAGTACACAACCAAAGAGGCAGCAGAATGGTTGATGCTAAACCGGCCTGATATGAACTTAAAAAGGAATAATAACAAATCCACCTGAAATCTGAAAATAAAACAAGCATATAAATTATAATACATGTACAGTTTTTAAAAAAAAAATTCAATTACGCTTAATGCTTTTATTATAGGGTGAAACACTATTCCATTACAATGTGTTAAATTCAAATAAAATACAACAAATAAGAATGTACATGTATTCATGAGACAAAAGATGTTGTTCAATTTCTATAGGGAATTCGTACACAGCAGTTCTTTATAATACACAGGTAAAAATTTTACATCAACAACTGTAAGTGTAAACATCAGTCACCAACTTTTTAAATTAACTTTTCTTTCATATGGTTCCCACTGACAAATAATTTCATGGAATACATGTGTATCTGTCTAATGGCTTATACTACTGCTATTACCATCACCACTATTGCTTCTAGCCTATACTCTACATAAGAGTAATCACAGGACATGTACATTCTACCATCTGATAACATGCTCACATTCACATCAAATTCCAAGAGGAAATTACAAACAAGACACTGTGAAAATCTGTAACAGGTTGAGTGTGCACTATTTTGACTACATTTACTCATGTGCGCCCACATACACACTCATACCCGCGTCCCTCTGCTCTCTCTTCCTCACACAAGCACACACGCACACACAACAAATGAAACAACAAATGACAATTTTTCAAAAACAAATAACAAAATTTTGTATCAGCATACTGCACACTTCTTCCTATCACTAGTATCAACCAATTGTTAAAACAGCAAGACATTTACGACTCAAATTTAACAGCATGTCAAAGATAAGAAAAAAAAAATTACTACAGGCGTCCACTGGACCTTATATTATAAACAATGACTAACTAACTAACTACAGGCTTCAATCAATTTACAATGACACACAGTATAAATTATATGTAAAAACTGACCATCTGGCATCAAAGAAAATAAGCCAACAAAACCACAAAAATGCACATTCTTATTGTTTAACAAAAAAGCATAATCTTCACAGATTCGAAACACAGAAAGCATTACATTATTATGTATTGCTTTAGGTCCAGCGGACTCTTCCGAGCCAAATCAGGACCGGACAACCCCCGATCCGCATAAAAGATCTGCTGAAACAACCCTAGTGGTAAAACCGAAAGCTCTCCACCAGCCAGTCACTTTACAATAATATAAAAAAAAAAACGGCACCCCACCGGGGGTACACAGAAAGCAAATTTTGCGCTATAAAACTAATAAAAACAGAATCGTCAACCCTTTTAGTTTAAGTACAATTCAACAATTTCTATTTTTTAAATGTTGGCCAATTCGCTCGGTTGCAGTTGGCTAAAAAAAAATACCACAGCCACAAAAAGAACACAACAAACAAACCAGAATGCTCACTCAATCACTTTGTAATATTGATAACATTATTACTATCCACAAACATGCTTGCTAAATTAACATCAATTGAAAACAATGGCAGGGGTTCTCAAAATACACCCCCAGTTGCCAAATGCGAGTGAAAAAATGTGTGGAGACCACATAAAGCTCTCCTCTCCTCACCTCTTCCATTTTTCATTGGCTGGCAAATTTCTACTTTCACTGAATCATGCACAGTCTCGAACCATGTGCAGACAAAAGTTCAGTACCCCTTGGTGTTAAAAACTTTGATAGCTATCTGACAATTCTGGCTTTCAGGACCTTTGAAAAGGCTGTTTCCACTAAAAGGGAAATGTCAGAGGTCTAGGCTGTGTGTATGCTATGCTATGCATCAACAGCCTCTGACACTCAAGATTTAGGTCAGCATAATGTTTGGTTGCTTCTAGAAGCTAATACTAATCACAATCTAAAGCAGCTAGCACGATAGCGACCAAAGGTCTTGTTTGGAAGTAATCACTTTTGTGAACTAGCTATTAGTGGTAAGGGAAATAATAACTAGCAAATTGTAGACAAGAATTGAAGAAAAATTAAGCATAGGAAAAAGAACTTTACAATTGGAGCTAAAAAAACAGGAAGAAAAAGAACAATGCCACAACAATTATCTCCCTTCTTACCTCCCCCCCTACCTTTCTCCCTCTCCCCCCAACCTCTAAAACAACAACAAAAAAAAGTAATAATGATCCTAATCGATCATGATGTTGATGGTCATCACCACTTCAGACACCTCTTCCTACATCCTATCATATTCCTATCCTATCCCTTAATTCAAAAGTCGTTGGGGAACCACAGACAATTGTTTAACCAGCGTATTCCATCTTTCTGTCCTCAGCAATCCTCCTGGCTTCGCTCAGTGTCAAGCCAGCTCGAATAATCTTCAAAAGACAGACCTTATCTCAAGAACAAAATCACTCACAAGCTCAGATCCCTGTAATGAACCACTCACAAATTTCATCTTCAGCTTAATCACTTCTCTCCTCAATTTTAACATTAATTTGTTTTGCTGCTTGGTGTATGATTACTATGATAATGCACACAATTTAAACCAAAAAAATGTGCACTAGTCTACTCATAAAAATCAAACCAAGAGATTCTGAAAAATATTTGCAATGGAGAAGGAGGAAAGAGAAGATAAAGGAAAGGAAATAACTAGAAGGGCAAAGCCCATATGACTCACATGCCCCATTTAGAACGTGCAATATTTAACATGAAAATAAGTGCTAGAAGGGCTTCCTTTTTTTAAATGACAACATTTGTTGACCCTGTGATCCTGACCTTGAAGTGAAGTCAATCATTCACTAATCATTTCTGAGGTCTCATGGATTTATATATACACCGTCCTACCAAGTTTGGTTGCAATAGATAAAATAGGTTCTGAGAAATTTTACCACTTGCAAGTTTTGCTGCACTGATGGATAGCAGACCGACAGGCGGATAATTTTTTATTATTTTTTGAAAATGTCATTTTTTTGACTATTCAGAACTCATCTAGCACAGATTTTCACAAATCTTGATTTTTTTTGGTGGGTGTGGGGAGAAGAGGGGGGAGAGGCAAGGGGTGTGCGTGAGTACATAGATTCACATTGCTATGCATGGAAGTCAAACACAAAAGGGGAGTGGGGGCAGGAAGAGAAATGCGAGTAGTGAGATGGTAAAGAACCAAGGAGGAAAAAGAGGGTTGATAAATAAGGGATAAAGATTTTAGACTACTTATAAAGTCTAATCTTCCTAGCTGTCCCCTAACAAATAAAGAATCTTTATTTTTACCTTGGAGGAGAAGAAGAAAGAAATAAAATTGTAAATTTCAACAGCATCATGATCATGTGGCTCAAAACCTCATTTCAGCGCAAATGACAAAAATTGGCCTCAACAAGCACAATCGGTCACAATGTAAAAATGTTTAAAAGAGAATACTGCAGCAACTATTAACACCACATATAATTTGTTCGGAGTCTCAGTCAGTGTCTAAGGAACACAAACACAGAAACACTAAGATTTAATACAAGAAATTCATATTTACAGCAAAGCAATTGTTATCACACAAAGAGTTCAACACAACAACAGCAGATAGATCTATGATTGCATCACAAACAACTTGATAGCAAAACACTGGGATACCCATAAGAAATTATTTTGAGGAAAACCATACAAATATGGTCTAAATGGTGTCAACTCTGGTGTTGAAAAGAAAGCCTTTTTTAACCTCATTTTATTTATCCTATGAGCTTTGCTCCCATGGCGATGGGTAGACTGAATGCTGCCTCTGGCTCCAGCAGGCGCACCGGACGTTGACAGTGCCCCCCCCCCCTCCCCCCTCCTACTGCAAGCTCTAGCTAGAGTCAACTATACAGTCATGCTAGTGCCATTACAATATCATGTCTATGCTAATTAAATTGTTAATGTAATGTACTGCTAACTTCCATAATTATTGTATATATATAGTATTAATACAATTATTGACTTTGTCTCTTACTTCTCTTAGTTATGATAGCTGAAGAAATTGAATAGTGGTAGGACATTATTAAATAAGACTCGTCTATTTTATTAAAATTATTTTTATTTGTGCTAGACTGTATTAGTGTACATGTAATATGGTTTTGTTGTCTTAAGTTAAGATAGAATGACGATGAGTAGTGTAGTGGGCATAAACGCAGTGGGCGTGTGGGTGTGTATATGTGGGTGGGTATGCGGGTGTGTGCGTTAGTGTCTATGTGCTTTCATTCCATGTGTAAATTCCCATCTCTCAAATCATTCTCACAACAGGTTTATTTTGTTGATAATTAATTATTTATGATCTTGCCTATGTAATAAAGAATATATTGACTATTGACTATGACACAAGTTTTAGTACTTGACTGACTAGCTTTGCCTCATAAATGCAAAGTACAATTGCTTTTGTTATTAGTTAAACCGCTTTAATTAAAAAAAATTTGCAGTTTTTGAATGTAAAACTAGATGCTTAAAAAAAAATTTCAATAAATGAAATGCAAATAGCAGAATAAAGAAACAGCTAAAAGAAAAGCTACTTCGGCAATCTTCAATAAAATTAGAAAATGGAGGGTAACATTATTTGATTTTATATACAAATATAGCTGTTCAAACATCAATTAATTTGTGAACAGAACAAAACTCGCGATTACTCAGTAAGTGACACCACTTAACTAATATTTCATAAGAATGCTGCCTACAACTACAAACAAAAAACCCCCAAAAATTAAAACATCTAAAAATTAATAAATAAAATTTCTTATGAATATGAGTCACATCTTTTGATGAACTAAACATCAAACTCAAAGGACATCAAAAACATCTCCATATCAAGCCTGCTAACAACATTCACACTCACACAGCATGTATTTAAAAACTCCAGTGTATAATTCACATTACGGTTTAGCGGTTAGTAATGATCTTACAGTTACAACATGATGATAATAAAATAAAATATTCCCTTCTTTCTACACATGATAAATAATGCCTATTAAACTCACACCAGGACCCTTCAGTCATGATAAATAACACAAAACTGTCATGGCAAATAAAATCAAAAACAACTTTGGCAACGCCCAAACTGAAGAACTCTTATCACACCTCCACAGGCATCCATAAGCACTGTTCACCTTGTTGTCAATCCATTTGGTGGTTATTGTTACAATCATGAGAGTGGGTATTCCCCTTAGATAAGATAGAGTAATTTCTACTCTTCAGTCGCAATCTATTTTTGCCTGATGTGGCTGCTGACATTTTGTTGACAGAATGATAGAACTGCGAAAATGATGCTGCTTCAGTAGAATTCATCTTCTTTGACCAAATGCAGACAACAGTTTATGATAAAGTTCGTAGAGTTACCACACACAATCTGATAACATTTCCAGAAGGGATATTAATGTTTGATAACATTATCCCAATGGGATAACACAATCTGATAAAATTATGATAAAAAAAAGACAGGTTCGCAACACACATGACCAAAACTGAGATACCGTTACCGCTTGAAGATGATTTTGCCATCTTTCACCTGAAGCTCACAACCTCCGCCTTGTGATGACGAGTCTTCATCCTTGTCCGTACTGAGCACAATCTGCCCGTGACGCACTTCCAGCTTGCTGGAATGAGGCAAAGACGACGTGTCTCTGTGATG
This sequence comes from Oncomelania hupensis, assembly GCA_036898135.1. Classification (NCBI taxonomy): domain Eukaryota; kingdom Metazoa; phylum Mollusca; class Gastropoda; order Littorinimorpha; family Pomatiopsidae; genus Oncomelania; species Oncomelania hupensis. Next base: position 56,003,396 of record CM072517.1, on the reverse strand, counting down.
CGCCCCCGGCGTTGAGGTGGCTGACCCAGAAGGAGAGGCAAAGTTAGGGGAGGTAAGGATGATCTTGCCTTCCTGCACCACCAAGTTCCCTCCCCGGCCCAAGCTGCCGTGGAAGGTAGGGGCAGCTGCTGACGGCACGGCTTGTGAAACGACCGGTGAGGCAGCAGCAGCAGCAGTTGGAGTAGCAGGGCTCTGTGCGGCCACAGGGGTGTGAGATGACGCCACAGAGTGCGAGGACAAGGAGGAGGGTGGAGGAGGGAGGGTAGAAGGAGGGGTGGGGAGCGGTAGTGTGCCGAGCGGCGTAGGTGGAGGAAGAGACGGAGTGGAGCACAGCGGGGTGGGAGGAGAGAGGGAAGGTGTGGCTAGAGGGGTGGGCGGGGGAAGGGTAGGAGTGGCTATGGTAGATGACGGTGACGTAGAAGGAGAGGGGACAGGGGATGGGGGTGGCAAGGACGGGGTGGCAAGAGGCGGCGGGGGAGGTGGCAATGCAGGCTCACTGCGAGGTGGCAAGGGTGGGGGAAGATCATCAGGCGAGACATTGGTCGCTCTCGAGTCCAAGATGGAGGTAGTGCGTGCAGGAGGTACTGGGGGAGCAGCTATTTCATCCCTTGAGCTGGACTGGTTTACTGGTGGGGCTGGGGGTGGGGACAGGAGTGGAGTGTGGGAATCTGAGACAGGACCATGACCTCCGTCGCTGGCGGTGGAATTTCTCTGGCTGACGGACCGAATTTCGGACAAAGCCAACATGCTTCCAGCAGGACTACTGTTGGCGGTGGAGTTGGAGGCAGCGGCAGCAGCCACTGCTGCTGCATGCTGCAGGTAATGTTCTCGGGCCGGGTGAGACAGGGGAGGACCAATGAGGGTTAGGCTGGGGGAGGCGCCCCCACCCCTGACAGACCCAACCAAGCTGTCACCATCCCCTCCTCCATGCTGACGTCGGTGGGCGCGGTCGATGGTGCTGTACGGAGGGGGTGCAAAGTCAGTTCGGGACACCACTTCTGAGTACGGTGGCGGTTTGTCACGCTGGAACACAGCGCCCACACACTGCACGCCATTGTTGACGTTGACGATGATGTTGCCAAAGTGAGAGTGTGTGTTGAACGCCAGGAATGGGTCCTGATCGCTGGTGCCTTCCCCTGTTCACAAAAAGCAGAAATCAGAACAAAATAATTTACAATGAAAATGCAGGAAGAGACAGGTAAACGTCAAGAAAACGGCTACTTGGTAGCAAAAGCAGTTTTCTTCTTTTTTTTAAAATTCAATCTTGTAGATTTTTTGTTTTGTTTTGGAAACTTAACAGTCAAACACGCTTTCAACAAATCTGAGGGGAAATTTTTGTCCCTTTGTTATAGCCGTATTCGACAGGTAGTGGCCGAATTGTGTGTTTGTAATCGTTGTATCAGTTGTGTCTCTAAAATTACTCCTTGATGTAAGATTTACAGTTCAGAACATGTCAAACTGTATTCTCGTCATGTTATAGCAAAAGGGTCTACCTGTGTTTGTGCATCCAAGTATGTGTGTTTACTATGCTGTTTTCTGTCCAAGTTTATCATGAGAGAGAATGAGAGAGAGAGATCGAGGGAGGGGGTGGGGGGAGAGAGAGAGACAGAGATTTCTTTGTATGTTGTCATGCACTTTTATTCATATAGATATTTCTTGTGTTCTCATTGTTTTAGTTGGTTTTTTTTAAAATGCAATAGTGTTCTTTTAAATATATACTGATGTACCTTCTCTTGAGTGTGTGCATGCATGCTTCCTTTTCTTGTAGCATTCTGTATGAAAATTGGCTTGTCTACAATATACATATGTCCATTTTTGATATTTTATATGTCAAATGGGATTGCGTCCAATGCTGCAATCATGTCTTTCAGATTTTAAATAGAATAAAAGTGTTTTGTGTGTGAGAAATTAACTACTGTAGGAATTACGGTATTTGCCTGTTTTGTGAATGTGTGTGTGACTGTTTACAAACATCTGGGAAATTTTCAATATACATTAACGGCATCTTGGCGTGGAATATGAGATATGTCCAATGAGATCTATTCAATGTTTCCACAAGCCGAAGTAAAAGCGTTATTTACTAAAAGTGTGTTCGATGTACACATGTTTGGCTGTATCTCCTTGATTTAGATACACTAAAAAATATTTATTTCTATAATGAAATACTGACCGATGTGGCGTCTGTGGCGCTCCATTTGGTGTGCCAGGCGCCTGGCCCTCAGACGCTTCATCTTCAGCCTGAAAACGATGATCACGATGAATGATATTAGCATCACCGTGGCAACTGTGCAGCCAATGATAGTGTAGACGGTCGTTTTAAGCCAGTTAAAATGCTCGTTCTCTTCTCCGGATGTTTTCATTGTAGTCTGACCTGTTCGGGAAATACAAATATTAAAATTGGCTGCAAGATATTCAAAAAGGTAACACATAAAAACTGGTATAAACCCTTTGTTTGTGTGTCATAAAAAAGTCTGTTTTGTCAATGGACCAACTGCTGTATGAAGAAAATATGTTTCTATCCTTTGTTTACATACAACTCGTAGGATAAAACAAATGCACAATGTAATATTAAATTTGACTGTAAAATGTACAATTACCAATATTTACACTAAACAAAATACATGCAACAAATTCTAACAAGAAACAAAATGCAGGTCAAGAAGAAAACATTGATGTAGATAAACTGTAAATCACACCCCTTGATGGTTTAAAAATATTCCTTCCATTGCTTGGCGTCTTAACAAACCAAGATCATGCTATCATAGCATGTTCAGTTTGGTGGATTATTTTTTCCTTGCCTCAGGTTGGCTGCTTTTACTTACATCTTCCAACCTTTAGCACAATGCTAACAATCTTTGCCAGTGCTCTGCCTCAAGATTTTGCTCACACCTTTTTTTCACTTTAAGTCAATCAAAGATAGCAGCAACAACAAAACAAATAAACAAACAAAAACTAAAAGAAAAGAAACAAATAAATACAAGGAATGGGAAGGAAATATGCTCTGCATGGTCTACGAAAAAACAACCAACCTGAGTTCATTTCGTCTCTCTGCTTGATCATCAGACAGCCATAAAGTTCGTCTGAATTGTCCCCACAGGAGTCAGCATTATCGCAGACAAGCTTCGGATCAATGCAGCGACTGTTGTTGCACATAAACTTCTGCTCACACGGATTTGCTGAACAAAGACAACACAATCACCAATTATATATATATATAAAAAGGTGGTAAGGTAAAGGTGGTCCCATAGCCTTGTGGCCGTAGGGGAGTGTGATGTTGGAGATCACACTTATCTTGGGGCAGCATAATGAGGGTGATGCCCATCTCTCTCCCTCGCTGCTTTACCTTCCCAACCCTTAAGAGAGTAGGTATTCAGTCACAGTTGAGTCAACTGGGGGCATTGTTATTTGTCGCTTCACGATTTGCGGTCACCCATCCAAGTGCTAACCGCACTGGACGGTGCTTAACTCTTAGCGTCCTATAGCGCGGTAATGCGCTCCTCGCCCGTAATCCTGAAGCGCGGTAATGCGCGCCTCGTTAGTGCACCTTTTAGTCATGAAATCACAGGAAATAGGAACTCTCCTGTGCGTGAGAGAAGGTTTAGTCAACTTCCGGAAAGGTTCCTGTGTGTTTTCCGCTATCGTTTTCGCAAGTTTGACGTGGTTTTGTGTACTTTTTTAACGATTTTATTTGAGGTTTGAGTTTGCGAAATTTTCGGCCATGATGGCAGGGGATAGCTCTGACAGTAATAGTGAGTTTTGTAACCTTATTGATGAGCTTATTGCTGAAAGAGCACAAGGACTTGGTGTAGACAACCAGAGTGAGTTTTCTTGTCTGTGTTGACTGACTGTGCACACATTCACATGCAATCCACACTGTCTTGTTGTTGTTTAATTAACATAGTCCATAAAATACCTGTAATTATGAATTAATTACAAGATTCCAACAGGTAACAATAGTACTAAAGTCAAAATGGTTCTTTGGGTACATAGAATAACCATTTTGTAAACATATCCTAAAATATGAAGTTAATGTGACAATAAATAAATTTTTTGCAATTTTTTCAAATTCACAACCCAATTTATTGCAATAAGCTTGAAATCCTTACAGGATATGGGTCTGTCTACAAAGCTGAGCACCGCGAGGGGTGCTGCTTTTCTAGATAATATTTATCAAAACAAGCTGCTTATTTGCCTTTCCTTTTGCTATTATCTTTTTCAAAAGTGATCGGAGAGATAGTATTGCTAATTTCAAGACGAAAATGTCTATAGAACCTTTGTATTTGCTTTGTAAATGTCTGAAAGTGGCCTAAAATTTGACGTAATTTTGTGACATGAGAATGACCGGGTTTTCTTTTAAGTGTTTACATAAATAAAGATGTCATAGAACACGTAAAATTATTATAATCTAACTCATTAGTAATAGTTTAAACATGCACAATACTTACAAAACCAATTTGTTTTGTATTTTGTGTATTATAGCCGGAGTAAATTTGGATGTCCAACGTAACGCATGGTTTCCGAAACAGGCAGAATGTTTTCAAAAATTGATCTTCGTCTTAAGCGCAAGAATACATGTTTTTTTTAGAGTTGTCTTTCTTGTTGGTATGTTATGAATGAATTCCAATGTTTACAAATAACAATTTAGTCGTTATGTAAATGCTTTGATGGTCTGAAAAGCATCGGTTGATATCGTTTCCGGATTTTCGTGTGACGTTGGACAACACACAAATTTATTTTGCTTATTTCAAAGCATACCTTGTAGAACTATTTTAATGACGTAAAGTAGGCCTCATAAGCGGATTGATATATACACTCGTCCCTTCTCGCGTGGTTTCATTTTATGCAGGGAATCTTTTTCATTGTGTGTGGTTTCCGAGTATCACGTAGTTGTTACGTTGGAAAACGCACGCTGTGTCACCAAGAAAACTGACTCTTTACGGTAAGATTCTTCATGTTTATATAATATTTTATGTTTATTTAGTTGTTAGGATAAGTTTAATTCGACTGTGGTGCCTATTTTAATGAAAATAGATCTCCGGATAGTCCAACGTAATTAGAAGCCAAGAAACCATTATTTTTTTGTCGTTCTTGTTACGATGGATGATGAGATCCGTTCAAAATTTGTTAATGAATAAATAAAAATGCTCTTTGAAACAGCAGTGACAAGTAAACTTATTTAAATTTATTATTTGACTTGATTTGGATACGCTAAGTTTGATAAATATTATTTAGCCGAATATAATTTATCGTCAAGCTTAATTTGGTTTCCGTGTTACATTGGACATTATTTTTTTTTTAATAAGAACCAGATTTTTTTTAATAGAGACCTGTAAGATCTCACTTTTATTTTGTGATTATGTTATAATATTATACACAATTTGTATGTGCAGTAGCTGTTTCAGGTTGTTTCATTTCAAGTATAAAATAACTTTTAACGATTAAAATTTGTCGAAAATTGATTGACTTGATAATGTATCAATAGATAAGCTTCTTTACTAATGTAAACATTTCTTTTTAATCTTATATCTATTTGATAGCAAATCTCTTTATAAATAAAGATTCTGTGCCAACTTTATATATATATATATATATATATATATATATATATATATATATATATATATATATATATATATATATATATATATATATATATATATATATTGTTGGTTTTTAAGTACTATTTGGTTTCCGTGTTACATTGGACATTTCGTTGAGTGTGTACACTAAAGGTCTGGCTACATGCATATAAGGTCAAAACTTATCTTCTAACCTGCATGGCAAGATCACACACATACATATCTTTCAAATAAACCACAAAATGTATGTATTTGACAACTTTTTTGGGGGGTCACCCATGTCACAAAAAGTGAACCAGCTTTGTAGACAGACCCATATAGGCGCAAATGTACAGAAAACCTTATAGGACGCTAAGAGTTAACTTGCGACACAGTAGCGAGTGCTCCAACCCCCAAGTATATATAGTATACATACTTTAATTTAAATTATTTAATGAGCAATGTCACTTGTTTCTTATCTCTATAAATAGGTACTCCAAGCCCTTCATTGGCTCTTGTCCGCTCAGCAGTTTTGACTCAGTTTTCACTTCACTTTCAACACTTATTATTAATGTAAAACTGCATCAAAACGAACAGTGGCTGTATTCAAATAAAAATTGAAAGCTTTATCTTTACATCTGTGTTGTTTTTAATGCATGTTTATGCGAAAGATTCCGAGAAAACAGCTTTTGAATACGCCCCTATCCGAACGCTGAATGCCGCTGCGAAAAAATTGTCACTGTCGTTTGCTGAGAGGTGGCTCGTTTCAAAGTCTAAGCGCTTTGCGATACTTCATTGGATGGCCTAAAAATAAGAACCAATGAGAAGTTCGGATACTTAGCTTCATTTACATATAAGAATGGAAGGCTCTCGTGTGTAAACATTTTGTTACGAGCCGAACAAAGTGGATAAAGCGGTTTTGATGTAAGTTTGATTTTAACTAGAAGTTTAAAACTTAGCAAGAAATAAAGAGCAGACTTTCCTTTATAAAACTAGGGTATTTATTAATTTGTGCATTACTGTATCGCGGAGCGCTTTGCCGTAGAAAAGTGTAACCAAACGGTGTTCGGGAATTCTTGCGGTCATGGCGTACTCGTAGGCCTATTCAGCGACACGCGTGCTTAGCGTAGTAGCACCCCAGTAGGCCTATAATTTGCCGGCGCGCACTGCGAATTTGATGATTTCCCAACTTTGAAGCACCAAAACGGCTGAACATTACATGGGATAGGCCTGAAGAAAATTGGGCTTGGAGTATAACATATGAAGGGGTTACCTGTCAAAAATCAGCTTCCTGGTATCAATATTGGCTTCACTTTGAGACTCCAAAGTTGTCAATTTCTTCAATTCCAAAACGTTGCCAAAAAAACACCAACATTCGGCATTTTCAAACATTAATAACTTTTTACCTATTTGTCCTATGGGGAAAAAAATATACCACTGTGTTCAGAATGAAAAGCTCTTTAAATCTATGTCAGTTTTGTGATGAGGAAATCATTTTTTAAAAATGGCTTTTGACTACCTACTATAAATATAATGATTCAAAAGCTTATGACTTATTATAGAACAATATAAATAAAAAACTAACAAAATAATAAAGCCACAGAATAAACAAGCATAAAAATGGTATCTTTTCACATCTTTTCTGACCAACACATCCCCTCACCCCCCCCCCCTCCTTCCTGCCCTCCTCCTCTCCATGAATAACAACCAGCATTAACAAGCAAATGAACCCCTCTGAAACTAATTTATCAATTTTATTTTATTAAATGGCATGTTATGATTTTGTGCAGGTACTAAAATTCACGAAACTGCAATAGTGGCTAATCATACATATTTAAACAGTTTTCTCCCTTACCTCCCCCCTCCCCCTCTCCAATTTAACATGGTAAAGCTTTTGAACTTGTAAAGATTAATGTTTCATACAGTTCTTTTACAAAGCTACTTACCTGTTTTGCAAACTTGCTCTGACTCATCAGATTCGTCAGAACCATCAGAAGAACAATCAACAACACCATCACACATGTAGCGACTAAAAATGCAGGTATTAGTCACGGTGCAACGAAAACGAGTAAACCCACAAACATCTGTGATTTCATCTGAAAATAGTAAATATAAAGTCAAATTGAAAACATTAATCAACAAATTTCTAAGAAAATATAAAAGTATACAAACACAGTAAACTGATATCAATTTCAGCATACAAAAATAACATGTATAACTGGTACAAGCTAGCGTTGTGGCCGCATGGTGTAAGGCGGGACTAACTTGCTTTGTCCAAAGGATAGAAACCAATGGCGCCTGGCAGGTGTGGAATCGATCCTGCCTCTGGGCATTATTTATCTCTGAATATTATTCATTTTCGACTAAGGCAGTCTGGGAGTTTTCTCAGTGTACTCCAGTTTGTTCCCCCAACAAAATGAAAAATAATAAAAAATTAGAATAGAAATAGGTTGGGTTTGGGGGCGCCACAGGCTGCGACAATGCCTTCCCATGGGGAGGCAGCCCAGAATTTCACAATAAAAAAAGACAATAAAGTGTCACACATTTTATTTAAAAAATTAAAAAAGTTAAATCTGTGGACTGCTGTTACATAATGTATTATTATATTACACTGACATTTCATTATTTATTATGAAGGTTGTGAAAACTGTTTCAACACATTTTGTATTCATCAGGTCAACATATACTGTTAGGACAATAACTGAATAAGACAATTATTTAAATGCACAATCGGAAACAATATATAAAAAATACATCTCTTTCTCTTTTAAAAAAAAATGTTGCAACACAACCAGGAATTGATGAAATATCAAACAATCCTTACCTTCAGGTTTCACATGAAGCTCAAGTCGTCGTTCTACAACTTCATGGTCAGGCTTCATCATCACACACTTGTAGAAGCCAGCATCTGAACGATTGAGTCTGGTGATGCTCAGAGTGACAGAAAAGTTTCCTTTCCTTATCTGTGTAATGCGGGAGCCTGGAGTCACATCACGACCTGGAGACCATTCCAAGGATAATGGCGCCTCCTTCAAGTTAAGTGAATCACTGTTGGCAATGCATGTGGCTGTGAATGTTCGTCCTTCAACACCTTCCAGGCTACCTTTGACTATGGTGTCTTGTGATTTGATGATGAGGTTGTTGTCTCCATCTACAGATACACTACAATGCCCACAATGGAACTGGTAAATTAGCACTGCAAAAAATGGAAGCATATCAGTCAATAAATATAATTTAAAAGTTATCACCTAAAGCAAATTCTTACTACAAATTTACACTTTTGTTTTCAAAGTTACTAAACTAAACTTGCCTGATAAATTTTTCTATTCTTTAGATCAATCACAGGCTTGGAAGTCTCGTCTTTCGTAGGCCTTAATTACATACTATACATCTTTCGTAGGCTTCAATTACATACTATACATACTACGTACGTGTGTAGGAGGCCCACGAGTTTACTAAGACGAAAGAAAAGACTTCAGAGCCTGTGGATCAATCAAATCAATTTATTTGTTTCCACTTCAATTTCAAAGAAAATTAAGCATTAACACTTGCATAGAGGAACGAGCATCCATGAACCAAAACAATCACTTACACAGTAGAACCACTTGCACAACAAGTGATGGTAGAGTGCACTTCATCATTTTGGTGTCTTCATCATTAACACTAATATATCAGTTGTTATTGTTACTCTGAAAGTGAATGTACTGCAAGCATCAAAAGTAGAGCTGCCACGCCATCTATTTCCGCCAAATAAGCAAATTACCTCCCTTGAAGGAATGAATTAGTTACTTTATAAACGCCTCCGTAACTTACAGATTAAAATATAATGTATCGTTCTCTATAACAATTTCAAACGTATATGAATTTGTAAAAGCACATACACGCTTTTATACAAAATTATACATTGCATTAGTGAAGGGAAAAACTGTCAGAACTATTTGACTTTGTGTCTTTTAGTGTACATTTATTAATGGTTTGTTTAAGTTTGTTTCTTTTGGTGTCTTTTACCATGCCCTTAACAGCGGAAGTGATTGGGCCAAGGAGGTAGGTTATCTCTTCGGCGGTAAACTCAAAGATGGCGGAGCTTGTCAACAAAACCATAGACGTAGTTTCTTCTCTGTCTCTGCAGTCGCTTGAAGAAGGTAAAACCAGAACACGAACTTGACCGATTAGATATTAAATTTGTTCAATCGTAACATCAGCACATTCAACAGTTGTGTGTTTGAATGCCCCCCTTGTGGTACTTTAGTTTGATACTTTCGCTTTAATTTGGAAAATTCAAAATTTCGCAAACAACACATTTTAAAAAGTCAAATTGTTACAACTGTTGAATTTCAGATTGGGTGAAGGCGTGCTGGGATGGACACTTTTTGGACATACCGCCACTGCCATTACTGGCAGAAAATGCTTTGCAGGACGATGGCTACTGTGTGGAGCAGCTGGAGAAACTGTACGCACTCTCAAAGCAGTGGCAGGACATGCAGACTGACACTGAAGGTGAGCAGTTTCTCCTTATTATTATGGCGTGCATGGGGTCAGCACATAATCTCACAGGTATACACTTGAATACAATATTATTTCTCTCTTTTAAAACATATTAATGTCACAATTGATTCAGCTTAAAAACATTCCATGACTTAAGTTAAAAAATTCTATGATTGATTGTATCTGTTGCAGGCCTGTGGATGTCTTTGATGGAAAACAATGTATCCCACAAAGCTCTGATAGCGCTTCTGGCATATCTCATTCCTATGGAATATAGTGCACAAGTGAGTCACAATTTACGTTATCTCCTTGACTGCTTTTGATGCAGCGTTAGAATGTGCATATCATCATATGCCTGAGCGCCCGGGGAACCTTAATTCCTCTTTGGAGGAAAACTTCAGAGTGACAGCAACAGAAATATTCTGTTGCCCATTGCGTTCTTATTTTTCCATTTGCTTTTCTTTGCGATGAGTCGAGTTGCACTAAGCAAAAATGTTGGTCGCTCAAGGTCGCTCCGCGTGTTAAAGGTTAACACGCGGAGCGACCTTGAGCAACCAACATTTTTGCTTAGTGCAAACGCGCGCAGCGACTGGTAAAAGCGAGGTCTGTTTAGCGGCTGCCATGTGGAAGTTTATTTATAGCACATGTGTGAGACTCTCGCACACTTGATCGTGAGTATCTGCGGTTTCCGGCGGTGTTTTCAATTGATTTTTAGCAGTGATAGAACACACATGGCGAATTTTCAAAGTTTGAGAAAATTTTGACGATGGTGAAGAAGAGGCAAAGACAGTTATGGCGTCAGATTTTTGCAGAATCTGATGAAGTGGATGTTATATTTGAAGGCGTTGAGGACGCCGATTTAGTGCAGGTGGATGATGGAGAAGAAAGTGATTTGGACTTAGACTTTGACGATCCCTTTCCATCGGATTTGAGTGAGGAGAGCGACAGCAGTGATGAAGAACCGGCGTTGGATCGCCGCAATTTAGAAGGCGTTCGCTGGAGTGCTAACCATGAACGTGTTGATAATGAGGATTTTGAGGAGAACTCTGGTGTACAGCACGATTTGGATGGAGGAGAGGATGCTTCTTCATTCTTTCAACTGTTTTTCAGTGATGAATTGCTGGCAACACTAGCCCAAATGACAAACTTGTATGCATGGCAGGTGCAAGCAGAAAAGGGGGCGGATGCAAAATGGAAAGAAACCACAGCAGAAGAACTTAAAGGGTTCATAGCCATCAACATTATGATGGGCATACATCAGCTTCCCAGAATTATCTACTACTGGTCTACAGATGTGCCAAGAATCTCAAACCTGATGTCTAGAATGAGATATGAGAAGCTGAACCAGTATCTCCATGCGAACAACAAGGAAAACTACAAGCCTCGAGGCCATGCAGACTTCGACCCCATTGTTCAAAGTGCGCCCCATATTGGATAGTGTGAGGAAACACTGTTCAGCCCTCTACAGGCCAGCCAGAGCGATAAGCATTGATGAAGCAATGATTAAATTTACTGGAAGGTACCTACTAGGCTTCAAACAGTACATTCAGGGCAAGCCCACACCCTGGAGCATCAAAGTGTGGTGTGCAGCCGACCCAGCAACGGGGTACCTCCTGGACTTTGATGTCTACACAGGGAAATCAGCGCAACCATGGTAAGTACATATTTGGATTGAGAGTATGTTTGCTGAAAATTTAGTTGAGCAGTAGTTCAAGACAATAGGATAAATTGGACAATATATTGTAATCTTTATTTTGGATTCTTTTTAAAAATATATAATTTTGGTATATGTGGTATGTTTACTCAGTTTGTTTTATTTGCAATTTATTTGTTACTGTCTGGCAGGTGGCCATGTTGTGATGACAGTTGGGGTGAAGTACTTGGATAAGGGATACCATTTCTACTTCGACAACTTCTTTGCTTCTGTGACTCTGGCTGAGACGCTGCTTGCAAGGAAGACACGCTGCTGCAGCACAGTGAGGACCAACCGTAAGGGGTGGCCAGCAGAGCTCAAGACAACAGGCCCATGCTAGAAAAAGCTGAAGGAAGGTGAAGTCAAGATGCTCCAGAAGGGGTGTCTGGTGGCCACAGTGTGGCAAGACAAGCACACCGTTGCAGTGCTATCGACCAACGTCCAGCCAGTAATGGATGCAGCTCTTCGGCAAACTAGCTGAGGTATGCATTGTCATTTACATTTTTCAAACTTACCTGGTACAAGGTTCCCTCAGCAGTAACTTATAGATTCATTCCATATTTGAAATAATAATAACAATTTCATGTTCTTGTGTTTCAGTTGTATGACAAGAGAAACCAATCCCACAGCCCATCCTGACGTACAATGAGAACATGGGTGGAGTGGACCACTTTGACCAGCATCGCTCTTACTACCCTGTGGGTCGTCCTGGCAGGAAGTGGTGGAGGTACCTATTTTGGTTCCTGGTGCAGTCCAGCATTATCAGTGCCTTCATCTTCAAAATCACCAACCGCCCGGCACACAAGAAAAGGAAAGACCCTCTCACATTTCGGCTGACAGTGCTTGATGGTCTGGTCAGAGTGAACGTCTGTAAAAAGCGACAAGCACAAATGAAACCAGCAGCAGTTGGGCGTGGTGTGGCTGACCCACTTGAGCACAGCATCATCAGATTGCACGGAAGGAAGAAAAACTGCTGGCAGTGTCAGAAGCACAAGCGCCGTAATCCTGGAGGGCATGGAGTGGAAACGGTATACGGATGCTATGCGTCATCTGCAAAGTGCACTTGTGCAAGGGTCAGTGCTTTGCCCAGTTCCACCAGGAGATTGTGCACTAACATCCAAACATTTTCTGCACCAACTATGCTTTATTATTTGTGGCAATGATAGCATGGATACGTGCATAGCAGCAAGTGATTGTTATGCTGCAGGTTGTGCAATATGCAAGTTTGACTTTCAGATTTTTTTTCCCCGTTGCCACACAGTGTAAAAATGTATGTATAAGTTATCATTTTGAAGGAAAATCTGTGGTTGATTTTTAGAAATGATGAGTGAAACATAAATTAATTTCACATACTATACCATGACTCACAAATGCAATGTTATTGGCGTTGCTAGGTAAATGCCCATCAAAACGGAAGTTGATTCCGAAAAAACAACCTTAGAGTTGCTTCCCTTGCACCATCAAACCCCTTGCATCACGTGCTACAGAGCCAGCATAAAGCGCTCACGACAATAAATCCGGAAGAATTTCAAATAATTTGTTATTGATTTGCTTAGACCATTCAGTCTGCCACAGCCGTTTACAATAAACTCCAGTCATACAACGCAGGTCAGAGTATGGAACAAACTGGAAAATCTCTGAAGGGAAATCTAGATGCAGAGCTTCTTTAGCCGCTTTGTCCACTGCAATATTGCCGTGGATGCCTATGTGACTAGGTACCCACATAAAAACTATCTTTTTACCCTCAGAAACAAGTTCTGTGTGGAGGTTATGGATCTCTGCCAGAAAAGGGTGTGATATCTTTCTCGTGGAAAGACTCAAGAGCCTGAAGTGCTGACAGTGAATCAGACAGGATTAAAAACGAGGTTCTTTTGGATTGATAAACCTGTTTCAGAGCTAGATGAATTGCCTTGAGCTCAGCTGTATAAACAGAACAAAAATCAGGTAGACGCTGTTGCAAATGCTGGTCTAGGTGTCTTCCTGAGACCGACGTAGCAGCAACTGAGTCTCCTTTCTTCGACCCTTCTGTAAAATGTTTGTCATATCCTTTCTACAATGAACATTGTTCGAGATAAAGTTGCTTATAAACAGCTTTGGAAGTTTCGGTCTGTTTGAAGGATGTGAGTCAGACTGAAATTGATAATAGGGTTGATGAGGTTCCAAGGTGGAAGTACAGTTAGCAATTGATCATCATTAACAGAGTCAACATCTATGCCTGCAGTGTCAAAGTGAGGACGTATTCTGATACCAAAAGGAGGAATTTCTGTCGGTTTGTTGGAGTATTTAAGTGTAAATAACGGGTTTAGAACACAATGATAATCATAAGCGGGATTTTCAGGGCAAAGAAAGATCAAAGTCGATATTACTTTGCAGTTTAATGCCACCTTTTTACTTACCCCCGTTGGGGTGCCGGGGGTTTCAGTATAAATAGTATCCCCACTTTCTGGAAATTTAGTGCTTTAAATTCCCACTGTCGCTGTCTTCCTCATTTACTCTTTCCCATTCCTGCTCTGTCCTATCACTCTGCTATACTATCTTCTTCTTCGCTAGATCAATGACCTACCTTTTTTCTTGAAAACTCTTCCTGGACAAGACTCCTTGTTTGTGTATGAGGTCTGTTGGATCAGCTTGGGAGTGTTGGACGCTTTCTGCCGGGTGGTCATTAGGGCTTCCTATGATGTTAGTATTTAGCAATATAGGCATTTTATATGTAGGTACAGGCAGGTCAAAATTAAATTTCAGGGGAAGTTAATTAAAATGATAAAATTATGAAAGAGGGCAAAAATACAAACACAAAAAACAAAACAACTTCTTTCTATCTCTACTAGAACCAGAGATACAGACCTTTAAATATGGTACATATTCAGCCGTTTTTGGCCGTTTTTGTCAAATTTCACGACAAGCTGATTTTGAGAAGCTGTAAGAAGCCACCATTTCCATAAAACATGTTCAAATTAATACAATTTGTTGCATTGTTTATGTACATTAACCCTATTTTTTTTGAGGCTATTAAACCCATAAGCAAGACCACTGGCATGACCTAAATGTTGCAGTTTCTGCAAATTTTAGCTGCGGCCGTAAGAGCAATTATGTGTGTACACTTCAAATAGCTGTAGAATGTAACATTATTGTTCGATTTTCAAAATTCAAAGTGTTCTGTGTGTGTTTTTTATAGACTTTTAAAATGAAATGCAGCATGACAACATTCCTATATATATGAGGAAATAACATTTGCCCTCACTCCCCCCTCCCCCCTCCCCTCACACACACATACACACAATATTATTTGCAAATGACACCTTTCCAACCTTGACTGGTTTATTCAGCAAGTTTTACTTTAGGCAACAAAGTACAGGAGCTTCTTTGCATTAGTTTCTAGCCCTAGATCCATTATTATTATTATTATTATTATTATTATTATTATTATTATTATTATTATTATTATTATTATTATTATTATTCATGTATTGGCAGTTTTGAAGGTCATATTATTCATATGGGCCTTTTTCTTGGCTGTGTACATTTATAATAACACGACTAACATTTCTAAATGCATTATTTTGGGGTAAGAAGAGTAAACAAGAACGTAAACTTCACTTTTGCTGATTTGCATTCAGTGTAATAACATTTTCACAGTCTGTAGTGTAATAGGGGTTTCCCACACCACTGTAGCCTACTGTTTAATCGGGCAGATTACCTCCCTTGGAGATTTGTTTATGAAACTTTTGCAACAGATATCTTATTTAAAGTTGAACATCCAGCGCTACAATTAAATCAGCAGTTGTCGGAACTACTTATTGACACATTTGATATTTTAGGGTCCTTGTATTTATTGATTAAAACACACAGTGAACTTTTTCATCGGGCACTTTAATGCCTTGTTTCCATTTTCTCAACAGGTCAAAGGCAAGAGTGCCTCAGCGCCTTGATTGTGAAAAATACTAAATTTTAAGTGCAATTCCAGTTTATATATAACCTTCTAACAACATTTACAGCAAAAATACATCGAAGTATGTTTGATTTTCTACCAAAATCGCGTCTAATCTGACTCCAAAGGTCCCAGGTCAACTCATTCATGTTAGCTGCCATTTTGACACAGACTGAGAAGAACAACCAATGGCTGTGCTCGTTTCATTCAAAAGCTACGAGGCCCTGCTGAGGTTACAAGGATATCGTGTAGACCATTAGAAAGAGCGAAAATCAACGTTTTCAAAAAGTATATGCTTTGTATGCTTATTTTTGCGCTTTTTGGTCGAAAATGACTCCTAAAATTTGGTTTTTGTGATTTAGACTCTTATTTTTTTTAAAGTACAGGCAAAATTAGTATCAGTTTGAAGGGAATTATCTGCACTCTCTTTCTGTGCTATTTTTAGCTGTGTACATTGAATGGGGAGAAGTAGCCAGCGCAAGGAACACACCGTGTGTTTTTTGTATCACTCGGCAAGCCACGCTCACAGCGAGAAATAACCATCCAGAGCCTTTTTTTTAAAAATTGTCAAAAATCACTCATTCAACATACAGCAAACAGAAATACATCATTGGAAAGGGTAAAAGTTCAACTTTGTTTACAGTACAAATAATGTGGTAGTACATGCACAAATTGTGTCATAACATTCGTGGGAATGCAACTGAAAAACAGCTGCTGAAGCGTTAGTCTTACAGTTCAAGACATAGCCTGCCGGTACCTATTATATGTATATGTTTTGTTGATAATTTATAATGATGTTTGTATTCTATTTTGTTTTTGTAACCGGGGGTTCGAGTAGTTGGGGTAAAGCCTCCGCCGTCCCCTGCGTGGGATGTCTTTATTGTAAAGTGACTGGCCGGTGGAGAGCATTCAATTTTCCCACTAGGGTTGTTTCAGCAAATCTTTTATGCGGATCGGGGGTTGTCCGGTCCTGATTTGGCTCGAAAGAGTCCGCTGGACCTAAAGCAACAATCAATCAATCAAAACCTTTTTTCTTTTCTTTTTTTTGGGGGGGGAACACTCATTTTCATTTTAAATATTGGAAGTTCCGTAAGGAGCATGTGAGTCAAGTGTGCCCTTCTAGTTTTTATTTAATTTTTACCAGAGAGGTGTTCCTATATTTGTTGTATCTCATTCATGTTATTATCAGATTGTTATTTTTTTTTTCGTTTGTGTGTGTATCGTATGCATTGTTTGTCTTGAAATTTTATGCATTGTGCAGTTTACAAGATAAGTTATTTATTATTTATACTTCTCTGGTAAATGAAGGATCTCAATTAGGAGTTTATTATTCATATATTAAGCACAAATAAAATTATCAATCTCCATAAGTATACCTGCATTCCTCACAAAAACAAACATGCCATTACATTAAGTCCTATAGAGCTAGTGCTACAACCCCAACACTACACCCCACAAAACTTGCAATAGCTTACAAGCAGCCAAGCACACCAGGACCATGACACTCATGTGTGTGTGTGTGTGTTTGTGTGTAATTATTATTATTCACTATGTATAATCTGACGCTGGTAACTTTTATGTACGCAGACATGTCGAGGTCAGAAAAAAGAAGCAGCCTTTACTGCAGCCACTCTCTACCTCAGCCTCATTGGCCTCAATGGTAAGTTATAACTATTTATTGATTTGTGTGTTGATTTTGTCTTTTGATGTGTGGTCAAGACAGACAACTTAGCTGGGTTTGCTTCCCTTAGGACAAAGCCGAGTCGCTAAACAGCCTAAGAAAGCTAACTTGCTGATTTTGTGTTTGTTTGTTCAGTGTTTGTGAGTCTGGAAATACATCTAAATGGCTTACAGTCTTTGTTCTGTATTGCTGTTGATAGAACTTCTTATTTCAGTGTGCTTGTTGAGTCACGTGTGTGTGAGAATGTGTATGTGAATGATTGTGTTTTGAGTGGGTACGTTGCCAGGGAATTATATATAATTATTTTAATATTAAGTTACATTCCAAATGTTAATTGTCTTTTTGTGAATAAAGATTTCTTGACTTGAATTTGTGTGTGTGTGTGTGTTGGATTTTCAAGCAGTAATTTTGTTTAGTTTTGTACTTTCCTTTGAAGGAAATTAGAAATGCACTGGATTTTCCCACTTTTTCCATAAAATATTGGGTTTATTTATTTGCCTGTTGTCTCTTTTGCACAGGGAGTCGCGCCTTCAAAGTGTACAGCCCTGATCTGCTGTTGAGAGCTGTGGACTTGCTCAAGACAGGTGCTACTCTTGGTGAGCATGGATTCCTCAGGCATGGGAATTGTACACCCATTCGCCTATATATGCCCCTACCAAAATCCAAATGCGCTCCTGAATTTTTTCGGTATCCCCTGGAAAAACGTAAGCAAATAAACTGATCGCGCATCTTTTAGTTGATTGCCGTTCACTCAGAGAGTTATTGTTCTTGCGCGCTAGCGATTGCCGCCATCTTGTCTTTATACTGCATTTAGTGAAAGCGTTTCCAAATCAAAATGAGTCTGTTCATCACGAGAGGTGAATTTTTTGTGTGATGAAAGATCACGATACAAATGGAATTGGTCGTGGATGACTTCGGAATATGGCAAAGGAAGCAACATTGATTACAGATGTGGACTGTATCTACAAAAATTGCACAATAACCGCTGCACCACGCCAGACAACTGGATTCAAGTAGTGTAATTTACAGAAAACAGATACTAGGTAGATTTGGTGAGTTTTTTTAATAGTACAAGAATGCATCTTTACTACAGAAACGAGTCTTGATCGCATGTTTGTGTAAAGTATGTTTTTATGAGCCAAAAGTAAAGTGACTAAATGTTTTTTCATTCATTTGTTCACTTATTTCAATGCTGAGAAATGGTAAAAATTGCGTTGAAAAATCTCTCAGCTTCAGGCATGGGGTTGCTCCTTGACCCTACCAGGGGACCTACCGCGGTCCCCTGGATCCCCTGCCCATTTGTACTCCCCTCCAAGTCTTGGTCATTCCCATCCCTGATTCCTGTATTGTTATTGTATCTTTGTTTGGTCTGTAGGCTACCAACCTTTAAGCCCTCGCCTTTTATTTCTCAACAAGAGTCACAGATCTAGACCCAGAGCTGTTCACTCCTCCGGTTTGACCGGATTTTCTCCATTTTGACTGTAAAAATCCGCTTATCCGTTTTGAGAACAAAAACTCCGGTTTCAAACGCGAGCGATGAAATTTTTTTTTTTTAATATTTTTTCGGTAGTAAGACGCTCTTTTTTCCGTTTCGTAAGTTTTCCGTAATAAGACAAAAACTGGAATTTCCTGTACAAGTTTCGATTTCCGGCTCTCGCACTTTGTTTCGTGTGTGATCGAGCATTTGTGCATGTTTTCGAAGTGACCAGTCTGTTCGCGATGCCGAAAAGAAAAAACGCAGAAGATGGTGGACAAACACCACCCAAAAAGAAGATGCTTCATACGCAGAAGTGGAATGCTTCTTATTCAGAACTGCATAAGTGCTTAACGAGCTCCGAAAGGTCTGAAAACTATGCTTACTGCAAAATTTGCAAACTTGACTTCAGCGTTGCGCACGGCGGTAGAAATTACATTGAAAGGCACGTGAACTGTGGTAGACACAAGCATTTGCAACAAGAGCAGGCTAACCAATGCACAATAAGCTCGTTTATTGCTAAAGCAATAAATAAGTGAATGCTTTTTATTTTCAAATTTACTTTTTGGTGTGTTTTGTAGTAAATTTAACTGTCTTTTTGTTTTCTGTTTTCTCAGTCTCTCAAAAAATGTATTCCAGTACTGTACTCCTGACAGACAGATGAAACTCCTGACAGTCTGCTTACTCCTGACTGGCATTGGTAGGGGTGAACAGGTCTGTCTAGACCGCAGTTATTTAGCTCCAAATTAGTAGAGGAAAATATATTGTGTTCAGTGGGTGACTGAAAAAAAAATCTGTTTTAACAGCCCATACCTGTCTACCTTTGCTTGGCAAACATTTCATCAAGTCAAATCTAATGCTATGCATTTTGTCCCACCGCAGTGGTAGAGCATTCGACTGGCACACCAGTGATCCAGGTTCGAATCTTTTGGTGGGCAAGGTAAAAGTGGTCATTTTTTCACTGTCCATCTTAGCAGTATGATTACTCTGGTGGTTCAGTGTTGATTTTGGTCCCTCCCATTCTTTCCTAGCTGGGATGGTTATCGCTGTCTGCCATGATATAGCCAATGGTGGGTGTAGACATTAAACTTCAATGTTTTATGTATTTTCGTTTTCCAATGTATTGCAATATGGTTCTTATCCTGTGAGCAAGTTTTAGGTTTTTTTTTTAAGTGACTTTCTGCACTCTTTGTTTTCCTATCAAAAAGAGGTTAATAAAGAGTGTTGCACCTACTAAGCTGTAGATCTACAAAAGTACAAAAGCGCTCAATAATTACCAAAACATGGTGGTTAACTGCTTCTCTTTCAGGCAAGGCAGGGGCAAAGAAGAGAGGTCCCCAAGCAATGGCCGGCAGCCAGAGACAACAATCCAAGAAACGCAGTCGTAACACCACCTGTACACAAGGCCCGTCGTCTTCTCAGGTAGGTCGGTTATGGCTTGTCTTAACTGGAAGGTTCGTGGAGGTTCATAAACCTTTATCTTTTCTTTCCAAGGTTTTCAGATAGTAGTTAGTTATTCATTGCTTACACGGTCCAGCTGAATCCTATCTTATCCTATCATATCCTTTCCCATAACTCAAAGGTCTTTGGGGCACAGCCAATGGTCGTTTAACCGGCGTTCGCCATCTTTCTCTGTTTTCAGCAACCCTCGTGGCTTCGTTAGTGTCAAACCAGTCCATTCACAAATGCTGTCCTCCCACCTTTTTTTCTGTCTCCCTCTTCTTCTGCCTCATTGCTCTGTGCCTTGCAGGATGGATTTGCAAGGCCTGATGCTCTGCTGATGTGGCCATACCATCTGAGTTTCCGTTTCTTCACCACTGTGAGCATGTCATCTCCATGCTTTGTATTCTTTATTGTAGATCTGCTGTGAGGGTCCATGTTTAGCAAGCGTATAGGAAGATGGAGATGAAAAAAGAGCGCAGCAGTCTTACCATGGAATGTAGACTGATGGTCCTGTCTTTCCAAATGGGCTTCAACCTGTTTGTGCGATTCTGGAGAAGACTTCTTGTTGGGACCCATTCTCTGAAATATTGCCTCCTAAATATTTGAAGCTATGCACTGTGTTGAGGGATTGGCCTTGTCCTTTTGATGTCCATGTGGATGCTTTTGGTGTTGTTGGTCATCATTTTGGTCTTCTCTGCACTTATTTCCATTCCATAAGCTCTGGAGGTGGTGTCAAGCCTCTGTACCAGCTGTTCAAGTTCTTGTTTCTCTCTAGCCAATCCATGTCATCCGCAAAATGGAGGTTGAAAAGTGCTCCACCCCATATGCTCACTGTGCCTTCATGATCTGCAAGGGCATCTGAAATGATGGGCTCTAGGAAGATGTTGAAGAGTGTTATTGAGAATAGGCATCCTTGGCACACACCGATTGTTGTTCTGAACCAGTTCCCGATGGCGCTGTTGTAGGGGACTGCACTGGTAGCCTTGTCATAAGGCTTTTGATGACTTCAGTAATTTTAGGGCTGATGAACGCTCTTATGATTGCCCACAGAGCTGCATGCCAGACTCGATCAAACACTTTCTTGAAGTCTACAAACACATGATATGGATGTTGGTGCTGTAGGTATTTCTCGCAGATTGTTCTGAGGTTGAAAATCTGTTCATTGGTACTTCACCCTGCCCTGAATATCGAATCCTGCTTGTTTTTCAGCTATGATTTGTTCAGCTTGGGGTTTCAACCTGTTGAGTATTATTTTCAAGAAGTCTTGGATAGATGGACAGCGTACTGCTCTGACATTTACAACCACAAACCAAACGGAGACCCATCAGTTAGAGCATGTCCCCAGAATATAGAAGAGGAAGAAACCCTCCCAATTCTCCGAAACCCTCCCAATTCTCCGAGAAGAAGTTGAGGCAGCAGTGCAATCACTAAAGAAGGGGAAGTCAGCGCAAGTGGACAACATACCCACGAAATTGCTGCAAGCCGGAGGGGAAGCAATGATTAGCGCCCTCACCATTATCTTTGGCAAGATCTGTCAGAGTGGAGAGTGGCCCACACCATGGACTCAGTTGTTTGTCATTACTCTTCCCAAAAAGGGTAACCTTCAGGAGTGTGAAAATTACTGCACCATCAGCCTCATCAGCCATCTTAGCAAGGTTCTCCTGAAAATAATACTCAACAGGTTGAAACCCCAAGCTGAACAAATCATAGCTGAAGAGTCGAATCAGGACCACAAAATCAAGACCACAACTTCGCTGAAAGAGGACTCGTCCGCATAAAAGATTTGCTGAAACAACCCCAGTTGTAACACTGAAGGCAGTCCACCAGCCGGTCACTGTACAATAAAGGCATACCACACAGGGGACGCTGAGGCTATACTCTAATTTATCGAACCCCCGTTTACAAAAACAAAATAAAATACAAACATCATTATAAAATATCAACAAAACACATACATATAAAATGCCTACATTGCTAAATAATAACATCATAGGAAGCCCTAATGACCAATTGGCAGAAAGTGTCCAATATTCCCAAGCTGATACAACAGACCTCACACACAACAGGAGGAGTTTTGTCCCAGAAGAGTTTTCAAGAAAAAAAAGTAGGTGACTGGTCTAGCGAAGAAGAAGATAGTATAATAGATTGATGGAACAGAGTAGGAATGAGAAAGAACACATGAAAAAAACAGCGGCAGTGGGAATTTTAAAGCACAAAATTTCCAGAAAGTGGGGGAAACTATTTGTACAGAAACCCCTGTCACCCCACGGTGGGGGGAAGGGTGAGGAGGGGTTCTCAGATCCCAAAATTAGATTCCTGAACTTTCTTTTTTTTTTTTTTGAACAAAAAGTTTATGAACTTAGTTTTTGGATCTGGGAATTTTGAGAAAAAAAGGTTTGTGAACCTCCGCTAACCTTCAAATTAAGACAGGCCATTAATAATAATAATAATAATAATAATAATAATAATAATAATAATAAGGGTATTTATAAAGTTCTTTTTCCTAATGACATGGGTTCAAAGCGCAGTTCTTACCCATTTACACTTAATGTTAACATCGAAACACATACCATTAAAAAAAAAGTGAAACAAAAACGGGACACTAATAAATTATGCAATTACATAATACAAACATGAAAAAGAATATTTACAAGTAAAATATAAAAACCGAGGGAGGGTGGGAGAGGAGGAAAGCAGCTAAGAAATGAGGGGGCTGGGGGCATGCTGTATGGCGGTGGTGGTCTGAATCAGAAAATAAGGAATGGTGATGGAAGGCGAGATCAGACATTTTTAAGGAAGAGATGAGTTTCAAGTTAGACTTGAAAGTGGCTATATTCGGAGTGCTGCAAAGGGAGAGAGGAAGAGAGTCCCAAGTTGAAGGACCAAGCACTGCGAAGGATCGACAGCCTGCAGAGGAGAGTTTGTAGCGGGGTATTTGCAGAATTATGCAAAGAATAAAACCACTGTGTAAAAACCTAGGTTAAGTAAAACACTACAATTTTGGTTTATTTTGAAACCTTTACAAGGTATAAAGCTTTACATTTATTTTGTATATAACTCGTGTTCATTTCAGGCATTTGTAGATGATGAGAACGAAGACGAAGATGACGAAGAGGAAGATGACGAAGACCTTCATCCAAGTCGAGTTCAGAGATTCAGGGCCCTGTATTCTTCTCTTCTGTGTGTAAGTGTTGTTCAGTTGCTTTCTGCTTCTAGTAGATGTATAATGGTGGTGTAGAATTTCTACTGCTCTTATTAATTACACATACTGTACCATGACTCAACAAGTGCAATGTTTTGGCGTTGCTAGGTGATAGTGCCCTTTTAGCGGAAGCTGGCAAAATCCAATCAAACATAGAGTTGCTTCCCTTGCACCAAACCGTCCCGTGTCCCACGTGCTACAATACGCGTCTAAGCGCTCACGGCAAAGGACAGCACACCTCATTCCTTTTTTGGCACTTGGTTAGAGTGGTTGTGCCTACTGTAGCTCTTTTTGCTGGCTTACTCCGTTCGCCCGGTAGTTCGTTGTCGCTACTGCCGGCGGAGTTGTAAGGTTTTCTTTATGGTTTATTATCCTGTTATCCTGTTACCGCAGCGGTTCGTCGAGTTCCACCCCGTCGCTGCGTGTCTCTACTTCGTCGACCGTTCCCGCTAGTTGGGTCGGTTTACGGTCCATTCTGTTGCTGTTAGCGCAGCGCCCGCTACGATCGGGGTTTTCTTCCGTCCCCTCTTCTGCCGTCTTACGACTGCTTTGCTTCGTTGGCTTCGCTGTTTGTCCACTCTTGCGCCCCCTTCTTCGTGGTCCTCTGCCTTTCAGGTCAGTATAGGCTGTGGTAGGGAGGTGGGGAGTGGTGGTAGTGAGGTGAGGGGGGCTCCTTGGTCTTGCCAGAAGTGACCTTGGGGCCGTTTCTGGCCAAGGTTACGGCCAGAAACGTATAAGTGGTCGCCCTAGTTTAGGACCACATCATATTTTCCAGCAGGGACGCTCCGGCACGGCCGGGCCAGCTACTTGCTGAAGCCGTTCCCTTCTGTTTCCTACGGGATTCAGACCGGGTCGGGACTTCTGGCTCATATAAGTGGTCGCCCTAGTTTAGGACCACATCAATTTCCGGCGGGGACGCCCCGGCACGGCCGGATACGCTCCCTGCCGAAGCCTTCCCTTCTGTTTCCTGCGGGATTCAGTCCGGGTCGGGCCTTCGGGCTAATGTCAAGCTTGGGACATATTCAACACTGCACGCAGTGTTTCGTCCTGCGGCGACAGGGGGTGTGGCTTCCGGTTCGTCCGGTTTGTCCCTCACCCCCTCGGTCCAGCCCCCATTGCTCTCCACTTCCGCTTGCGGTCGTGGGGCGGGGGCTCTGGTTTCCGGTACGGGGGGTACGGTACACCCGTCACCCTCTTCCGGTTTGGTTTCTCCCTCTCATCCTCCTTTGTACTCCACTTCCGCTTGCGGTCGTGGGGTGGGGGCTCTGGTTTCCGGTACGGGGGGTACGGTGCACCCGTCACCCTCTTTTCCGGTTTGGATTCTCCCTCTCATCCTCCTTTGTACTCCACTTCCGCTTGCGGTCGTGGGGTGGGGGCTCTGGTTTCCGGTACGGGGGGTACGGTACACCCGTCACCCTCTTCCGGTTTGGTTTCTCCCTCTCATCCTCCTTTGTACTCCACTTCCGCTTCCGGTCGTGGGGCGGGGGCTCTGGTTTCCGGTACGGGGGGTACGGTGCACCCGTCACCCTCTTTTCCGGTTTGGTTTCTCCCTCTCATCCTCCTTTGTACTCCACTTCCGCTTGCGGTCGTGGGGTGGGGGCTCTGATTTCCGGTACGGGGGTTACGGTACACCCGTCACCCTCTTCCGGTTTGGTTTCTCCCTCTCATCCTCCTTTGTACTCCACTTCCGCTTGCGGTCGTGGGGTGGGGGCTCTGGTTTCCGGTACGGGGGGTACGGTACACCCGTCACCCTCTTCCGGTTTGGTTTCTCCCTCTCGTCCTCCTTTGTACTCCACTTCCGCTTGCGGGCGTGGGGCGGGGGCTCCGGTTTCCGGATCGGGGGGTACGGTTTGCCCGTGGCCCCCTTCCGTTTCTGGTTTGAGTCAAGCCTTCCCTGTTCACCCTCCGACCTCTGTCACTTCCGGTTTCGGTTGTGGGTCGGGGGTGCTGGTTTCCGGGGCTGTTGGTTCGGTTTTTTCGTTACCTTCCTCCGGATTACATGCGAACGCCGCTTTGCCTTTGTGCGCGCCGCCCTCTGGTGGGGGTGGGGCACTCTTGGTTCCTCCTACCCTAGTTTCTGTTTGCTCGGGTGCTGGAGCTTTGTATCCGGCTCTTAACCCTGAGGCTCTTTTATAGAGGCGGTTCAACACGCTGCGGCTTTTTGTCCTCAGGTGATGGAGGAGGTTTCGGTACCCCTACCTCACCTCCATTCCTTCCTAGGCGGGACTCTTGCTTCTGCCGAGTCTGATGAGGCTTGCCTTGTATTCAGGGAGTCTCCTAGTGTTAACGGTTTTGTGGATTGGGCCTTCTCTACGGCTAGAGGACTTTAGAGGGCGAGGCCTCTTCCTCTTCGTTTGAGGAAGTCCCTCGGTTCCCTAGAGCTTCCGCTGTGGGCTCTTTTGTTGAGTTCGTCTTCTTCGACCGGTGTTCCCGGGAAGTTCCTCTCCCGGTCGTTTCTTCCGAGGTATTCGCTCCCGGTTTCCCAGGATGATCTCGCTCTTTTGAGGGGCCTCAAGCCTTTACCTCCTTCGTCGATCCCTGTTCCAGTCGGTGGTCTGGCACGGATAGAGGTGGCTATTGTTAGGTCCCTTGAGTTTATTTCTCTCGCTGACGCGCTATCTGCTGCGCTGTCTTCTGCTTTGCCTTCTGGGCATGTATTCTGCGTCGAGGGTTCGTTGATTTCGGTGAGGTCCTTGTTGCAGGCTCTCTGTACCTCCATCGTTCGGGTTGCGAATCGCAGGCTTTTGTCAACCTGCTTCTTGCGCGTCGTGACGCTTTTCTTCAGTCAGCGTCTCCATTGCCTCCGCTCTTGTCCTCTTCGCTTCGGGTGGGACCCTTGGTGCCCGACTCTCCGTTTGGTCCTTACGTTCGCTCAGCTGTTCGTGAGGAGTCGGAGCGGTCCCACTCAGATGGTTTCGCCTTCTGGGCTCGGGACTCTCCTTCGGCCCCGTCTTTCTTTCCTGACAGTTGTCGAGGTCGCTCGGTCCGTGATCCCTCTCCTCGGGGTGGGCAGTGTGGTACTTCCTCTTCCCGTCGCATGGTTGAGGTACGCCGTAGGCGTTTACGCAGTGGCGCGTTTTTCTCTATCCCTGCCTGTCCACCCCTAGGTGCTCTTCCCTTCCGGGCTGGTGGCTTGGCTCGTCAGTTTCTTGCTGGGTCATAGCCCTTTTCCAGAAGGGCGCTATAGAGGGGGTCCTTTGCCCTCACTCCCGGGGTTTTACGGCCGCCTTTTCGTTGTTCCCCGAAGGTTTCCGGCGGTTGGCGCCCGGTGGTCGATTTTTCTGACGCCTATTTCCATGTGTCTGTTCATCCTCTTCACAGGCGTTGGATGCGTTTTCGTCTGGAGGGATGGGGTTTTTCTTTCGAGGCCCTTCCCTTTGATTTGTCTCTCAGTCCTTGGGTTTTAACAAGGATTGTCAAAAGAAGAACTCGCTGCCGTAGTCCTCGGACTCGGGGTGCGGTTCTCTGCTTATCTTGTTGACTGGTTGGTCAAGGCTAGTTCTCACGATCTCTGTCTGGTGCACATCAGGCTCGTTCTCCTTTGGACTCGGCGCTTGGGGTTCTCTGTGAGCCCTCTCAAGTCTGAGTTGTCTCCATCTCGGGTTTTCAACTACCTGGGAATGTCGTTCGACACTCGCGATTGGTCGGTTCTGCCCTTTGGCTCGTCGGGTGCAGAAGCTTCAGTCCCTTCTGCTACTTTTGGGGAGTCAGGTTATCGTTTCAGCCAGATGTCTGGGCGTCTTTGGTCGGTTGGGGTGCGCTTACGGGCAGCCTTTCAGCTCTCGGGTTTTGGTCTCCGGACCAGCTGTCTTGGCATTTTCGTCGCCTGGAGATGGAAACCGTTTGCCTGGCTCTTCATCGTTTTCTTCCCTCCCTGCCTCGGGGCCTTTTGCTCGTTCGCTCCGTCAGTTCCTCTGTGGTTTCTCTCTTCTACCACTCCGGGGTTACCCATTCCCCTGCTCTCTCCATGATGGTGGAGAGCCTCCTTTTGTGGTTAGCTGATTTCGGTTATACGCTTGTGGCCAAGCATGTCTGCGGCTCTGTCAATGTCTTAGCCGCTCTTCTGGGTCGCCCTCATTGTGTGGTCCACACGGATTGGACGCTGTCCCTCTCTGTTCTTCATCCAGTTTGGGCGGAGTGGTTTAATCCACTGATCGATCTTTTTGCCACTTGTTACTCTTCCAGGCTACCCCTGTTTGTGTCGCCGGTCCCAGATTGTCTGGCTGGGGCGGTTGTCGCGTTGTCCATTTCTTGGGAGGGGTTGGAGGCTTATGCCTGCCCGCCATTCCCCCTCCTTCCGCGGGTTCTCAGGAAGGCTGGAGAGGAGTCCCCTTCTCTCTTTCTCGTGGCTCCCTTTTGGCCAGCTCAGCCCTGGTTCCCCGATCGCCTTCGTCTTTCCTAGGGGCTGTGCTTCCTCTAGCTCTCGGGGCGCTTTCGCTTCTGCGGCCTCCATCCGGGATTCCACACGGCATTCCAAGCGTTCTCCGTCTTCACGCTTGGCTGTTGTCCGGCCTTCGTTAGGGGCTTCTGGGCTTCAGGAGACCCCGGCCGGTTCCAACTTGCTTCCTGCTTCTGTCCTGCCATTCTCGGGAGGATGGCTTCCTGGAGTCGGTTCTGTGGTCTTAGCCCTGCAGTCCCGGTCCTCTTTTCCCAGCCTGTTCACGGTAAGATTGTGTCAGATAAAGTTGCTTCCCTCCGTCCTTTTCGTGCTAATCTGCACTTGTTGAGTCATGGTACAGTATGTGTAATTAATATTAAAATTTTCTCTCTAAATTTATTATTAATAAGCATACTTACCATGACTCAATTTAATATCCCTCCCACCTCCCCGCAGTTCCAAATAAGGAATGAGGTGTGCTGTCCTTTGCCGTGAGCGCTTAGACGCGTATTGTAGCACGTGGGACACGGGACGGTTTGGTGCAAGGGAAGCAACTCTATGTTTGATTGGATTTTGCCAGCTTCCGCTAAAAGGGCACTATCACCTAGCAACGCCAAAACATTGCACTTGTTGAGTCATGGTAAGTATGCTTATTAATAATAAATTTAGAGAGAAAATTTTAATTTTATTGTTATTATTAATATTTGTTTTTATTATTATTATTAATATTTGTTACTGTTATTACTTAATGTTGCGTTTGCAGGAACTGACGTGCTTGCTGTCGGTGTTGTCGTTGAAAGAGTCACTGATGACTATAGAACACATCCTGAAGGTTTTGACAACTGTCGTACGGAACGACAACCAGCATTTTGATGGCCGATTTCCCTTTCAGTAAGTTCTTTCTTCTGAATCCAGATTATGATCATAATGATTAATTTATTTTCTTACCTCTTGAATCATGATGTTTACGGTGGGGAATTACAATGATGATCAGGAACTCTTTTTTTTTTTTAATGCAATGAATGCTGCTAATAAATAAATAAATAAACAGCTATTTGGCAGGGTGAGTTCTGTAAAACTGGATTTATCCTACCGAAGTTTGGCCTGAATTCATTATCTGCTTCTTGTGTGTTATTGTTTATGTGCCACACAGTATAAGCCCAAAGGCAACAAGTTGGCGCAATGTGCGGCCTGAGTTATATCAAGATTCAAGATAATTTATTGCCAAGTGAATAATGCTCAAGGAATGCATTTGGTCAATGCTGCAGCACCACACACAAAAGCACATATAAAACATAGTGAACACATGAAGAAGCTGACAGCAAATCACAATAAAAGATAAGATGATAAAGTCATAAAACAGATGAAATGTACAAAAGGGCAAATATATATTTGCTAGTCAACGCGCGCACACACACACACACACACACACCCACAATGCTGAATTCTAACCATCCAGTTTTCACACTCCCTCCATTCGATCTCGTGTTACTTTAACATTAGCATGCCTATGTGCCTGGAGTGGCCAGCGCCTTGAGAAGCTCTTGAGCTGGAAAAAATCTATATAATTACGATTTTAAAAATACAGTGGAACCTCCGGTATCCGTCTCTCTGGTATACGACTCCCTCCGTTATGTGACCTGAAAACTTCTGACGGATTCACTTCCAATAATAAATGACCTCTGGTATGCGACCAGCGACCGTGTCTTAAGCCCTTTATACGACCGTCTTAGGGCAATTTAAAAGAGGGTATCAGTTAATTTGTCGTCTGTACCTTTCGTTTTTTTCTCTCATGTTAGTGTACGCATGTTGTTGTCTGCTATTTCCGGTTTGCAAATAAGAAACATTACTCGCCTACACTGGCTTGTCAAAAAGGAGTCGCGCAAGAGGAACGTTTTGAGTTTGGCAGAGAGAATGAAAGTGATTGAAAGAAGTGAAAATGGGGAGAGTTGTTTGTCTATTGCAAGAAGTTTAGACGTTGGGAAGACCCACATTCAGCTCATCATAAAGGATAAGGAATATGTGAAACTACGATGGGAGAGTGGAGAAAATGGCGAAAGGAAAACATCGAAACTGACAGCTTCTGCGCTGACAGACTTGTATGAACGCGTCTGGCAGTGGTTCGACTGTTTTTTTATTTTTGAAGTTGTGAATAAAAGACAAAGCTAAAAATGAAACATGTTTTACAGTTTCCTTTGTCAGAGAATACATGCTGGTGAGTGTGAAAATTATGACTACATACCCCTTTGAGCCTGACCCCCCTTCCCCCCATCCAACCCCTTGTTTCCGGTATAAGACCACCTCTATTATAAGACCGTTTTTTCTCAGATTTTGGACGGTCGTATACCGGAGGTTCCACTGTATCTATTTTCTGTGTTGATTGCGAATCTGATGATACCCTGATGAAGCCCTGTGTGAGGGACAAAATGTGTTCACACAAACAAATAATAAAAAGTATATAAGTGCCAGTGGGAGCAGGATTTTAATTGGACAATTTATATGTATAAACATATTAATAATGATCTTTTGGAACAATACATTTGTTATGTCTTAATGCAGAAAACTTGTTTGTGTGTAGAGCTGGAGGCAGACGCCATGGGCAGGATCTCTGTGTTGCAGCCCTTGCTTACAAGGTTCGTAGTTTGATTTCATTGAAAAAAGTGCATGAGGCTGTGTTGATCGTTATACAATATTAGGAGGGAGGTAACAGCTTGCTTCCTTATTACCATAGTTGTCACTAATTTCTGCCACCCTGCTTACAGTGAGCGGGAGAAGAATATTCTTACTTTATCCGGTTCTCATTCGGTTCAGTTAACTGTGGCATTCCATTTGAAGTCCCCTTGTCAAAACAAGAGTGATTGGGAGTGAAGGAAAAAAAACTCTCCAAAAAGCCAGTTTAGTGCTTGCTACCTGATAATTTATCATTTTCATGGTGTAGAATGTTTGTTGTTGTTATACTTGTATATTGATTTCATTAATGTTTAGTACTTACTGTAAGGAGGTGAAATGTGAATGTTTGGATTTTTTTCAGGCTATTTTGAGTCTCTGTCAACCCATGCATGGAGATTTTGCAACACTTTCCACATCTGTAAGCCCGTTTTAGAAATTATATGTCTTTCTCCTCTTCTCTTTATCTGGACCTATCTTTGTCATTTCTGTCTGTCAGTCTATCTGTCTATCTCTCCCTCCTCTCTCTCTCTCTCTCTCTCTCTCTCTCTCTCTCTCTCTCTCTCTCTCTCACTTTCTCTCTCTCTCACTTTCCCATTTCTCTCTCTTTTTCTCTCCCTCCCTCCCTCTCTCCATGCCATGAAGTGGGCCAAAGGTTGTTCATTATTAAAGTCTCTCTCTCTCTTTCTCTCTCTCTCTCTTTCTTCCACCACACCCCTTCCCCCCCCCCCCCCCCCCTCCCTCCCTCCCTTATCCTCCGTTTTCTCCCTTTTCCTAATACCACCGTGACAAATATCTGAAACGAGAGTAGGCGAAATGAGAGTAGGCCAACCATTGCGAAGTTTTAGCTTCATTGCTTTGAGAGTGTAGCAATAGATGTTGATAGAGGGCCAGTGTGTGTGAGTGTGTGGGCGTGGATGCATTATGTGTTGGAGCAGGAAAGGAGAGAGAGGGGAAATAATTTCAATGGGGCCTAAGTTATATATGAAAGCATGAATTTTGTTATTTATTGTTTATTTGTTCCTTTTATGTAAAGTTTTGCACCCAAGCTGAAAGGGAATTTTCCCTTTGTATGTATACAGTGTGAAAGTTGGACAATAAAGATGTATTATTCAGAAGTGGTGTATTGAACTGCAGTGTAGTGTAATGCAGCGTAGTCTGTTGTATAGCATATAATAAGATTATGACGTGTGTTACAGATTTTCAAGTTTCTGCTGCCGACAGTGCTGATGATGTTGGATGGCAAGAAAGTGTGTGCTTCTCCTACGATACCTCAGCAGCTACAACTGGGGCGGGAACACGCTATCGCTTTTGTCAGGTGAACCTGCGCTTTCTGCCGCTTCTTCACCACAGTTCATTACAATAGAGACAAACAGAGAGAGACAAAAAGAAAGAAAGAAACAGGAATGCTAAAAGTCAGAATGTGGAGAGAGAAAAAAAAAAGAATAATATTATTGTTGTTATTATACTGTTAGTGTTATTATAAGACCCCCACCCCCTCCCACCCCCCCCCCCCCCCCCCCCCCCCCTCCCCAAAAAAAAAAAAAATCTGTTTACGATAACATAAGGGAAAAAAAATAGGGTGCAATATTTGTGGCTTTTTTAAAAATTTGCTAATGATCCCCCAAAACAAGTTTAGGGTCGGGCCCGAAAAATTTGGATTGCACACAACTCCACGCTGACAGCATGCTCAGGGCATTTGGTGGAGTAAGGGGGAGGGGAAGAAACGAAAGGAGCAGGTGCGCTATGCTAAAAACACGGGTGTCCGCTGATTCAGATAAAACAATGTGAAGGTGAGCTTCAGGACTCGGTCTCCAGGAAGAACTCAAAAAGTATTGTACTCCATGAAGAATACGGAATACTTTATTGTCCAAATAAACATTCACTGCATATCAACAAATAAAAAAATAATTAAAAGTTTGTTCAAAAATAAAGAAATAATGAAATTGAGTTGAATTATTAAAATATCTTATTATATATTGCCATAAAATTGGAAATAATGTTAATGCATTGGTTACAATTTGTCTACAATGATACTCACATTTATGGTTGAAAAATAAAATCACGCACACACAAACTTGCTCAGCCACACACATTGAACCGAGAAATGCGCGTTTTAGCATCTACGGAAGAGGAAGGGATGGGTGAGAAAGATCACTCACCAGGCGAGCGGGATGCAAGCTTTAGGCATCCTGCAGATTTTATTTTTGCGTTACTTTTATTTTGCAAAACACCCTTCTTAATCAATTGTTGTTGTTGTTATTGATAAACGAGGACTGACAGTGGATATTACCTATTCCTTAGAGGAAGATAACATAATGGAATTGTTTTTTCTTCGTCCTGGTTGCAATGAAGTATCCACAGTATTCTTAAGAAAAAAACAAAATTTAGAAGAAGAAGAAGAAGTTATCATAAAGTGTTATAGAGAAACTCAACAGATTGAAAGATTCTGTCTATTTCACTAAAGGTTTTCTTCAGTCGTTACAAAATCAATCTACCTCAGAGAGACATGAGCGTGGCTATTCCGAAAGTTGTAATTTTTGGCTTGTTGACATGCGTTCCAGCAGCCACAGTACTGGAAAAGAAAATACAGGTCTGATTGAGTTCAGGCATGGGCGACTTGATAGTAGTATATTTTCGATGAACAAAATTCAGGCTTGGGTTTCCTTCCATCAATGGAGAGAAGCGGTCCTGATGGCACATTCACTGGACTTAATGTGCACACACATGCAATTTTGGCAGATATTTGCTGAAGGAGGTGGGTGACCCATGCCTAACGGGCGCCAAGATCTTACTGCAGCATGTTTGCATGAAGGCCCCCGACAAGGCGGAGTATCGCAGCAAAGCAGCCCAAGTAAGTGGCAGTTTTTTTTTTGTCTCCTCTATAATGCACATTAGTTTTACTTTCTTCTTGGCAACTTGACCTGCTCAAAGAGCTCATTGAGGTTGCACAAACACCATAATACACCTTAAGAGATGGCCTCATAGTGCAGTGGTTTAGTCACCAGTTTCATATGCCGAAGGTCACAAGTTCGATTCCCGCAAGGGAAGGACTTGTATGAATTAGGTACGAGAATATTCAGTCACTGAGGGTTTTCTCCGGGCATTGTGGTTTCTTCCCTCATTTCCTTCATTACTGGTATTGGATGCGGTAAGTCTTAACATTTTACAAATAAAAGTTTGATTTCCTTTCCGTCTTCTAATAGCGATCTTCCTGCCTTTACACCACATGTTTGAGTGATAGATGCGTGTTTGTGTGTGTGTGAGAATGGGTGAAATATGTGATCGTGCATGTTGGTACAGATCTCAGTGCTTTCAACCTCATTGATGATTTGGAAAAAGCACATATATAACATCCAGTATTATTATTAACCCTTAGCCTGCTGACATGTTTTTCCTGCTCTGTGCTAAAGAAAATTTTGACTTACGATTAAAAACACACATGCCTTATTATATATGCCATTGTTGCTAAACTATTACACCTATATATATAAAAGTATATAACAAATGAAAGGAAATTGAATAAAGATTCCAAAGAACAGACACAAAAAAGTGTAAGATTGTTGGTTTGTACAATTCTGGGATGGAAAGTTAGGGGCATGAGCAAACAAATTCACTCTCACTCAACTGCACACCCATTCTTGAAGTCATACGCAAAGAATTGCAGAATAGAAATAAGATTTATTACCAAAAATTATGAGAACCAAAATGGACTGTAATCAAAGCCTGATAAATACAGAAATAGTCTGTGTAAAAGGCAAATAATATTATTATAGATCTAGTGAAAATAAAGTTTTTTTTCACCTACCGTCGTCTGCTAAAGATTGTAGGCGGCGATCTTCTTCTTCGTCCGAATCGTAATCCCTCCCTCCAGCCTCCATCAAATAAACATCACCACCCGCATCAAAATCTTCATCCCCACTATTATCATCAAAGTTTTCTTCCTGAAACATTTGCGCCACCTCTTCTGCCGTGTAGATCTATGTTCTGCGTGCCATGATGGCGACGAACGAGGCGGAAAATTTCGCCAGCAACAAGTGCTTCGACGCGTGCTTTTTGTTTGAAAATTACCTCTAAACCAAAAGATTTTTCTTTCCAAAACATTACAGTTGAAGGGAAACAACTTTTATTTCATAATCATGACCAAGGATTTATTTTATAAACGCTTTTACCTCCCTTCCGTACAACGTACGGATACATCGCATTACGATGGCGCTAGACACCCCGTGCTACGTTCGTTGACAGCGCAGCCTAAAGGTTAATAGTAGTTTTCAAAAGTTAAGAGCTGCTCCAAGCACCAGCAATCTAGACTCAGCATAACAAAATAGTATGCGGAAATTTAGTGTTATCAAAGACCATGAATATAACGAAATCATCCACACGCACGCTCACACGCATGCTTACGTTCATATATACCTTATCAGCGAGTTATACCAGCATTGAAGATTCTCTTAATTTTGTTGAATGAAGAATCTGTTAGACAATCATTGTTCAAGATGCAGGAAGCTTTGATCTTTCTAATATGACAGAATATTAAAAATCTTCTGAAGATTGAGGGCTTTTTTGTGTGATCTTATTGTCTTTTGTTTTGTTTGTTTTCAGACGGTGATAACAATACTACAGGACTTCCCTGATCATATGTATGCCTTCATGCTGAAATGGATTGGTGTCCTATCCAGAAATGAAAAGGTTATACCTTATTGAATTATCTTCTTTTTCATCGTCGTTGTTGTTGGTCTTCTTCTTCTTCTTCTTCTTCTTCTTCTTCTTCTTCTTCTTCTTCTTCTTCTTCTTCTTCTTCTTCTTCTTCTTCTTCTTCTTCTTCCTCCTCCTCCTTATCCTTCTTCTTCTTCTTCTTTTTCTTCTTCTCCTTTCTTCTGTCTGTCATTCTTCTTCTTTTTCTTCTTCTAATTTTTCCTCTGGTGTGTGTGTTTTCAGCTGTCGGTTGTGCCAAAATTATTACTGCTCTTAAAAATAACTTTACGCAAAACGTTAACATTTTGTGTTTGTGGGTTTTGTAAGGAAACAAACCCAAAGCAACTTATAAATTTATTTATGAGTATTTGTATAACATGTGAGCGTGTAACATCCATTATTATTATAACTCTTATAAAAGTATAATAGAACGGATTATTGGTGCTCATCGTAGCTGTGTGTTTCTGTTTGGTTATTTCATGTTTGATGACTATTTTCCATGCTTGTTTTTTTCAGACCTCCGTTCGTGTGTTTTCATTAGAAGTCATCGCTTTGCTGCTGATGCAACAGGAGCGACAGTTACAAGGTAAGACATGAGGGTTCAGTAAAAAAAATACAGTCATAATTATTTTTCAGTCCTGTTTATTTTCAAATAGTGTGTATTGTCAGGTCTAGGTTTTGCTCTTTGCAGACCTGCCTACCCTTCCGTAATCTTCCGTAATTTTACGGAATTTGACCCTCTAGTACGTGAGTACAAAATTTTATGCAAAATTACGGAGAAAACATTTGAAAAACTACTCAATTTTTAGAGCCGTGCAAACTTGTTAAATTGTTGTCTGCTAGGCCTAGAAGCTGACTGAGTAACCGCCCTTGCATGAGAGCAAATGTTTCGAGAGTTGTGATTGGACGTCGTGAACCAATGAACATGCTTGAACGTTACGAGCTTAGATCGTCGCGCCGATCTTGAGTGAAAATGAGAAAGACTACGAATCAGAAGAGTCTGAGTGTGTAGAGATTGCTCAAGTGCAGAAGAAGAAGAAAAAGCTGCAGTTGCAAGTATTTCGTTCGGATTACATGCGGACTTGGCCTTGTCTTGTGGCTTTAAAAAATATGGCCCAGAATTATACGTGTACTGTTCTGTGTGCGATTCTGACTTCTCAGTTGGGCATGGAGGAGCAAACGTCTGTAAGCGGCTGGTCCTCACATCTCGCCATGAAGACACCAGATATGTCAGGCCAGAAGAGCTGGACCATCTCAAATGTGCCTACTCCAGGCAGCTGGCACAATATAAGGACCAGTTAAAAAAAAAAAAAAACTGCAAAATTTGT
Organism: Oncomelania hupensis; assembly: GCA_036898135.1. NCBI lineage: Eukaryota > Metazoa > Mollusca > Gastropoda > Littorinimorpha > Pomatiopsidae > Oncomelania > Oncomelania hupensis. The sequence goes on along the minus strand of CM072517.1, from coordinate 55,966,864 downwards.
ACAGGGCGGTAACAGGGTACAGTCTTTTTAGTGTGGACTGTGGTCGATTTCAACTGTAATTAAATGAACCTCACAATGTGCTATTGTTATTGGTAAATATATACACAGTTAAAAGTCCTTATTTTGACAGGTGATGAAACTAAAAAAAAAATTTTTTTAAAAGGCAAACTTTGAATTCATAATTTATGTGTAGTGCCTATTCCTGTGAATTACACATCTTTATCATGAAAATGACATTTGAGTCAATCACCTGTAATGTAAATAAAACTCTGTGGAACAGTTATCCTTCATCACAACCGGGTCAGTGATGTGCAGGTTTATCTTTTGTTGCATGCCATGGTCTCTCATGATACTAAGTAATCATTTTTTAAAATCTGTTTGATATTGTTTCCTTCTTTTTGTTATCCTTTTAAAAACTGTTGTTTTTTTTGGGTGCTTTTTAAGTAGTAAACGTGCTGTGAATTTATTCATACCTTGGTTATTCAGAAACACCGCGTTTACTCATGTCTGTATAATTACTGAAGGAAAATGCAAAATTACTGAAATTCACAGGGAAAACTACTGATCAGTAATGCGTAAGGTAGGCAGGTCTATCTTTGTCTTTGAAAGATCAGCTGTATTCAATTTAATGCTTGGATAAGTAATCTGCTAATGGTATTGATGCAGAGTCAGTCTAAATTAAATTTCAAATATAAACTGATTCCATGCAGTCTTCTATAGTGATCTATTAACATTGCCGCTCTTTGAGTTTAATAAAAACAATAACACGTGTACGTTATATTAATGACTCACATGCATAGCAATGCGAGTCTAGGTACTCACAAAGAAAACAAAAAATTTCCAGATTTTTGCAAGTATTTCCAGATTTTTTTTAAATCGGTGTGAGACAAGTCCTAAATAGTCCAAAAGTGATATTGAAAAAAATGTCAGTCAATGATTGTCTGTCTGCTGTCTGCCATCCACCGACCGTGCAAAACTTTAAAAGTGGCTAAGTACTCAAAACCTATTTCAATTATCAACCTAACTTGGTAAGGTGGTGTATACCCATGAGACCTAATAAATGATCAGTGAATTTACTTCAATATCACAGCGTCATCAAATGAGTTTTTTCCACAAAATTTCACTTTTTTTCTAGATTATTAATATTAAACTTATGATTCTTTGATTCATGATACTTTGCAAATTTAGTCAACCTCACTCCAAGGTCAAGGTCACTGGAGCTGTCCAAAGTCAGTTAGTATAGGTACTTTGAGTGACATTGACCCTAAACTATTGGAGATATAAAGTCCAAACTTGTTGTATTTATAGATGATAGATTGATTCATATATTTTCTGTGTTTCATGTGTGCATTGATCTGGAAAGGTCAAGATCATTTTAGGCTTTGCAAAAACATTTTTTTTAAACGGGTCATCGTATAGTGGAATTACATTACATTACATGATAATTGCTTTAGGTCCAGCGGACTCTTCCGAGCCAAATCAAGACCGGACAACCCCCAATCCGCATAAAAGATCTGCTGAAACAACCCTAGTGGTAAATCTGAAAGCTCTCCACCAGCCAGTCACTTTACAATAAAGACATCCCACGCAGGGGATGCTGAGGCTGTACTCTAATTTATCGAACCCCCGTTTACAAAAACAAAATAGAATACAAACACCATTATAAATTATCAACAAAACACATACATATAAAATGCCTACATTGCTAAATAATAACATCATAGGAAGCCCTAGTGACCACCTGGCAGAAAGCGTCCAATATTCCCAAGCTGATCCAACAGACCTCATACACAAATAAGGAGTCGTGTGCCGGAAGAGTTTTCAAGAAAAAAGGTAGGTGACTGGTCTAGCGAAGAAGAAGATAGTATAGCAGATTGATAGAACAGAGCAGGAATGAGAAAGAGCAAATGAGAAAGACAGCGACAGTGGGAATTTAAAGCACTAAATTTCCAGAAAGTGGGGATACTATTTATACTGAAACCACCGGCACCCCAACAGGGGTGTATAGTGGAATGGCTTTTCATTTAACCCATAGTATGCAATAATATTGGGTTATTTGACATGCATGAGAGATCATCTGAGGGTCAAGGTTATCCCAAGGTCAATGTATTTTTTGGGCATAATACAGTTTTTGCTGTACTTTATTTGATAGCACATGATTGTATTTGGAGCTAGAGGCTAATGTCATCTCAAGGTCAAAAGCATAGAAAGATCAAAATCGGTGTTTGCATTTTAATGCCACCCTTTCATTTTGTTTTTTTCTGGGCACTCATTTTCATGTTAAATATTGCAAGTTCCATAAGGAGCACATGAGTCATATGGGCTTTGCCCTTCTAGTTATTATGATTATTATTATTGATTCCAGGGGATACTAAGTTTGTAATAACATAATTATAAATATTTAAAAATGTATTAAAGATCCGATTAAAGATCTGTTTCAGTCTATGGTTTTACTTGGAAAAGATTTTAAATAAAGAATGTGTATTTTAGTTTGTTTTTATCTCCTTGTATTCATAAATTTATAATTTTATTAATTTATTTAATTGTTTTCCTATAGCACTTTTCCAGCTCAAGAGCTGCTCAAGGATCTAACTCATGCATCCTGAGGCGCCCATGTGCAACCTTTGGGCTCATAGCAAGACACCCTGATGACTGAGCACTATCTTGGGGAGGAGGGACCTAGTGCTTGCTGGGTGTATTTGTGCAGCTGGCACTCACCCGTCTAGGACATGGGTGTCAGGATCTTTTTAAAAAAGCTGTAGCTATAGGCTGGAATGTGGGCATGCACAGTTTAGATGTTGGTTTATACTGGCTATATGCTATTTCCTTTGGGTTGTATTTCATTGTTTACTGCTAAACTGAAGGATAAAGTGGCCCCTCAGTCTTGTGTCATGTCAGATTTTGATCAGCTAGGTTACTGATTTTGGGAGTATACAACAAGGTAAAACAAACAAACAAAAAATTTACAAACTAAAAGACTTAGAATAACTGGTCACTGTGATGGCTGCTTGTGCAGGTGTGCCGGAGGAGATGGCAGCTTTTGCTTCTCACCTCGTCCTTATCAACCAGCTCCTGGAACGATGCTCAGATGTTGCTGCCGCGTGAGTTGCCCTGTGAAATGTTGCCCTACTTTTCATGTATATTGTTTCTGTGGATAGTTCTCTCCATTCGTTTCTTCCTCTCTCTCCAAATATTGTCCTGTGTGTGTGTGTATACTATTTTCCTTTCCATGATGATGATGGATGAAAGCGGATTATGGTGTATTCTTAATGTGTATGAATTTAAAATGTCATGCTATGCCCTGCTGTAACTCCCTTTGGGTTAATAAAGATGTGTTGTTTTGTATTGATGATGTAGTGTTGTATAGAGCAGGTCTCTACAATAACAACAAAACAATTCCTGCTCAATACCCTATTAAAAAACAAAGAAATAAGTTTTACATTTTTATCTTCTGTTCCCCTCACCACATACCCCCGCCCACCCATCTGTGAATGGGCGGGAGGGGTTAGGGGGGGTTGGTCTCTGACTAGAACCAGGCATCATGCGAGGGGAGAAAGGATGGGTGCTGTCTGCATGAAGCTGATCCTGAGAAAAGAAGTTCCTAACTCCTCTCTTTATTTTTCTCTCTTCCTAATATATTAATAACTGAAAGGTTACGATAACATCTTTACTATTTTACCTGTAACTTGCAGAAGATATTTGCTCACGTCGTCAAACAGAAATGAAGCAGATACCTTTGAAAATGCTGTGACAAGGTAAAATTGGCTGGAAGAATTGTAGATTAAACCTGGTCTTCGGATAAAACTACCTTAATGATTCAAAATGTTGACAGGCAAAAGCTTCGCGACAATTTTTATTTGTAAACATCTTAGCTCATTGAAGTTTTTTTTTTTTTTCTCCAAAGGCTGGGTTTTATCTACGCTCTTCAAGCTGTTTTATCTTGTCACATCCTTTTTAAGGCACCTGTTCTATTCCTTTTTACCTGTTGTATCTCGAATGTAGTTGTGATGAAAGAAGGTAAGAAAGATCTCTCAATTTCTTGCAGTGTGCGCACCAAGGCCATAACGGGGTTCGCCCAGTGCTTGGAGAGTGGGGGAGTGTCGGTGAAGCAGACCATTCAGGACATGATCACGCCACGCAGCCTCGTCCAGCACCCACCTCGCCTGATTCCTACGCCCAACCAACCACAGCGAGCTGTGTCTGCCGGTTAGTTGTTTTTTTTTCATTCTTTTAATTTCTACCTTCTGCTTCTACTTCTACTTCGCCTCTTCCTTCCTCTTCTACTTCATCATCATCATCATCTTTTTCCTTCTTCTTCTTCTTCTTCTTCTTCTTCTTCTTCTTCTTCTTCTTCTTCTTCTTAGTCTTCTTCTTCATCTTATTCTTCTTTTTTCTTCTTCTTCTTCATTTATACAACAGGGCTCGGCAGCAACTTTTTTTTTTTTTAGGTTGTCCCAAACATTTGCAGCCTGAACTTTCCTTACAATTTTGATGAAAAAACAGAAAAAATTAAAATATTCAAGCAAATTGTATTGCAGCATTTTTGTATTGCAGCACATTGTACAAACACGTTTGCTTGGCGAGGTCACATAAAGTAAACAAAACACAAGTGGAAACAAAAAGTTGGCAGTCAGTCCCTGCTTTGTTCATGGCACAGCCCTTCTAGAGGCCCTCTGCCACCATTTGTCCAGTGACCTGGCAGCATCATATTCTTCCACTGTTGGTCCATTCAGGCTGATAAATAAATATCAGTTTGGAAAGTGTGGCAACTGTGAGAGACTGACTTGGCATTTGAAAAATACCTGACCCGTCGGACAGGTTGGGTAGCGATCCAACCTGTCCAGCAGCCGGTTGTGTCGAGCCTTGATACCAATTAAGGTGTTTCTTTTGATGTCAATCTTCTTCATGTGAAAGTATTTTACTGTGTGAAATTGAAAATGTTATGTTTTCCTTTAAAAATTGTTGATTAGACTCTCCCCCACCCGCGCCCACCACTTTTCAAGCACAGTGAACACTTCCTTACCCAGAAGGGGTACTGCGTTGTACAAATGATCACATTATTATTATTATTATTATTATTATTATTGAAACGGTACAGGAACGTGCACAATGATTCCACAGGTATTGTCTTATTTCGTCTATGAAAATTAAATTTTGGGGTTCTGTGTTACTTTCACTTTTGTGTTGTGTGTGTTTGATAGATCTGTTTACCACATTGTTACACTGGTGTTGGTTTTTTATCAGTAGTTGATTCAGCCCCGATGCTTGAATCCTGATAAGTGTAACTCAGATTCGTTTATCCACACAAACTGTTAACTCAGCAACAAGGCCGGAGTCGTCGTATGAAGTTTTCCAACTTTATTCAGCGTACATCAACAACTGCATCACAAATCGCTCAATCGCTTTTTCCACTTTCACTCCTGTTCAGACACAGTGCATCACTTATATAGTCTTTCTATAATCTAGAGAATGTTCGAACATTCCAGTGTGACGCAATTACAGCCAATCAGGATAAAATTTGTCGTCAGAACTATGCACTGTCTTACGTCATATAACTTTATTTAGATTAGAAGCATCTCGTAGATTTATCTACACGCTTCGATCGACAGTAAACAAGCAACCCTAGAAAATTCTCCAATAATATCAAATCAAAGGTAAACACACTCTGTTATTGCATGCGTTGCAAAACAAAACGATCGGATCTATAGTGCGTGTCTCAAACATAACACACCTTCATTACAGGAAGTGGACCTCACATTAAAAAAAGACCATTTTCAGCTATGGCTAATCCTACAATTGAAGACACTGGGCAGAAGAATGAGGGGAAATATCTTTTTTGCTATCACTCTTCTTAATCCTTGCAAAAATACTGTAGCTAATGCCATTAATTACCAGCAGTCTTATTACTGCAGACTCATTTTGAAAAATAGATATATGTGCAAGTGCCAAAAGGTCGTTTTGAAACAGTATGCATTTTAAAAATGGAAATAAATGTGTATTTGAAATTATGTGTTTGTTGTAATTTGTGATATTGTAAGGATATATGTTAGAGAGATGTATAAAATAAACTGATGCTGTTAATTGTAGAATTAGTATTTTTTAAAAAATAAAACGGTGAAAAAAAGGGGATTTTTTTTGCGGTCCAGAAAGCTGTAAGTTATAGTTGCTCACATTAGAGTCTCTTTACTCATTTAAATGAAATAACAACTGGATAAAATTTTGTAGTTTGACTTACCGATGTTTAAGCACTTAAAACAGCTTAACAATTTATCTGTAACCATTTTTGAAATTATTGCATTATAGCCTAATTTTAGTCACGGACGGTCGTTACATCAAATGTCAAAATCGTAATACTCTTTGCAGACAAAAAACCGATGCTTTAGTGAAGTTCCAGTCCTACTTTTGGGATAACCGAAGCGGAGAAATGTATGGCAAATACAAATATATTTTGTTTAAAGGATAAAACGAAATTCTTATAGGTAAAATATGGCAGAATATCTCACTTTTTAAAAAAAATGTCAAAAAGTAACGACCGTTCATACTCGTTTTTTTATTTATTACTTTACGTTTTGAAACCCATTCCGACATTTTATTGATCACGTGACCGAAACAGAAAAGACAAATGGCGGCTATTTTAGCTGAGGGCAAGCTATGGGAAAAACGGGTTAAGTTTTCATAAAATGTCAAAAAATTTTCAATAGTACGACCGTCACACAGAAGTTTGGTATGATCGTTTCTTCACTTGTGTAGAGTTGGATTGTACATTATGCTTTTATTTCGCAGTATTTTTGAAGGAAAGTGAAAATAAGAATGATCGGAAGTGTAAACATAATAAAGTAGAACAACCAATTGATGTTTTTCAGATCGACAGATGTCTTATTTCAGTAATGTCGACCGTCACTTTTCATCAGCAACAAGTCAGAGGGTTTTCTTTACCTTTGGCTGGAAAAAAACCATGTCCCTAGCAGTGATTTTCTAACTACAGATCGATAATCTAGGTTATCCAATTTGACAGACTCTTACAAGATCTGTGATGACTATACTGTGATAAATAGGCCTAAATTCATTAAATAATTAGGTTTACATTATTATTTTATTCAAATATTGTTTGTTTTATTTTATATTTTTTCACCATTTTTCAAGTTGATACATTTTTTTACTGTTTTACTTAACTAGATAATAATTAGTAAATATGCTGATAACATGAATAATTTGTCTTTTTGTTCTAAATGTGCTTATTGCTTCATTATGTATGTCAACACTACTGACAACAGTGTCTCGTGTAACAACCGTCACAATGTTTTTCAATATCAACATTTTGTATTACTTGACAATGTTTAAATGTGTTTTATTTTGAAAAGTGATCTAAATGTTTTAGAAAGAAACATATCTTAAATCATTAAAGCAAATCATAACATAGCCATGAAAACATTAAACAAGATTTGCGTGATGGTTGTTACATCTGACATGATCATGTTCATATACTGCTTTTTGATATTTCATTCACTTTGGTTTTTTCCTTATTTTTTCTTTCAATTGTGGAAGCTTTATTAATTTTAATAGTTTTAAGGTACACATTTCTTCCATCTTTTAAATTATGGGCGATTGAGGATGTCAGTGTAACAACCGTCACGTTGTCAGTTTTTTTCACATTCATGGCTTTATGTGAAAATTCCTTTAATGAGTTATCTTTTCATGCACATTTCCTTGAAGCCTATACATAAGACTTACAAAAAATGCAAATTATTATGTAATCAAAAACAATTTATTAAACTGCTTATACAACACGACCTTTTGGCACTTGCACATATGTACTTTGGTTTGTGATTTTGATTTTAAATTTACGTAACTTTTTTTTCTGTCCATTTTTATTATGTTTGCCTTTGGGCCTTGAAAATACTACAGTAGTATAGAGCGTGAGCTCTGTACAGAGGTGCAGCTGCAAGTCGCATGCTCGTTACCTCATCTAATTTTTTTCCACACAATTTCAGACTTGAACGGTGGAATGCAGAACCCAGAGGGGGCAGCAGCAGACAGCATTAACAATCAATCAGATGCTAGTAAGGCATCACATGACAGTAACCACGGCAACACGATCCCTGTGACCCCGTCGGGTCAGAGCTTGGTGAGCTCGACTACACCGTTCAGATCGGTGGAGTTGACTGAGGCTATCAGCAGCAGTAAGTCTCTGTAATAGAGTGTGTGATTGTTGTTGCTGTTGTGTGAGTGATACATAAAGTTTTATGTGTGTACTAATGAAGTCAAACCTCAGTGTGCATATTAATTATTTACTGTATTTTTGGGGAATTTGGGTACTCTTAGTTCAGGAAAAAGTGTAGGGGGTCAACAAAACATCAGCCATGGCACCACTATAGGACTAGAAGTTTGCCAAAATTGTGTCTTTTAACCCTTAGCCTGCTGACACGTTTTTTCCTGCTCTGTGCTAAAGAAAATTTTGATTTACGATAAAAAAAAACACACATGCCTTATTATATATGCCATTGTTGCTAAACTATTACACCTAGATATATAAAAGTATATATCAAATGAAAAGAAATTGAATAAAGATTCCAAAGAACAGACAAAAAAGTGTAAGATTGTTGGTTAGTACAATTATGGGATAGAAAGTTAGGGGCATGAGCAAACAAATTCACTCTCACTCAATTGCACACCCATTCTTGAAGTCATACGCAAAGAATTGCAAAAATAGAAATAAGAGTTATTACCAAAAATTATGTGAACCAAAATGGACTGTAATGAAAGTCTGATAAATACAGAAATAGTCTGTGTAAAAGGCAAATAATATTATTATAGATCTAGTTAAAATAACGAAGTTTTTTTCACCTATCATCGTCTGCTAAAGATTGTATGCGGCGATCTTCTTCTTCGTCCGAATCGTAATTACTCCCTCCAGCCTCCGTCAAATAAACATCATCACCCGTATCAAAATCTTTATCCTCACTATCATCATCAAAGTTTTCTTCCGAAAACATTTGCGCCACCTCTTCTGCCGTGTATGTTCTGCGTGCCATGATGGCGACGAACGAGGAGGAAAATTTCGCCCTAGCAACAAGTGCAGCTTCGACACGTGACTTTTGTTTGAAAATTACCTCTAAACCCAAAGAATTTTCTTTCCAAAGCATTACAGTTGAAGGGAAACAACTTTTGTTTCATTATCATGACCAAGGATTTATTTTATAAACGCTTTTACCTCCCTTCGTACAACGTACGTAGACATCGCACTAGGCCGGCTTTAAGCACCTCGTACTTCGTACGTATACAGCGCAGCCTAAAGGTTAAAATAAAGAAGAGGATAAAAATCTCATACAGTGTGTCTTGGGCAAGAAAGACCTGGTGGGGCTCAGTCCTCGCCAGGCTGTTGGCCACAGCCGAAATCCACGAGTACAGTGTAGCTCGCCTTAGCCTTGAGCACATGGTCGTTGAACCTATAATAACATGAGGTTCCTTCGCCCCGACCGGTGGTTGCAGGATTCAGGGCAGGGCGAAGTACTACTGAACAGATTTTCAACCTCAGAATAATAAGTCACTGTCGATGGCTGTTTCTCCAGCACAGCAGAATTGGTGTGCGGCGTGCCTCAGGGTTCCGTTTTAGGGCCGGTGTTGTTCACTCTATTCACCAAGCCACTGCTTCTCCTGCTTAGAAAGCATGCTGTTGAGAGTCAGTCATTTGCAGATGACACACAACTTTATAAATCCACTGCCCCCTCTCTCATTAATTCCACTGTTCAGACTTTGGAGAACTGCATCACAGACATTACACCAAGCCACTGCTTCTCCTGCTTAGAAAGCATGCTGTTGAGAGTCAGTCATTTGCAGATGACACACAACTTTATAAATCCACTGCCCCCTCTCTCATTAATTCCACTGTTCAGACTTTGGAGAACTGCATCACAGACATTAAGTCATGGATGACACTCAACAAGCTTAAGCTTAATGACGATAAAACCGAAGCCCTCCTCATTCACAAGCACAAAACCTCCTCCTCACTCCCGCCTCCCCCAACATCGCTTACAGTAGGGACAACAAACATTCAGTTCTCATCCTCAGCAAGAAATCTCGGCTACATTCTCTCCGATGACCTGTCCCTCAACAACCACATCTCCAACGTCTGTCGCTCTGCATACACGGCCATACGCCAAATCAGCTCCTATATCTTACACTCACTGCCACCAAAACCCTAGTCTGCGCTCTCGTCCTTTCTCGTCTTGACTACTGCAACTCTCTCCTCGCTGGCTCCCCAAAACACATCATTGACAAGCTACAAAAGGTTCAGAACTCAGCAGCTAGACTAGTATTCCGAACTAAGAAACGCGATCACATCACACCTCTACTACATTCCCTTCACTGGATTCCTGTGCAAGCACGCATAGAGTACAAACTCTCTGTTCTCTGCCACAACTTCTTCACTGATTCTTGTCCCTCCTACCTTGCTGACCTGCTGTCTGTCTACTCCCCTTCACGCACTTTAAGATCTTCTGCTGAAACTCGCACACTCAAGGTTCCCGTCATCTGCACTAAGACATACGGCCAACGTGCATTCGCCTACTCCGCACCTAAGCAGTGGAATTCCCTTCCCTCCCATATCCGCAACATACAATCAACACAAGCATTCAAAAAGGCCCTCAAAACCCACCTCTTCAAACTGCATTATTCAGATTGATTTGTATCCCGCTGCCATTCTCTCATCTTTTGTCTTTGTCTGATCCGTAAGTGTATACACGGCTGTAAATATTTACACTGTTTTTCTTCCCGGGCCTAACCGGGCATATAAATAGCTGTGAATAGGTTTTTGCTATTCTACTTTCTGTCTTTTTTGTCATTTGTGTACATAGTTGTAAATAGTCTATTTTTGTCTTTTTTTTGTAATTTATGTACATAGTTGTAAATAGTCTGTACCTTTACTGTCCCGTCTTTTGGTGTATTGTAGCAAAAGTGATGTTTCATAGAGTGCATGTATTCATATGTAATGACTATGTAAAGCGTGGTGAGTCTGGTCATAGGCTGGAGTACCCGCTATATAAAAATCCTTTATTATTATTATTATTATTATTATTATAATCTGCGAGAAATACCTACAGCACCAACATCTATATCATATGTTTGTAGACTTCAAGAAAGCATTTAAATGAGTCTGGCATGCAGCTCTGTGGGTAACCATGAGAGTGTACAACATCAACCCTAACATTATTGAAGTCATCAAACGCCTAAATGATAAGGCTATCAGGTTGGAGTATAGCCTCGGCGTCGCCTGTGTGGGATGTCTTTATTGTGGGCTAGGGGTGACCGACTGGTGGGGTGCCTTCGGTGTTGCCAAAAAGGTTGTTTCTGCGGGTCTTTTGTGCGGATCGGGGGCGAGTCCTCTTTCAGCGGAATTGTGGTCTTGATTTTGTGGTCCTGATTAGGCTATACTGGTCCTGATTTGGCTCGGAAGAGTCCGCTGGATCTAAAGCAATAATCATGTAATGTAATGTAATGTACCACAAATGTTACAGGTTAGAACACCACAAAGGGTTAGCTTATGTGACTTAGGTACCAGACTTTTCCATTCCTTTGAATATGGTAGCAAGGCCAACGCGCAGTCACAGTCAGCGCGTTTACACTGCAGAAGGCTAGTCAGGCCAACATTTGGTGAAAGAAAACTAAAATAATACTAAAATAATTTTGTTTAACAAAGTCATATTGCATATCAATGGAAAGAAAATAAAACGATCTTTTAGATGATATAATTATTTATTAGATTGGCAATTTTATTTATTTCCTGAGCCCGATTAAACCCGATGCTTAGTGAAGTTTTTCTTGCCGCTTCTGTAGTTCGCCTCCGTGAATCGCTACCTTCGAATCACGCTCGGTTCGTAACCTGTAACCTTTTAACCTTTATCCGGAAAATAACGAAAATTTACAGCCAATCAGAGAAGATGTAGCTCTTTCTCGCGCAATTTCCGCTTTTGTTCTACATAGCATACGAACGGAGATACAAGTTGTTAAAGTTTTCATCGATTTTCTCGAAAGTGGATGTTTTTCAAGCCTCGGACTAAATTGCGCGTGATGACAGATAAGATTATCTTTCTTCTCATATGCGTCATTAATATGTGTTATTTTATTATTTCGCTATAATTAGCAGCGAACGCAGAAAAAAATGCGAAAAGTTAGTGCCATTTTCTTCTCAGTCAGCCGGCGGAAAGCGAACCGCTGTAACGTCACTTGCGACCTTGGCCGTTATTATTTCATGAGCTTTGATTGGCCGAGATCTAGTTTACGTCTATTTATAGAATTTCCGGTCAAATGCTAAGCACGATGTTGTTCAAAATACTGCATTCCCTTAACCTTGTATTGCGTACAATACACTGAATATCAAAGGAAAAATATATATTGCTTTTGGGTTTCAGTTCAAAAATAAATAAAACAAACTTATGCATTAATTAAAAGGTGCGATTAAACGATAAGAATTAAGAAGATTCAGCAAGATGATTGTAGTCGGTAGGCCTAACGTAGGCCTAAACTACTACGTTCAGACGAAGCAATCGAAGTCTAAACGATCTTTATTTTGTGGGGTGGGTGGGAGGTTAGGGTGTCCTTGATAATGCTTGAATGATTAACCTGTTTAGTTTTATATTGTTCACTCTGTTTTTAAATATTTCTTTGGACATTTCTGTTACTTTTTCTTTTGCTGCTGTTTTTCTTTTTCATAACATAGGCCTACTGTTATTATAGATGTTTACTTTTAGAATCCCTTTTCAGACTTATTATCTACATGTTTATCTTATGTTTCATTTGCATATGTGTATACAAGATAATGAAGTATGTTTATTTTACAGTTCTTATATGTAATTATACATTAAAAATAGTAATTGTCAAAATAAGTGTTGTGTTCCTTGTGATGTTATCGTTAATGCTTTGTCGAATATTTCTTTATAAATGTCAATTTATGTTATTTATTACATTTTGTCAGTCACATATAACCAATCTAAGTAACCATTTAAATCACCTTGCAGATGCAGCATTTCATTAAAAATTAGCAAAATAACATGATCATGAATGCAAACCCCCCAAAAAAATTTCCTTATAATTTAAGGTAACGTTAATTTATGCTAATTAATAATAAATACTGAGAATTAGACAAAATCAATGTTACCATTGAAATCATCATGCATTAATCCATTAAAGTGTCAGGTTCAATCTAAAAAAAATAAATTATATTCTGCTTTTTTCATGTACAAGTTTTAATAAATATTCTTTAATTGTTAAATTAAATCTAAACTGTTAAATTAAATCTAAAATTTTTGATTTATGCAAATTAGATGATAGATCATAAGATAAACATTGAAAATACAAAAATAATGCTACCATTGATTTTATCAGGCAAAATTACTTAAAGTTGTGAAATGTTAAGAAAAAATAATAAAAATTGTTTTTTATTTAAAAGAAACCCAACATTTAATTTTTATTAAGGTCGAAAATGCGCTAATTTATGCAAATTAGATGCATAAATATTGCCAATATGAGAAAAATAATGCAATGAATGAATTCACCATGCATCATTCCATATATATGCCAAATTTCTGTAAGTAATCTTTACAAATAAATTATTTATCAAATAAACACTAAATTTTCTAAAACAAATTTGGTCCATCAACAATTGCCTTTTATAAGGCAGGTTTCTCTAAGATAGGTCGCGAGAAAAGGCTTATTTTCAACATTTCAAACTACTGTAACTTCTACAATTTTTTACCTATTTCAAAAATTTAAAGTGCAAAATGATCAGAAAAGAAAGCTGTATAAATGTAATTTAAAAGAATATAAACTTGTAAAAAAAATAATTTTATGTTGTCCTTGCTAACTATGGTATTGGATTTATTCATTTTGAACAATTCACAGACTAATTTTGATTTCTTTTTCATTTTCTAATGGTGACTTCCACCACATGTTTTGAGTGATGACTGTGTGTTTGCTGTGTATTTAGGGTGTTTGTATAAAATGTGAGTGCGTATGTTGTTTACAGATCACTGCACTTTTGAGTCTGATGTAGGAATAAGATGAGTATAGCATCCATTATTATTATTATTAGCTATCCCTATTGGTATCCTTTGTACAACTTTGGACATTGTCAGCATCTGTCTCAGGTTTGCCAGATCGTCAGGGGATGGTGTCCATGCTGCATCGCCGTGCCAAGGAAGAGAAGGTGTTTGTGAGAAAGGCTGCTTTGTTAGCTCTGCACAAGTTCATCCTGTTTGAGGCGCCAAACTTCAACAAGCAGGTCAGTGTAGCTGTAACGCTGGACAATATCTTCATTTGTTCATTTTGGAGTAGAATAGTCTACAGTTCATCCTGTTTAAGCTTCCAGACTTCAACAAACAGGTCCGTGTAGCTGTAAAGCTGGACAACATCTTCGGTGTTCTTTTGGGGGTAGAATATCTACAGTTCATCGAGCCCTTTGCACGGAAAATAACCAATGGGCCATTTGGGAATTATTAATATGGGCCACAGAGACATATTTCAGACTGATAATCATTTTAGAGTACAGTGAAATTTGGAAGAGGACCTGTTTAGCAATGTATTTGACAAGCCTGAAGTGTCCATCATGCATGATGCAGTGCTTCTCGAGATGTGGTGAACAATGGACCAACATTTGACTCCAACTGTTACAAAATTGCATATGCACAGATTGATCAGAGTGGCCTGATCGTCCTTGGTGTGAAACGCTGTGCGATGGTAAGTGTGGCTGTGCTGTAAGTATCAGAAATGTTATGGCAGGTTTTACTTTAGTTTAAATCTTATGCTGTTCCTTTCTTTTTTTTTAAAATCGTATTTTACAGGATTTGGATGTGTTGTGTGAGCGGTGCAGGGACCAGGCACTATCGGTCCGCAAGCAGTCACTGACGTCTTTGACGGAAGTACTTTTGGAGTTTCAAACCAATCCTGAAGTGCAATGGTCAGTCTCGTTGTAAGAATGATGATAATAACAAAAAAAAGAATAAGTGTAAAATAATAGGAATAAGAGTAGTTATCTGTTATCACGTGCTCATATGTTTAAAGCACATATACATACATTTACACACACACGCACGCTCATGACTTGTAGTAGTAGTGGTGTTGATGGTGGTGGTCACGTTTTTGCACATCCACGCATCCTAGTGCCGAGAACACTTATTTTAGTGACTGGATGCAAGTTTCCCTTGACATCTGAGTATTGACAACATGCTACAGCAGCAGAAATGCCCTACCCTGTAGCAGAGAAGGAAAGAATGCACACCTAACAGTGCTTTATTAAGATCAGCAAAGATCTTGCTACAGTCACCTCAGGAACTGATCCCCTTCACAGCAGACCTGAGCATGCATTGGACACAAAAGACCCCCTGCATTCTCTACGAAAGCCTAGGCAGGCCCTAGACCCCGGCCCATGCTCTTTTTTAACTCCAGATCATTACAAGCCCTAGAATAACCTGCCTCAAGAGGTAGACAATGCCCCCTCAGTTGATCTCTTCACTAGAAGGCTGTCCATCCCCAAACTTTTAAAACTGCAAAAGCAGTACCTGAGTGCCTACTGGAAGAAGAAAAGGTCCAAAACTGATTATGCTAACGTGGCTGTTTGATATTGTTTGTTTACTTATTGATTTTAACCTAGTTGTACAGTTGATTGATTGCATCTTCGATTCATTGATGGATGTGTTGATTGGCTTTCAGTGCCTGGCTGAAGGGAGTGTTGCCGATGGTGTGGGACCAGGAAACCTCCATACAGGAAAAATGCATGGAAACTGTGGAGTCCGTCATCCTGGCTCATGTCATCCCCTATCATCGGTGAGAAGTTTGGGTACATTTCACTCTCTTTACCTCCACTCTTCAACACTAGCTGTGGCCCAAGCCTGCCAGTCCAGTTTTAGGTTTAGGGTTAAGACTGTTGTGATGATTAGTGTCATAAACTTCCCGTGCGTGTTATGAAATAATTAGCTTTATTCTCAGGAGATTCCTACAAACTTTATATTAGTTTGTAAACGGTTTTTAACTTTCCAATTTCACACATACTCGCATTCGTCAAAAGACCTTTCTTATACAAATACACAAGTGGAGACAGAAATAAACTTGAAACACTCCATACATAAAATACACAACACATACATGCCTTTGACCATAAGATTTGGCAGAAAAAATCATACAAATGTGTAACAAATCATAAGAAAGTGCGTAAAAAGCACAAACATGCCCAAAGTGTTATACCGCATTCATTTATCCACACACATTGCACACATTTAATCACTGGTGTTCTTCATTTTACTCTGAAGTAAATTTCTGTACCTTTGCCAGTGTGCTGGGAGTGACCCTGAAGTCATCAGAGTTCAGTTTGATTTGTAAAAATGCTGTCAGTGTCTGGCCCTAATCTGCTTCAGGCTTCAATGTGAATTTTCCTCACCATTGCTCAGGGATGGATTTAACCAGAAATTACCGGTATTTTACCGGTTTGAGAATAAAAATACAGGTTGAAAAATCAGTAGCCGGTAGAGCCTACCGGTTCTTATTTTGTTTGACTGGTTTAAAAAATAAAGGAAAAGAGAAAGAAAAACAAGAGAAATGAAGAGAGAGAGAGAGAGCCAGCCAGCCAGCCAACCAGCCAGCCACGCTGATTATGTGTTGAGGGAGTGTTGACGAGAGGCCTGTGAATGCGTTCAGTAGCCTTGCCATATTCTTTGAGGTAATTAATACAGAATGATAAAACATTGGCTGGCGCAAGGCTATCGTGAATACGGATAAATTAAACTCTCGCACTTTTCGATTTTTTCTTTCCTCGTGCTCGTCAGTATGTATTGCGACAGTGGCAGATAGGCTAGTAATAATGAAGAAGCAAAAATCTCTTTTTTCATTTTTTGCTAAGGGGGAGAGGGGCGATAAAAGAAGTTTAGGCTATGTGAAGACGAAGATGTTTCTAATGAAACAGAAAGTGCATTAACAGAGTCGCCATCTACTTATATAAAATAGTGACGCATTATTAAGCTTTGCTATGGGTCATACCGGTTTCCGTGACTGGCCTACCAGTTTGCGTTCGAGTGGGTTTGTTTACTGTGACGTCGTACCGGTTTTGCAAATCCCTAGGACGATCACTGATTGCTGTGGGGAAGGCTCAATAGAGCAGGCAATGCCTTGTTCAACAGAGGGAACCTTTCATCTCCAAAGGGGATTTTCGGAGTCATAATTGATCGCCACAGGTCGTCCAGTTTCTTTTCTATTCCATCCACTTCTGGCTTTACTCTTCTGCTGTCAAAACTGCTGGTTGACCGGCACCTGCTGCTTAATTTTCACATTTTCTTCATGTTTTGGGGAATCAAAGTGTCGTACCAAATCATACCTGCCCGAGGCTGGCACTTTCACAGATCTTTGGCAAGACTTGCAATACGCATATTCAGTCCCATCATCAGATTTTTTAGATAAATATGGGCTTCTTTGGCTGGTGGCTTTGAAGTTTTCTGTCAATTGCTATTCGACGCCATGGCGTTACATGAAATCCTGCCAAATGCACTTACCGCGCAACTCAGGGTTGCTAAAATGTTCTCAATTGAACCTTCACCCAAATTTTTTTTGTGTGACTGATCCCATTGCTGAAAATGCGTAAGATTTTGAGAGTTTTGCGTAAGACGTTAAAAAATAACAACTAAAAATGCGTAAGACTTACGCAAAATCCGTAAAGGTTGACATATATGATAAGAGTTGAAACACAACACCAATAAACCTTTTGCCATTATGGTTCTCTTATTTCTCACTCAAGTAATAGAATAATAATTAAAAGGAATTCAAGAAAACTATAAATCCTAAAATAATACATAGCTAAAACTATAATAATATTTTATTTTTCTCTGAAACAATCCTTTTCCCGGTCTGACAGAAAATTACATTTATCGATTTTTTAAATTGTTTTATGCATTTACGAAATTAGTTATCAATTTTATATTTCAAACAAGTAAATAATAAGTGTCTGTCATGAACAGAATCCAGAATCACCACAGTGAAAAATAGAAATAGCCTACACAATAATTCAATTTCCAATACACACAAAATAAGCATTCACCCTTCATTTTTCACAGTCTATCTTTCATTTTACTAATACATCCTATCCTAGTCATATTTCATTCAATCACAGACACTCTTAGATACTAATCAAATCAATAACAAATTATTTCAAATTCTTCCAGATTTGTCTGCTTCTTTGCCTAACTTTGAGTCCACTCACAAAGAAGAAACTGTTTTGGTTTGCCTTCATATTGGGCATACATATGTCACCCATAGTTTCCTTTTAAAAGGAGAAGAACCACCGGGGTGCTTTGCATGTGACAAATCCTTTTCCGTCTGCCATTTTATGTCTGAATGTGCTGATCTGGTTGATGAAAGAGAAAGATATTTTGGTTTGATACCTTTTAATGAGATTTTTACAGTCTGCAATAGTAAACACCTGTTTCAATTTTTACATGATGTTGGTTTGTTTTATCGCATATAGGTCATATCGTCTTGTTTATATTCTTGCTTAAATTTTATTAGTAAGACTGATTTTATTTACATCTTGTATCATAATTAAATGTTAGCAGTTTAGTCTGATTTTGCTTAGTTTTATGTGGTCCTGATTCGACTCTTGGCAGTCCGCTGGACCCTAACAACATTGAATATCTATCTACACACATCTATCTATCTATCTACACACATGAACAACTTTCTGTTTTCCAAACAGTTGTTATATAGCCATGTCTCGTCACCGAGATATTTCTGAGCAAGGAAATATAGTACCCACCCATCACGAATACATATGTCAACAGCCGTCGCTTGTGTACTTACTATATAAATATGTGATGTATACACAAATATAGATATTTACACATTCACTTCGTGACAATTAGGTTAGCGTTAGAGTTTAGATCAAGGCTAGTTTCAGTTGTTTGTTGTGAGGAGGATAGTAACGTTGTCAAAGTTTGTGTTTTGTTGGTGGGTATGTGTGTGATAGGTTGTGAGAGAGAGTGAGTGAGTTTATATGTACATGTGTAGATGTTTGTGTTTTGTTGCTGGGTATGTGTGTGATAGGTTGTGAGAGAGAGTGAGTGAGTTTATATGCACATGTGTAGATGTTTGTGTTTTGTTGGTGGGTATGTGTGTGAGAGGTTGTGAGAGAGAGTGAGTTTATATGTACATGTGTAGATGCTTGTGTTTTGTTGGTGGGTATGTGTGTGATAGGTTGTGAGAGAGAGTGAGTGAGTTTATATGTACATGTGTAGATGTTTGTGTTTTGTTGGTGGGTATGTGTGTGAGAGGTTGTGAGAGAGAGTGAGTTTATATGTACATGTGTAGATGTTTGTGTTTTGTTGGTGGGTATGTGTGTGATAGGTTGTGAGAGAGAGTGAGTGAGTTTATATGTACATGTGTAGATGTTTGTGTTTTGTTGGTGGGTATGTGTGTGATAGGTTGTGAGAGAGAGTGAGTGAGTTTATATGTACATGTTTAGATGTTTGTGTTTTGTTGGTGGGTATGTGTGTGATAGGTTGTGAGAGAGAGTGAGTGAGTTTATATGTACATGTGTGGATGTTAAAATCATTAAAAATTTGATTTTGTAATGTAACCATTGATAATACAAATTGTCCTGCTTATGTTTTTGAATGCGTGTAAGAGACAGTGTATGTGTATGATTTTTCAGATAGATTTAATATCAACAGTATTTTACGGACTACAAGGAAATACTAATCTTGGTTTCCATGCCTCTTTTAATCTGTTGCCCCTAATGTGTGGCTAAAATCTGCCTGAGAGAAGGCAAGATTCGGAATCCTATCAAGGTTGACCTTTGGTCAGAAGTATAGCGCTTCGAAAGAAGCCATGAATTAGAATTAAAAGGAACTCCCAAACAATCCGCATTCAAGCAACAAAGTAACAGGACTCAAATTTGATGGAACATGCGGTTGGATTAAGATCATTTCACCATCTTTGAGATTCTTGTGCTTGTTATTATATACTTGGTCATGTGTATTGTTGAAATTGGAATTTTTTTTAAATGTTAAAATCAGGAGGGATGGGTTTGTAATTTATACTGTATATTTTGCTGTAGGCTGTGAAATATGCAGGGTTGCCAACCACTACGGAATTTCCGGAGTTTACTCCGGAAATGAATACGCGGCTACGGAGCTACGCAAATCGAAAATTTACTACAGAAAGTCAATTTTCGATGATAGTATTACAGTTTTAACGAGTTTTATTGAGCGCATGTGCCTCCCGTAGCACCTCAAGGTCACGGTCATTCGGTTTACGTGCACGGTGTAATAGATCACGCTCCCAGTGCATGTTAGGAAATTCGCTCAATCACCGTGAAGTGGTTTTGCAAACGGCCAATCGGTGCACAAAACCTTGACCTTTATGTGACACTTTAGTTTCCGGGTCACGTTCTACAGCGCGAGAAAAAAAGTTTGTGTGCGGCGTATTTTGAATCCATGATGCCAAAAAGAAAGAAAACTAGCGATGAAAGCCCAGAAAAAAAGAAGAGGACAGCAAATCAAGAGTACAGGAAAGAATATTCTGAAAAATGTCCGTGCATCACTGCGTCATCGAGATCAAAACACAGCGTGTATTGTACAGCGTGCTTGGCAGATTTTAGCATTCAACATGGCGGCTTCCACGATGTGACGCGAGACCTGAATGGCAACCGTCACAAAAGTCGTTGCCCTGATCCAGAAAAGTTAGTCACTGTTCAGTCGGTAGTCACCTTCTTCAAGCCCGATATGGATCTCTCAATAATTCGTGCAGAAACACTCTTCACGACCTTCGTTGCAGACTGTGTATGCATGTCTTCGTTAAAAAAAAATGTGAGGATGTATGCTACTGAAAATGTCATAAAACTACTGAAATTCAGAATTTTTACTACTGAAAACCTTTTGTGGGGTTGGCAACTCTGAATATGGTATGTGTAAGCTCTTTTCCAGTGATACCTTTTGTTTTTGTATGTATGTGTGTGTGTTGCTTTTCAGATCCAAGACTCCGGATCACACCATGGCGTGGGAACTGCTGACGTACATCAGCAAACATGAACATGCAGATATCAGGTAAGGACTTTCTCTCCCTTTGTCTTCCCGCTCCCATATGTCCTACCCCTCACTCACACCCTTTCTCTCTCTCTCTCTCTCTCTCTCTCTCTCTCTCTCTCTCTCTCTCTCCCTCCCTCTCCCTCCCTCCCTGTCTCTTTCTCTCTCTCTCTCCCCCTCTCTCTTTCTCTTTCTGTCTTTCTTTCTTTCTTTCTCTCTCTCTCTCTCCTCTCTGTCACTTCCTCACCCAGCTATAAAAAATAGCCTTTGAAATACAGAGGATTTTCTCAATTTCTCCCCATCTACACCGATAAAACGAATTCAGTAAATATCTAGTTGGACTTCTAAATGCATAGCCATAAATGTGTTAAAAAAGAAAGGCAAAGGTTGTCCCATAGACTTGTGGCCGTAGGGGAGCGTGATGTTGGAGATCACACTTATCTTGGGCCAGCGTAATGAGGGTGATGCCCATCTCTCTCCCTCGCTGCTTTACCTTCCCCACCCTTAAGAGAGTAGGTACTCAGTCACAGTTTAGTCAACTGGGGGCGTTGTTATTTGTCGCTTCACGTTTTGCGGTCAGTCATCCAAGTGTTAACCGCACTGGACGTTGCTTAATTTGCGACACAGTAGTACAGTACATAAATGTGTAGTTGAATATATTGTGGTATATTTCATGACAAAACCTTTTTAAACACATTCACATTTCTGGTCATTGGGACAATAAATAAATTGTACTACTGTGTATTGTATTAATACATAATAATATAGGATGCTATCACTTTGGTATTGTATTATACAGTGTAATATTTTATTTTGCATTGTTGTTGTGTTGTGCTCAATTAACGTTGAATATTGGACAGGCGACATCTGAAGAAACTGTGCCGACTGTGGGAGACCCAGAAAAAGCTAAAAGGGTCGCTCGTCTCTTCCATCTTTACCCACATCGGCACTACAAACAACCAGGTAAATCATTCTTTATACTGGCAAATAGGCAAGATAATAAGAAAAGGATGGTGAGGATGATGATGTTAAGGCGTTGCAGGGGAAGAGGGAAAATTGGAGAAAAGCGTTGGGGATTTTGTGTACAGCAAGGGGGAAAAAATCAGCTATTGACAAGGATGTTTTTTTTTCGATGCCTATATGTTAATTAAAGTCATGAGTATAATATTGATAGTGGTTGTGATGACAAAGATGATGATTTGATCACATAATTGTCATTCTTTTTGCCACGAGTTTTGAAGGTGGTGGTGATGATGACGATGATGATGATTTATTCACATCATAGTTATCTTTCTACAACATTGGACAGCATGAGGAATTTGATTATGATGATGATAAGGATGATGAAGACTGGATCTTGTCTACTGTTAATAGCCATACTGCTGTAGCATGCTGATTGTTGCTGCTTGTGTGCAGGCGGCATGGAGTTTGCTGGCTGACATCGCCACCACCAAGGCTACAGTGGACATTCAGCCCGTCCTCACCTATTGGACTGACCACCACCACCACATCACTGGTTAGATTTGTTTTGCATGCTATCAACGCAAATGATTTAGGTGTTTTTGCCTAAATAGTTGGGATTGGAGCTTATTAACAGAACAGTGGATTTTTTTTGGGGGGTGGGGGGTGGCACTTTATTGTCCCTTTTTATCGGGAAATTCTGGGTCACCTTGCACTGTGGAAGGCGTAATTGCAGCTTGGGGTGATCCCAAATCCAACCTAGTTGTGTTTTTTGAAATTTTTGCTAGGGGAGCAAACCGGAGTACCCGGAGAAACCCCCGAGACATTGCCTGAGTCAAAAATAAATAATATTCGGAGAAACATAATGCCCAGAGGCAGGCTCAATCCCAAGCCTGTCTGGCGCCATTGGTTTTTGGCCTGTGGATAAGGCAAGTTAGTGTCCCGCCTTAGACTACGCTGCCACAACGCTCGCCGCAATATATATAATAATAATAATCCTTACAAAACACGACCCCTATATCATTTGTGTTCCACACTACCCTTTTGTCTGCTTTTTTGAAGTCACCAGCAGTGGCCCTTTGTAAACAAAAGCTTGTTCACACTATTGCACAGATTTCCTTTTTATCTTGATGGGAACAATAAAGATTGTGATGCTGACTAACTGGTCACATTTGTTTTATTTATATTATATATTAAATATATATATAAGGGTTCCTATATAGCTTACGTTTCTTCATATGCATCCTTTCTATTATATGAACCCAATTTTTATGGCGGCGTTTAAATAGACCTTGTTGTGCTAGGTTCTGGGACAGATGGAGTGTTATTGGCTACTGAACAAGAGTCGGCGCTGATCATTTTTTATTTCTTTCTTATTTAATCATTGGTATACATAGAGCTTTTCCTGCTCAAGGCGCTGGCTGATAAGCAGGATCTATCTTGCAGCCTTTGGGCCCATAGTCTGAGGCCCAGACGACTGAGCACAAAGCACAACTCTGGGCAACCGGGGACGGTTGAGAAGGAACCTGGCGCTTGCTGGGTTTATTTATGTAGCCAGCACTCACCGGTCTGGGACATGAGCATCAGGATCTTTAAAGTCCGTTTGATGGAATGCACGCTACACAGACTAGACCTCAGTTTATAGTCTCATCTGAAGAAGTAGGGGTGAAGTGTCTCACAGTCATTAAAAAGATTTTTTTTTTTTAAATTTGGAGGGTTCTGCAGGTTGTCAACAGGCATTGAACGTGCTTCCCCCAAAAGCAATGCTGACCCCAGTCAGAGTGTCAGGCTGTGAAACTATGATACGTCTGCGCTCAGCCTATGCTTGATAGATTTCGGATTTTTGCAGCGCCATGGGAAGGCCAACTGTAGTAGAAACTGGTCTATTAGACAGTGAAGTTGTTGGTTTTATTAAACGATAAGACACAAACTCTCATGCACACACCTACACGTGCGCACACACCTATC
Source organism: Oncomelania hupensis (assembly GCA_036898135.1). NCBI lineage: Eukaryota > Metazoa > Mollusca > Gastropoda > Littorinimorpha > Pomatiopsidae > Oncomelania > Oncomelania hupensis. The sequence goes on along the minus strand of CM072517.1, from coordinate 55,942,883 downwards.
CTATCCTATCCTGTCCTGTCCCTTAACCTGGAGGTAGTAGGGGCACCACAGATGATCGTATAACCTGATGGCTGCTGAGGACAGAGAAAGATGGAGTATGCTGAGTATGCGCACACACGACATTAAAAAATTTTTTTTTAAATCTAGCTACTGGAGAATCAATTCAAGCCTTTGCTAACCTAACGCTCACATCAAAACTGAAAAATGGCAAAAAAAACACTAATATGAATGCATTGAAGTAATACGTGCTTTAATTAAAGATTCAGTTTTATTACATTTACAGTGCACGTTTTTAAAGTGTTTTGTTTTAATTGAGTTAAGTATTATTTTATGTGCCATACTTAAAACTGATCTGATAATTCCACAAGGTTTATAATTAACTCAAATTGAATTTAATGGCTTTCACAAATTTATATTCTATCGAGTTTAGAATTTCTTTAAAAAATATCATCATTGCATGAAGTTGTATTGTATTGTAGTGCATTGAGATCAGGGAGTTCAAAGTGCAATTTTCAAAATTTCCTGACATCATTTCATGCTTGTTTTCTTCATTGCCTTCTTCCTGCAAGGGAAATTACTCTGGTGGTTATGTTAACTATGAGCGTAGAAACATGGGGAAAAATAGGGTTAGGTTGTGGAATTAATTTTTTTGCAGCTACGGGAGAACACAAATGAGCTTTTTTCCAGTACATGTTCGGTCTTCCAATGTTAGTTTTGCTTCATGTTTTCAGCAGAAACGGGAAGCGAAGTGTGGGAAAACGTGCTGCGTATTATTGCCAGGAACGCCAAAGCTGTATCATCCAATAAACGCCAGACCTTGATTGGTCAGTACAACTGTTATTTTCTTAGGGATTGGTTAGATATGCAACTGTGTTCTTCTTAGGAATTGGTTAGATATGCAACTGTTTTCTTTGTGAGATTTGTGTGGTTGGATCATGTGTGCTAGTTGTTGGTGTGTGTATGTGCGTTGAGTTTTGATGAACTTGTGTTGTGTATGTCTCTTTTGTTGTTCTTATCCCCCGTTGGAGTGCCGGGGGTTTCAGTATAAATAGTATCCCCACTTTCTGGAAATTTAGTGCTTTAAATTCCCACTGTCGCTGTCTTTCTCATTTGCTCTTTCTCATTCCTGCTCTTTTCTATCAATCTGCTATACTATCGTCTTCTTCGCTAGACCAGTCTCCTACCTTTTTTCTTGAAAACTCTTCCGGGACAAGACTCCTTGTTTGTGTATGAGGTCTGTTGGATCAGCTTGGGAATATTGGACACTTTCTGCCAGGTGGTCACTAGGGCTTCCTATGATGTTATTATTTAGCAATGTAGGCATTTTATATGTATGTGTTTTGTTGATAATTTATAATGATGTTTGTATTCTATTTTGTTTTTGTAAACGGGGATTCGATAAGTTGGGGTGAAGCCTCAGCCGTCCCCTGCGTGGGATGTCTTTATTGTAAAGTGACTGGCTGGTGGAGAGCTTTCGGTTTTACCACTAGGGTTGTTTCAGCTGATCTTTTATGCGGATTGGGGGTTTTCCGGTCCTGATTTGGCTCGGAAGAGTCCGCTGGACCTAAAGCAATAATAATGTAATGTGATGTTTTGTTGTTCTTCCCTTGTGTGAGAATGCTTGAGAGGGAGAGAACGGAAAAATTTCCTTGGATCATGCTCAGTTGTTTTGATATTTTTCCAGGCGATTTCAAAACACTCCTGTTGCGTTTTGACCTCAAGACGGAGCTGATCTCGGCATTGGCTATTACAGCACAACAGGTAAACCGACGCTGCTCCCAATCTCCTCCCAAATGCCCACCCACACACGCACACATCACTCAAGCATACATGTGCACAAGAAATTCCCCGTCCTGTTATGAATGGGAATTTCATTCAACAGCGCTGAAGTGCAAAACACTACAACACTGTATTTATTTATGACTTTTATTTGATCACTTTTATATAGCGCTTTTTCCAGCTCAAGAGCTGCTCAAAAGTCGCCAGAGGCGCCCACATCCAACCTTTGTGCGCTTTGTCTGTCGCCCAGGGGACCGAGCACAATCTTGGGAAACAGGGGATAGGGAGAAGGGACCTAGTGTGTGCTGGGTGTATTTGTGTAGCCAGCACTCACCTGTCTAGGACATGAGAGTCAGGATTTTTAAAGTTCATGTGATGGAATGCGGGCATGTACAGACTAGATCTTGGTTTATACTCTCATCCAAAGGATTAGGGGCTCTACACTACACTACAATACAAAACGACTGAATCATCTCACACCGAGCAATTACAATAGAAGCATATATAAAGTATTTGCACATTTAATTTTAAAATAATAATAATGCAGCTACTACTACTATTACTACTACTGCTGCTACTACTACTAGTACTACTACTAGTACTAAATAATAATATCCTGTTAGATGTCCGATAGAGGTCAGAAATGCTAATGCACAAAATATTCCATCCATCAAGGAACTCTTTGGAACCTTGTAACCAAAGCAGATTGGAAATCGACCTTCTGATCTTCTCTGTAAAGCGCATCATTATGATCCTAGGTTCTGGGATGGTTATTCCTGTCTTCAAAGTTCATCCATTGATTCCTAAGTTTCCGGTATTACGTTGCAGCTGACCAAGGTGGAACACGGAGACAACTTCAACGCAGGGCAAGATTGGGGTCATGAAGTGCTATGTGCCTGTGATCAGTATCTGTCCTCCGTTGTTCTGGATGAAGATGTTTCAGGTATGGTTTTAGCACTTCAGATTATCTGCACTTTTTGATAATTACACACTTTTTGTAATCATTTTTGTAGGATTCTGTACTTCTGGTGGCCTGTATTGGTTACTGTACTCTTGTATTGATATTGCATGAAATATATATATATATATATATATATATATATATATATATATATATATATATATATATATATATATATATATATATATATATATATATATATATATTCTACATTCTACTGACTGAGCCACTTTTACTGTGGTGTTTTCAGGCAACTCATCGTGCAACGAGGACAAGACGATGTGTTACCTGTACACGCTCGGGGTGGTGGCTCTGCTGTGTCCGTCCGTCACACCCAAACGTGCTCCCATGCTGGTCCAGTCCTTCATCGCCTCCCCTTGCATCTCTGCCTCAGGTAGATATATTATATAATTGCCCGTGCGAGTGAATGTGCTACAGAATCAACATACTGGGATGCCCCGTTGGCCAAGCGGTGTAAGTGACAATTCAAGCATTCAATGTTCAGCGATAACCACACAGGCAGGTTTGATGCAGGATTGACGGCCTACAAGGATGACAGCAGCAACAGCAAATAATAACACCACAACATGACCTGCTGCACAGGATGACGATGCAAATTGAGGTCTAGTCTGTGAATGCACGCATTCCAGGGCAGGGACTTTAAAGATCCTGACACTCATGTCCTAGATGAGTGGGTGCCAACTCTACAAATACACCCAGCAAGCACTAGGTAACTTCTCCCCATCCCTTCCTCTGGGGCGTCAGACAATGTGCCGAAGGTTTGCAAGCAAGGCGCCTGGGCCTGCTTGATTTTAGATTCTGTATCAGCCAGCGCCTTGAGCAGCTGCAGAAAGAACAGTTGAATATAGGCAAATGACTAACTGCTCAGCCCAAGAAGAAGAAGAAAGATGCATTCATATGTATTTGTGTGTGTGTATGCCTGTGCATGATTATGCTCAAGCCTAAAATCTCTTGAAGCGCATTTTTGATATTTCTGTTTGTACGACACGCGTTTTTGAAATGTGTGTGTGTATTATGTATGTGCATTGCATTTGTGTATGGTGTACATGTACGTTCGTTTAGTGGAATATTGGTTGGCAGAGATGGATATGATTGGGTTTTATAATTATGAATGCATTATTTGTGTCTCGACCACTTCTTGGAAAGCCAGTGTGGCGATGTAGATTTTTGTGTGCCCCGCTAACGTACTAGTTTTAAATTATATACGTCTGTTGGTACTGCACAAAATAATGTACGTGGCGCATGATTGTTTTCCCGTATAATTTTTTTTGACAAGTCGCTTGGTCTTTTGAGAGTGTGTTTATAATAGACTTTCGTCACTCAGTTTTATCTCTGCCAGCAGGAGACTCTTCAGACAACATTCCGAGGTCAGAAATGAGCCAGGATGGTTCTCAGGTCAGCCACGAAGGGTCAGGACCCAGCCAGGGGTCGCAGGTCAGTCAGGAAGGCATTCAAGGCACGCAACCCTTCTCACAGTTCAGGGGATGCAAAATGTCCGACCGTGTTAGAGCCATGGCTTTTTTGACACTCGGTGAGTTATTTACAGTTTTTGTCTGCGTCATTTGAAGGGAAAAAAAGTGTTATTGCTGTTAATATATTATGTTATCCAGTGATGTCCCGAGGCCTCGGACATCGGTCATGGTCCGATTCGTTTGGAAAATGACCGAATGCAAACACCTGTGTCCCGTCAAATGTCCGATTCTATTGCAAAATTAGCGGTCATTGTCCCAAAGAATTATGACTAGAGCGGTCACTGCAAGAAACATCTGTACAAACTGGAGTGTCAAAGCCGTTAAAACGAGTTTGAATAGTGGAGAATGCTAGCCTATTATCACTCTTTAGTACATTCCGTCGAACAACAAAAGGGCCGCAACTCTCGACACTTTTGAAAGGGAAATAACCGACACCATACTTCCTCTGCAACGATCTTAAAGAAGCACCATTAATCGGTTCGCTTCACAATCTGAATGTCCTATTGCTTTTATGTAGTCAGGACATGATGTCCGATTAGTTTTATGATTTAGGACATTTTGTCCTATTGCCCTCTAATCCTAGGAACACCACTGTGTTATCCATTTTTCTTTAATTCTTTTTGTTTACTCGTGCTGTAATGCATACAATGTTTTTTTTGTTTTTTTTTCAAGTACAGGTCAGTTTTTAAGTTTCATAATAATATATGGGTGCACTGCTAACATGTATGAAGCTGCGCTTTATAAATGGACATGAAAGGACATGAAAATTAAAATGTCCAATCTTCAGTTTAGTGACGATTGTATGAATCCTGTTGCATCTCCAATAATAGAACTGCAATAGAGGATTTGTTTTTTTAAATTTTTTCTTCAGTTTTTCTTTTGTTTCACATACTTGCACCGCAGAATTCCCAAGTGTTCTGGATTTGTATGATTATGACGTTTGGATTTGCAGGGAAGCTGTGCCTACAAGAGAAGTCTTTGGCCAAGAAGTGTGTGCCTGCCATGGCACGAGAGCTGGAGATATCCAGCAGTGATGCCGTCCGCAACAACATCATCATCATCCTCCGCGACCTCTGTGTCAGGTAGGCAGAGAGTTTCGTTTTGCGGCGTACAATTTCTGTGTGATGTTTCCAATGCTACAATTTTTTTTTTTAAGTTAATTTAATAATCCTTTATATAGCTATCTTATATATTTTTAGTTTAATCTCAAGAGCTTCTTTACTTGTGTTTGAAGTGCATCGTCTGATGCCCAAGACAATAGGAGTACTTCCTAAATAGCTGTCAACATGTATTTTGTAACGCTTTTCAGGGGAAGCAACTCTCATTGACCTACTTTCGGTTTATTTAGGATAGCTGTCAACATGTATTGTGTACCGCATTTCAGGGGAAGCAACTCTACTTTCGGTTTATTTAGGGATAATGCCTATTGAGCACAATCCTGGATGATGGGGGAGCAAGGACCTAGTGCTTTCTGGGTGTGCTTGTGTTGCTGGTACTCACTCATCTAGGATATGCATCGGGATCTTTAAACTTTGTGTGATAAAATGCATGAATTCTCAGACTAGACCTTGGTTTACACTCTCATCCTAACGCGTGGAATTTCTATAAGCTATTTCTTATCCTATGCTATGATTGTCTTCACTGGTAAGCAGAAGCGATGAATGCGCTTGAAAAGTTATACTGGGGATTGTACACTACTTGACCTTCTTGTGAAGTCTTGCTGCTTTTTACCTCCAAGGTCAGGTTTTGACTGCACATCACATCGTTGCTTCTGTTGCCTAGGTATGCAACCTTAGTGGACCCCTATGTGTCCAACATGGCCACCTGTCTGAGAGACCCAGCCCCCATCGTGCGACGACAGACCCTGGAGCTGCTGACTGGCCTGCTGCAGGTTGGGTTGTTGTGAATGCCAAGCTAGACCGCTTGTGCTGAGCACAAACTTCTTGTCTCCCTTTATTAGCTCTTTTTGTCTTTGAGGTTGAAATTATTGTTCATTCAATTCACTTGTGTTTGCTAACCCCCTTCTAGTGAAATATAAAAAACATAAAAATAGGACTGATTTTTTTTTCGGGGGGGTATACCGCTCATACCAGTGCAAGAGATGCTCCAGGTGGTGGTAGAAGTTATGATCTTACTCGCGCCACCCGAGGTGCCAAATTGCAGCATCAACCTCCCTGACACTTGGTCATAGATCTCATGTCAGCTGAGCTCCCTCATGTAGTGCCAGGCAACTGGCCGTTATGGGCTGGTCTTGTCACTGCGAGAGGAAATCATAGATCAGACATTTAAATTGTATCCCTATAAGGACCACCATACAGCTTTGTTTCATGCAAAAGCAGTACTGTTGACAAAAGGTATTGAGTGAGGAGTCAATATTCTTCTCTTTTTTTTTTTTTGGGGGGGGGGGGGGGGGGGGGAATGTTCGTTTTGGTTTCATCCAAATGCAGTGCTATTTACACAAGTTATAAGGATGCTATGCCTGCCACAGGTTTTTTAGGGACTTTTGGATGCTCGGGGGAATTATCGGAGTCTGGGAAACCCTTTCAAGCATCCATTGAAATTGGTAGAACTGGAACTCTTATAAACTCGATGCAAAAAGGACTTTAATTCATGTTGCTGGCATAGTCAGATGAGTTTTAGCTGAGTCAGGTACAACTGGCAAAAAACCAAGAACAATACGTAACAAGTCCACACTAAAGGAACCAGACAAAATAGATTGACGCTCACAAACAGTACTAACAAACAATAAGAGAAATGTGGCAATAATCAAGTAGACTAACGCCCCAAAGTAAATACTTTCACAATTAGCGAACTGAGCAACAATCAAACAACAATCTTTCATTTACAAACACAAGCACAGAGACTTAACCAGGGCTTCCGATCTTCCGCCGTTCGGCGAATTTCCGCCATTGAAAAAAAATTTCAGCCGAAAAATTTTAAAGTTCCGCCGTAGAAAACTGCCGAGGTAAAAATTTCATAGGGGCTCCAAAATATCCGTAACACAGTCTCAGTTTGGTTGATCTGTAATTGGCTGGTTTCGAAGACTGGAAACGGATCATCGTTCTGTTTGCGAATAGGCAAAAATGGCGGGTCGAATTTTTGTTCAACGCTGCCAAAAGTTTGATGATGTTTCTTGCAAAAACAAGTGGAGATGGGACTGGATGGAGGTGGAGGTAGAAGAAGAAAAATTGAGTCAACATATCCGAAAGATTCCACGTGTCGGACACGCGTTTTGCGTCTTGTGCTCGAACGAAATCAATTACGGATCAAAAGGCAGGATTGCACTTGAAAATCACCTCAAGACAAATCAACACAAAAAGGCATCGAAAAGTATTGAAGGGAACTTCACCATTTCAGGTTAGATATTCAGTTTATTTTGCTGTTTATATTGCTGGCAAATGCAAGTTTTTTGTTTTGTTTTTATTAAAGTTTATTTTTTTCTATCTTTCTTTTTTCTTTCTTTGATTCTTTTTCATAAGTGATTGCGAGGAGTAGAGGTACTGCAGACTGCTTGAACAGGCTGTAATAATGTAATGATAAATTTAGCTGTTAAAGGTATTTTAAATGCAGTTTCTCGCTAGTTTCTGCTAGTTTTAATCGAAAGTTTTTGTTGTTGACGTCTCTTTCGAATTTAGGAATCAAACTAACGCTACACCTACGCAACATCTCGATATGTGAGTTGCTAGAATTAATTATTAATTATTTTTTCCCTTGTTTTCTAAAGAAAAATTGTTTACTTTTTTTCGGAGGAGAATATTAAGAATGTCATAAACGTCTTTTTTGGAGAGAAGATAGGCATCTTTAACTGCTATTAGTTTACCTATTAATAGTTTTTTTTTTGTGTGTGTGTTTTTTTTGTTTTGAAGCTTAATTTTTTTTTAAAGTAATGAATTGGTTTCAGGAGAAAACTTCCAGAAACATTAGACTAATTATATCATACAGTGTTGGGACAGTGTTTGGGGTCGTGCGCTCGTGACCTCGTCACTCTGTCATTTTCCTCCTTTTTTATCTCAGACCATTGGAAGCCCTGCTTAACTAAAACAAAGAAGAGTTCAAACTAACCAATAAGATATCTAAACCAAAACATATTCCATAATTTCTGAATCCTATTTCTACAGATATTATGAAGATAAAACAAAGAAAACAACGCAAGTAGTCACCTATAGTTCAGCATCTTAAATCATAAAAAAATGCAAGTTCCCTAGTCAATATGGGCAGACAGAAAAGGCAAGGCCTGGCAGACCAAAAGACAAAACACAACTGAGTCAAAAAGGCAAAGACAAGCTCACAGTCTTGGTTTATGATGAGCAAATATCACATGTTTATTTTTGAAATTTTGGATTGACTGCATCTGTTGCCATTATAGAAGGGAATGAAGAAACCGGAGTACCTGGTTAAAACCCTCAGTGTCCTGAAAAGTCTGGTACCAAAAGAACGGGGTTCGAACTTGCGTCCTTCGGTATAGGAAACCAAACACCTCGACCGTCTCGGACTTGAGTCTCTGAGACTAGTGTACATACAGACTTGTGCTGTGAAGAACATGGTTATTCTGTGCTAAGTGCAGGCGGCAGAGCTGCCTTTCAACCTTTCTGCATTGACTGTGTGGTTTGTTGTTCCTCAGGAGGATTTCTTGAAGTGGAAGGGGTCCCTGTTCTTCCGATTTGTTGTGACCTTGCTGGACCCTCATCCAGAAATCTCTGCATTCGGTAGGCTTTATTTTGTTTGTAGTAGTAGTAGTAGTAGTAGTAGGACTAGAATAGGCCGTGAAGCCTTTATACGTCCCATCGTAGTTATCATTTGATATCGATTACAGGTCAGGTTTTTAAGCATGTAATAAATTTACCTAAATTATTCATCAAAGCTTCTAAATAATACTTCAAATTTTGGTAGTTTATCTAATTGATTTTTGAATGAATTAGTACTATTAAGGTATTTTAGATTAGTAGGAAGATTGTTCCAAAGATTGGCAACTCTGTTACTAAAAACATTTTTCCGAAGGTTAGTTCTTGCATACTGGATAAAAATTTTGCCCTCACTAAGTCGTGTTATATTACAATCAGGTGATGCAAAGAAATAGTTCCATGAGAGGTCATTTATATGGTTAAATATTTTATAAGTTTCAATTAAATCTCCTCTAAAACGTCTTCCCTTGAGAGAATGTAAGTTTAAATATAGTAACCTTTCACAGTATGATAACCCTTTAAATTGTTTGGTCTTGGTATGACAGAATAAATAGGCAAAGGTAATGATGTAGACCAAGCTCTGGGTACTGTATATCGTAATTTAGAAAGGCAGAAAAAAAAAGGAAAAGGGGAGAAAATAAAAGGAGAAAACAACGCAACACGAGTTGTCCAATAAAAACCAAGCTTTGGGAGTTTTTTTTAATTTAAAAAAAAATAACTTTATTACGGTAAAGCTAGACTAAATGCTTAAAATCTCTTGACAGCAATTCAATATCTTGGCACAAATAATATTGTGAACATTTTTCACATTCAAATATGAACGTAGTGATCAAACGGATCGTAATTTTAAATGAGTTAGAGTGCAGAAGCGGAATTATTTTACAAATGATTTTAAAATATTACTGTGAAATTTTGGGAACAGGTTTTGAGTAACTTAGATTTTATTTTCCACATGGTTTAGATTTATGCTTTGCTAAGACACCTTTTCTTTAATTCTAAAAAAAAAATTATTTAATATCTGCTCACATTTGTGATATTAGACAATCTATTAAATTAGACAATCTATTATTAATTTAAACTAAAATTAAGAGACCTAAAATCAAATTAATCAAGGGAAAGCCAACAAAAAGGAATGATGTGTATTAACACACACAACAACAACAAACTTGACAAAACAAACATAAACAAGGCCTATGTTGAAAATTGCAGTCCTACAAAGTCATTTTCCAGAAGCTAGATTTGATTTCATACTTAGCAAAACCCACGCATTTAAGCCTTTTGCTCTTTGGAGCTTTTTGACCCACTGTTGATACTTTAAACCTTATCCTACTGTAATGTGCTTCTCTCGGATGTGGTTGGTTGTTTGGTCTTCAGCTCAATTCTGTCTGGGTTTCCACTTACTGAAGCGACACCCAGCCATGATGTTTCACCACATGCTGGAGAGTATCTTTGTCTTCAATGACTACCAGCAACACAATGGTAAGCTTGTTTTTATCTTTTGTTAGTTTTTATCTTGTGTTAAGTAGTTTTTATCTTCTGTCAGTTAGTTTTTCTAAATGAAGCCCGTTTCAGGGTAACAGTCACTCCTTCTTCCATTCTTTTTCTTTCTGTGCTGTCTTGGTCTCTGTCTCTCTGTCTCTCTCTCTGTCTCTCTCTCTGTCTCTCTCTCTCTCTCTCTCTCTCTCTCTCTCTCTCTCTCTCTCTCTCTCTCTCTCTCTCTCTCTCTCTCTCTCTCTCTCTCTCTCTCTCTCTCTCTCTCTCTCTCTCTCTCTCTCTCTCTCTCTCTCTCTCTCTCTCTCTCTCTCTCTTTGTTTTTTCTCTCCTTTCTCTGAATCTTTCTCTTTACCACCCATCCCCTCTCCCTCTCTCTCGCTTTCTTTGTACTAATTTTGTAGTGCTGCAGTTATTAAGACATGAAAAACTGTATTCACCCAAAGGATTGCATTAGAAGATAGAATTATTTCCAACCCTGTAAAGCAAAGCACAAAGTATAACAATAAAAAAAAAAAAAGTTTCTTTGAGTAAAAACACATTGTTACGTGTCGTTATTTATCAATTGTTGATTCCAGATGCTTGAATCTTGATAAGTGTAACTCAGATTCGTTTATCTATGCAGCCTGTTCATTCAGCCATAAGGCAGGAGTCGTTGTATAAAGTTTTCCAACTTTATTCAGCAAACTTCAACGACTGCATACAAGATCACTTTCTGAAAATCACTTCATCGATCATCATCAAAAATTATCACAAATCTCTAACAATCACTCTAATACAAGTAGACAGCGCGTTACTTATATAGTCTCTCTGCAATCAAGAAAAAGTTCGAACATTCCAGCATGACGCAATAACACCCAATCAAAATAAAACTCGTCACTGGAACTATGCACTGTCTTACATCACATACGAGTTTACGAGTCTAGATGATTCGACAAATTTTTACTTGTAAGTTCGGGAAGTTTTGATTGATAATAAACAAGTAATTCCAGACAATTCTCAACAATATCGACCGCCGAAAATTATAAACATTATACAATGCTTCTTCTAGCAACAACGCAAAATCAAATCAAAGGTAAATATGCTCTATTATTGCATGCTTTGCAAAACAAAATGATCGGCTCTATCGTGCAAGTCTCAAACGTAACACATATTAGGATGTAATGAAAATGCCTGCAACGACCATAACGGTGTTGTTGACAATGAGATGACCACAACTACAGTGGTGGTGATTGTTACATCCAGGTTATAACTTTTTTCAAAGAACTTCCACAAAAATGGTGTGATGGAGTCCTACAGTTCATACACAGTTTTATATACGTCTCTGTTACGTTGAAACGCAAAGGATAGTATGTGTGAAGCGCGCACGATAGATCTGTTCGTTTTATTTTGCAAAGTATTCAATAATAGAGTGTATTTACCTTTGATTTGAGTTTGCATGGTTGTTAGAAGAAGCTTTGTATAATGTTGATAATTTTCGTTAGTCGATATTATTGGAGAATTCTCTAGATTTGCGTGTTTACTGTCGATAGAAACTTCCCAATAAATGTCGAAGTTTGAGAACGTTCTTGGAATGTGAAGAGAGATGTATGACGTAAGTCAGTGATGACGAAGTTTTTTTTTATTGGTTGTAGTGCGTCATTCTACCGTGTTCTAAATTGTTCGGGAGTATGAAGAGACTATATAAGTGCCGCACTGTTTCAAAAAGGTGGTTGTTGATAGTGAGTTGGAAAGTAAAAAGTTGAGAGTGGAAAAGCGATTGAGCGATTGTATGCAGTTGTTGATGTGTGCTGAATAAAAGTGGAAAACTTCATACGTCGACTCTGTGACTTGTATGCTGATTGAACGGGTTGCGTGGATAAACGAATCAGAGTTACACCTATCAGGATTTCAAGCATCGGGGCTGAATCAAATACTGATAGAAAAACACCAACATCGAATGTGTGTAACAGTCTCATCACATCGTCTCTCAGAACCATCTTTGTTTCTGTGTTCAGTACTGTGACTCATCCACTTGTTGTCAACCCATACCAATGTTTCAATAATGGCATTCGATGCTGTCAGTCTACACTTTCAAAAGATACATTTTGATTTCCTTTCCGCTTTCTAGTGGTCATTGCGACTTGCCCAGACTTTTACACCACGTTTGAAACGATGAATGTGTGTGTGTTTATGCATGTAGGAGTGTCTGTAACAAGTGAGCGTGTATGCTGGTTACAGATGGCCGCGCGAACTCCAAGTGCAGCGATCGTATTGCAGGAGGCGGAAGACAAATCTTATGTTTAAATTTTTATTTTAAATTGACCGCATCCAGTACCGTTATGGTAGGGAAGTAGAAAACTGGAGTACCCAGACAAAGCCCTTAGTGCCTATTGTAATAAGGTGCGTATATCATACAGTAGTATTATTAATATTAATGTTGTCCGTGCTTTCTTTGAACAGTGTTCAACAAGTACTCCACCACTGACAGGGAAAGAGAACTGTTTTTACTCAAGGGCAAAGAGAAGCGCGAGTAAGTTGCTAGTTAGTTTTCTAAAGCAGGATGGTATAGGCGTGATCTTATATTCAAATCAATCTTTTTTGCTGTTTCAATTTAAATTTCTTACTATTTCTTTCGTTTGTGTTGTAGCGCACTGAGTCCCTAGTTAAATTATAAATATATGCTTATTTTCCTGCAAATTGTTTTTCGTAGTTTTAATAATTTAACATGACATTTCTTAAATTACCTTTTAATTTTGTTGTAGCGTGCTGAGTTTCTAGTAAGTTTTCTAAATGATACTTATACAGGATGTTTGTTATACGCGTTTTCTTTTTCTTTTCTTGAAATCGTTTTTCTTTCCTGTTTAAAAGTAAAATTTCATATTTTTAACTTTTGTTTCTGTGTAGCATGCCGAGTTCCTAATTAGTTTTCTGTGTAATAATTATACAGATTGTTACAGGCATTCTTGTTTTACTGCAAACTGTCGTTCTTTGCTGTTTAAATGTTACATTTCTCACTACTTTAAGATTTGTTTCTGTTTTACGCTGTCTCATACCTTTTACAATGTGATACAATATAATACAACTTTATTGTCTGATAAAGCCAGAAATTTGTCTTCAGCATGCCGTTCATTCATGCAACAACATCAGTAAAGGCTTAAGCTAGCGATACACGGTAAGACTAGATCTTATGATACCCGCGTCTGCCGCTGCAGATCTGATGTCTTTGCTGATACACGGTATGTATGAGTCATAAGCCTGTCGGTAAAGGCCAAGGCTAACTAGATCTCAATAGTTGCAAAAGCAATTGTTGTTAGCGTGATAAATTGATGACGCTTGTTTTTCAAAACGTCATTACATTTTTTTAAAAGTAATATTAATATGCATTGCACAAATCAGGCATGGGAATTGACCGCCGATCCGCGATTTTCCGCTGAAAATAATATTTGTCCGCCGAAAAATAAATGTTTTCCGTGGAAAAAGATGTCCGGGTAATCAAACAGTTTGAGGGTAACTAAAATTCTGAACACCGGTTTCCCTCAGCATAGCGTTCACCGACTTCCGGTTTCTTCCAAAATGGCGACGGTGCGGCGTGTTGTTCAGCGCGGTGAAGATTTTGATGATTCATCCTGTGTGAATGCATGGAGATGGGAATGGATACCAGTTATTCGCGAGGTGAAATGGAATGGTGACAACAGGCGAGAGCGAGTTGGTTCCTATTTTCGTAAAGTGGATGCACCCGGCGAAGCGTGGTCCATAACATGTGACAAACATACATGTACAATAGCAGTCGAGGACTAGTTGCTTTGACCGATCATCTTGCTGTCAAAAGGCATCTTGAGAAGAGCCCTTGGTGCTCCTCTAAAAAAAACACCTACAAAGGCTGCAGAAAAGAACAAAATTCTTGAAGAGGGAAGCACACCTTTAACAGGAGCTCAACAAAACACCTCAAGGAAAAGGCCAGCTTCTCCAACGTACCTTCACAACCCAAGAAAAAGAAAGAGCAATCAATGCCTGAACATAAAGATAATAATAAAACTGTTGATCAGTTAATTGAAACCAGACCTGAACCTACCGCCAAGCTAATTCAGAGGACCATGGCATCCTATTTTAAGAAGTGATTTCAGTTTTTCTTAAACCGGTGTTCACAATAAAAGTACTCATTTGGCATGCAATGTTATCCACTTCTCAGCTCAGGATATTTGTGTTTATACATGGTGTTTGTTTTTTTTTTGTTTAAAAATATTACATTGACATTCAGACAGAGAACAATGTCAGAATTTGTCTGCTTTATTTGCTTGTGATGTTTCCAAGATTGACTGCCAGCTATTGAGAATGTTTAGGCACTATAATTTATAAACAGACAGTGAACATGCCAGTTTACAAATCACTTGGTATGCCCTTGCTGAATAAATAAAAAAAAAAAGCAAAACATGGATTAAACACATGTTAACTAGTACAAAATGTGTAAATTATGGTGTTTTTATGATTATTTGTGTGTGTGTGTGGTGGTGGGGGGGGGGGGTGTCTAAAAGTGTGCTCTTCTCAAGATTTAGCTCTCAGGAGAGGCCACTAAATCCCTGTCAAAATTGCTGAAATTCATTTTCTGCCAGGGGGCGAAGCCCCCCTGGACCCCCTACCAGGGCATTGCCTCTGGACCCCACCGGGGCCGCCCAGGCCCCGGACCCCTGCCCCATTTCAGCTGATTTTTCCACAGCCAATTCCCATGCCTGACAAATATATTATTCTTTATTTTCATATCGTTCATTGACATGAGTCACACGACAACAAAAATCACACTGTCGGCTGAACTTACGATCCAGCAAAATATTGCAGGCTTCATGAAACCGCGCCTGTATTGATGAAAGTACGCGGTTTCTAGTCCCTTAGTCTTTGTAGACCTGCAATGATGTGTCCCATAAGCAGCTATGTTCATGGTACAACTCAATCAAAATTCCTGTTTGGTGCTTCGACAGGTCTGCCATTTTTCAGTTTGTAGGTCGCGGTTTTTCAGTGACCTTCACCTCGGAGTTCAATCAAATAGCTGTTTTGATTGGCTGTCTGACCTCCACTGTCGTATCGCGCCGTGAAAAAATAGAACATGCTCTATCAATAAGACTTGACGACAATTCCTACCGATCCGGGAATTTCCATAGTCATATGCGGGTATCATAAGATCTAGTCTTACCGTGTATCGCCGCCTTAACATTTTCTTTAACAAAATGACAAGAAGAGTGACTACAATGTATGTGTTTTTGGACAGTGAAATGTCTTCTGTGTTGCCTGTTTTGATGGGATTGTTGACTGGTTTGTGGTGTTTGCAGTGAGCGGTTCAAGCTGTACCAGTTTATGCTGGAGCACATGGAAGATGAACATCGCTTTCAACTCACAGCTAAAATCTCACAGGAGGTCGGTGTGGTTTATTTCTTTTATTTTTGTACATTATTTGCTATTAAATAGCAGTTTTTTCTAAACTCAAGAGCTGGTTGGAGATACAGGATCTAACTAAATCTGCCTGAAGCGCTCACTTGCAGCCTTTGGGTTCATCTGATGCCCAGACAACTGAGCACAATCCTGGACCTTCGGGTGGGGTGGGTCGTGGGTGGAGGGGGAAGGATCTGGCGATTTTGCGGGGTGTATTTTTGTAGTCGTCAGTCTAGGGCATGAGTGTCTGTTACGTTGAAACGCGCATGATGGTGCGTGTGAAATGCGCACAATATTAAGTGTGAAGCGCGCGCGATAGATCAGTTCGTTTTATTTTGCAAAGCATGCAATAATAGAGTGTATTTACCTTTGATTTGAGTTTGCGTTGTTAAAAGAAGCTTTGTATAACGTTGGTAATTTTTGTTAGTCGATATTATTGGAGAATTCTCTAGATCTGCTTGTTTACCATCGATCGAAGTTTCGGGATATTTGAGAACATTCTTTTGACAGAAAGAAAGGTTGTATGACGTAAAACAGTGATGATGAAATTAATTCTGATTGGTTGAGGTGTGTCACGTTGGGGGGGTTTTCTCGCTCTTTCTGGAGTTTAGAGAGACTGTATATATATATAGTGCCGCACTGTTTCAAAAGTGGGCTGTTGATAGTGAGTTGGAAAGTAAAAAGTTGAGAGTGGAAAAGCGATTGTATGCAGTTGTTGATGTGTGCTGAATAAAAGTGGAAAACTTCATACGTCGACTCTGTGAGCAAGGCGGTGGCCTTGTGTGGTTAAAAATAGCTTGCTGCTGCTGGCAGAGAGTTCACTTTTACACATGGCTGTTTCAGCTGTGTATTCGAGGACATCCTTCCAAGAGTTGAATTTATCCAAGGTGAAATTATGTGTGATTACAACGCTGTGGCCAACTTTATGAAGAGTCACCACGAACAAACAATATAACCTGTGTCATATAAAAGACAATCTACCACTGCAAAAACTTTTTTTCAAGAATCACATGTCCAATAGCAGAAGATAACATTCAAATATAAGGAAATTCTACAGGCTATGTTTTCTACGTATAATAACATTTATCAAACAAATGGAATCTTTGCAGTAAACAGTATGTTTGTATAAATAGTATCCCCACTTTCTGGAAATTTAGTGCTTTAAATTCCCACTGTTGCTGTTTTTCTCCTTTGTTCTTTCTCATTCCTATCTTGTTCTATCAATCTACTATACTATCTTCTTCGCTAGACCAGTCAACTAACTTTTTTCTTGAAAATTCTTCCATGACAAAACTCCTCATTTGTGTATGAAGTCTGTTGGATCATCTTAGTAATATTGGATGTTTTCTGCCAAATGGTCACTGGGGCTTCCTATGATATTATTTGGCAATGTAGGATTTTATATGCATGTGTTTTATTGATATTTTATAATGGTGTTTGCATTCTATTTTGTTTTTGTAAACGGGGTTAGATAAATTAGAGTTTAGCCTCAGCATCCCCTGCGTGGGATGCCTTTATTGTAAAGTGACCGGTAGTGGAGTGCCTTCAGTGTCACCACTAATGTTGTTTCGGCAGATCTTTAATGCGGATCAGGGGTGAGTCCTCTTTCAGCCAAGCTGTGGTCTTGATTCTGCGGTCCTGATAGGGCTTTTTGTCAATGACATAATGCATGCACATTTGTTAGGTATGTGCATGCATTATCATGTCATTGACATCCTTCATTCCATTCATTGATGTGCATGGTTTATAAGTTGTATGCGGAAGAACATAAAGAGTGAAACCTAAAAAAGCTCAGCAAAATGGTGTGGTCTCGTAAAATTTATGAGTAGAAAGACGTTGCACAATTTTGTTGTGATGTTTGCGACAGGTGCTTGGAGGAGTGGTGGATGGCATTATACCGTACGATGACGACAGTTGTGAACTTTTGCAGGACGCCCTGGCTATACTTAGCAGCAAGGTAAGGGTAGCGATAACCCAAGATTTGCACTGCAGGCCCTTTCAGTAGTTCCTTTCTTTTTTTTTTCTTTTTTTTTTCCATTCCTATCAGCTTTAAATACTTGCCTGGGCACCAAACAATAGCAGGGTTAGAAATTAACCATTTTACAAGGGTGCCTTTTGGGTGCCTTACTTAACTCTTTGCCTGCCAGGCATGTTTCCACGTTTGTGCCAGACATTTTTCTGGCACCGGAAAGAAAGTTCAGTACCTTAGGTATTTAAGCTACTGTTATTTCAATAATATTGTTAAATAGACATATTTCATATCAAATTAAAGGTAAAAGAATGAAGAATAAGAAAAAAAAACCACAAATGTTAATTTGATTATGTTATTATTGAAATATGTGTTTTGAAAGCATGTTGATCTTTTTGTAATGATAAAATAAAAATATTTCTACATAAAACAGTGATGAAAAATATCTGGAGGAATAATTCCAATCACTAAATCAGCTTCACACACCAGAAAGAAAATTTATTTAGGATCAAAATGCACTTTACAGTTTGAAATTATATTGATTATTAGCAGAGTTTGACACACTGTCGATCGTCCCCATCACAATGCTTAGTAAAATGCACAAAAAACACTCTAAAAACGAATCAATTTGAAGAAACCACGCGCGTTTCGTATTGAGAACGGAAGCAGAAAGAGTTTTCTCTCTTTGGTTAAAATAAAACTTGGATTGGCCTGCGCACGAAACCGAATACTGAAATCGACGATATATCGTAGATTGGCAAAAACATGGTGGCTCAGAGTTAAAACTCTGGTGCCTCCCAAAAATTTTGAGTTTTCAAAGACAAATAAATGAAATACATGAGTGACCTTCGAGGAGATTCCAGTTAAGGCTATTCATATCGTTACAAAATGGCAAAAATAAAATACCAAAACAATAATGTGTTTTTGATTTTACTCAAAAAACTTTGTGTATTATTTTTAACCCTTGTAACAGACAAAATTGTTTAAAAATATCAGAGTAACAATACAAACAATAAACAAAGGCTCAGTGCTCAATATCTGAGAAGAACCACATTTTTGGTTGGAAGAACGTTCTTTTGAAGATGTCCAACACTTTACTCGACAGGCTTGTTTCAGGGTAACTTCATGTTTTGTTTAGCAAGCGTGAGATAACAACTGACTCCCTGATTGGTCATTGAATTAATTACTGGCCCATCAGAAAGCTCGTCTTTCATGCATAAAGGGAGACTATTCCTGACCCATCGCAATCAAAAGCAAATTCAGAAAATAAGAATGCGATGTGCGACAAAATATTTCTGTTGCTGTCACTCTGGGGTTTTCCTCCGATCTTTCACTACGATGTTGACTATTCGAAGGGAGCTTCAATCAGTTAACTTTCTTTTAGGATTGTACACACATCCGTTGGGCGCCCTGTCAACTAAGATCTGGGTGCCCGAACAGGAATGAAGGCTCCCTGGGTGCTCGGGTGTATGCCAAATTCTAAAGCTGAATAGTAAAAACTTATCTCAGCCAACCAAAACCATTACAGCTGACTCGCCCCACTGGCATCCAGTACAGTCACTCCATACATTCTCATTCCAATGCTCCTATCAAATTTCACTGAATTTCAAATGATTGCAGACTAGTGACAAATGCTGTGGGCGAATACCTTTGCTGGAGTCAGTAGCTTCGTGAATGAGAGTTTTGGCTTTCAAAATCCCACAAATTGAATATACAGGGGACATATTGACTCAGGTTATGTAGAATTTGTTCCCCCGTTAGGGTGCCGGGGGGTTTCAGTACAAATAGTATCCCCACTTTCTGGAAATTTAGTGCTTTAAATTCCCACTGTCGCTGTCTTTCTCATTTGCTCTTTCTCATTCCTGCTCTGTTCTATCAATCTGCTATACTATCTTCTTCTTCGCTAGACCAGTCCCCTATCTTTTTTCTTGAAAACTCTTCCGGGACAAGACTCCTTATTTGTGTATGAGGTCTGTTGGATCAGCTTGGGAATATTGGACGCTTTCTGCCAGGTGGTCACTAGGGCTTCCTATGATGTTATTATTTAGCAATGTAGGCATTTTCTATGTATGTGTTTTGTTGATAATTTATAATGATGTTTGTATTCTATTTTGTTTTTGTAAACGGGGGTTCGATAAATTAGAGTACAGCCTCAGCGCGTCCCCTGTGTAGGATGTCTTTATTGTAAAGTGACTGGCTGGTGGAGAGCTTTCAGTTTTACCACTAGGGTTGTTTCAGCAGATCTTTGATGCGGATCGGGGGTTGTCCGGTCCTGATTTGGCTCGGAAGAGTCCGCTGGACCTAAAGCAATAATCATGTAATGTAATGTAGAATTTTTGTTACCTCAGTCAACAAAAAGAAAGTTTGTATAATATTGTCTAATATCACAGATGGGAATAGACATTAAATTAAGTAAATAAAATAAATGACTTCGTAAGTGCACAGTAATCAACGGCGAGGCGTGCAGCAGAAAATTGTATGCAAGAGCAGAGAGCATCAATGCACTATGCGCAGAAGCGAGGTCTTCAGCTTCATTATTGATTAATTTTGTGGTTTGTATGCGAAAAAATAAAAAAAGCACTCTTCAGCCTTTTCAATGCCAGGTGTCTGGAATCTCATGCATTCTGTGCCCCAGCTGTCTGGAACCAAAGACAGTGTTTATGTACCTACACACAATACAACATCAAATATTTACTACAATCTGAGTAGAGCAGAGCGCCGAACAGTCGACCCATGAGAGAGAACATTGACATTACTGTGATTAGTGACTAGAGTCCCATTTCTCTCCCATGGGTGGTCTTGTCCCAGAAATGCGACTTCGGGACACTTTCCCTACAGTCTCAACATTGGCTGTGGGAAGTTAAAGTTCTTGCATGATTTGTTAAAATATGTTTTGATTAATGTGTTAATTGTTTTATCGCATTATGTTTTGTTCTGCAAATGTCTTAACAACGCTGCCATTTCACAGGAGATCAAGCTGAGCTCCCTGCGCTCTACCAAGAGCGCCGAGGACGCCTCTGACGAGATGGAAATGGCCAACGTCGTCATGGCGACGGCGAAGAAGGCGCTGATCACGCAGGTGGTCAAACGCAACGTCATGGAGAACGTAATCCCGCTTCTGCTGTCTCTAAAGCACATGGTGTGTATTGTTTTTGGATTTTTTGTTTCTGTTTTGTCTTTCGTTTTGGTGTCTTCTCTGTGTTTGTGCATGTTTTGTGCGTGTATTTTAGCGGCCTTATCTCTATTCTTGGCCATGTTTAGGTTTAACCATAACCCTAGAGTTAACCCAATCCTTAACCATGACATCAGGACCACTAATCGTAGAAAAGGCTTATTTATTTGTCAATTTAAATAAAAGATTACGATGAAAAAAGGACGTTTGCTAAATGCATCTGCTGTCACAAAAATGTGTGGTGACAGACTTCGTTTTTTAAGTTTGTAAGGGCGCTATGTAGGAATTACTTTACTT
Source organism: Oncomelania hupensis (assembly GCA_036898135.1). Lineage (NCBI taxonomy): Eukaryota > Metazoa > Mollusca > Gastropoda > Littorinimorpha > Pomatiopsidae > Oncomelania > Oncomelania hupensis. The sequence continues at coordinate 55,921,636 of CM072517.1, read as the reverse complement.
AAAAAGAAGATTGATGTAATCCGTAATGATTGTGGTTTTATTTTTGTCATCAACAGCTGAACAAAGAGCGTTCACCTTTGCTGAAGGACTTGATGAACTACTTACGAGAGCTCATGAAAGACTACAAGAGCGAGATAAAAGGCAATAAATTCAGTATTTTATACAACGTGATGTTAGGCCATAGCGATAAAAGGTAGTTTAATGGGACTGTGTTTCTATTTGAATCCAAAATTTTGGTTAGGAGTTGGTTTTTGTGGGGTACTATTTGGGAAATTTGAACATGAAATTTCAGATTGATTATTTTAGATGGAGAACTAAAGTCAGCTTCCGTAACTCTTAGCGTCCTATAGCGCGGTAATGTGCGCCTCGCCCGTAATCCTGAAGCGCGGTAATGCGCGCCTCGTTAGTGCACCTTTTAGTCATGAAATCACAGGAAATAGGAACTCTCCAGTGTGTGAGAGAAGGTATAGTCAACTTCCGGAAAGGTTCCCGTGTGTTTTCCGCTATTGTTTTCGCAAGTTTGACATGGTTTTGTGTACTTTTAAAAAGATTTTGTTTGCTTGCGAAATTTTCGGCCATGATGGCAGGGGATAGCTCCGACAGTAATAGTGAGTTTGGTAACCTTATCGATGAGCTTATTGCTGAAAGAGCACAAGGACTTGGTGTAGACAACCAGAGTGAGTTTTCTTGTCTGTGTTGACTGTCTGTGCACACATTCACACGCAATCCACACTGTCTTGTTGTTGTTTTATTAACTTAGTCCATAAAATACCTGTAATTATGAATTAATTACAAGATTCCAACAGGTAAAAATAGTACTAAAGTCAAAATGGTTCTTTGGGTACATAGAATAACCATTTTGTAAACATAATCCTAAAATATGAAGTCAATGTGACAATAAATAAATTTTTTGCATTTTTTTGAAATTCATAACCCAATTTATTGCAATAAACTTGAAATCCTTACAGGATATAGGCGCAAATGTACAGAAAACCTTATAGGTCACCAAGAGTTAAATAATAACTAACAGTCCGATGGTCTCATGATATGGAATCCAAAACTTAACTCCAACAAAATTTTTGATTTTCAATGATTGTTTTAGAAACGCTAGCAATAACTGGCAAAAATAACTTGATAAATAAACTTTCACAATTGTCGTTGTTGTGTGTGTGTTTCTTATTTGGACAACAACAAGACCAAACAACACAGTGCGCCATTTGGAGCCAAGCTCTCCTTCATCAGGCAGACATAACACAGCACAATAAAACTGTATTTTCCAAGCAGAACTCCGAAACATAAATCAAATGAAGTAGAGTAAGAGTGTGCTGGACTCAGGGCCAAGGCGAGCCACACTGTATTCGTGGATTTCGGCTGTGGCCAACGGCCTGGAGAGGATTGGGCCCTGCCAGGTCTTTTTTTTGCCCAAGACACAACACATGATGAGGCTATCCACTAATTCCATGCCGGATCGGTCGTCGCCCGGCTACACAAGGACCGCGCCTTCCGTTGGCCACCAGGACGGAGGTGAAAAGTATGCTACTGATGGACAAATTAGCAAGATCCGCACGAGAAACAACATCGTCATAGGAACCTGGAATGTCAGGACCCTAACTGCGGAAGGAAAATTAGAAGAACTGGCCCACGAGCTGGACCACTATCGATGGAACGTTCTAGGTATCAGCGAACTGCGCTGGAAAGGCCTAGGTGAAACAACGACTGACAAAGGCCACAAGCTCTATTTCAGCGGTAGAGATGACAGGCACGAACACGGCGTTGGATTCTTGGTCCACAAGAACATTCTAGCCACTGTCATGGGTTGCCGCCCAGTCTCCAGTAGACTCATTACCATCCGTCTGAGAGCAACCCCTTTCAACATTACCATCATCCAGGCCTATGCCCCAACATCAGACTATGAAGACAGCGAAGTGGAGGATTTTTATGAAAATATACAGGCGGTCCTTGACCAAGTGCCGAAGAAGGACATAGTCATAGTGCAAGGCGACTGGAATGCCAAGGTTGGCCAAGATGCGCACCACAACTGGGGAGACACATGCGGACCCCACTGCAACAACGAGACAAATGACAGGGGTCTGAGGCTATTGGAGTTTGCCAGATACAACAATCTGGTACTGGCAAACACGCTTGGTCTCCACAAAAAATCCAGACGATGGACATGGCACAGTCCCGGCGGGGAACATCACAACCAGATCGACTACATCATGGTCAAGAAACGCTTCAGATCAAGCATCAACATTGGCAGGACACGCACTTTTCCAGGAGCAGACATTGGAAGTGACCACGATCTCGTGATGATGTCTTTCCGGCTCCATTTGAAGAGAGTAAATACAGCAAAGTGCACTAGGCTGAAGTTCGACCTGGACAAACTGCAAGACCCGGCGGTGGCAAAAATATTTCAGGCCACAATTGGAGGGAAATTTGCACCACTGCTTATTTTGGGGGCAGGCGAAGTAGATGTCAACACCATGACCAATACCTTCAACTCAGCTGTAACAGATGCCGCCACTGAGATCCTTGGCAAGCACCGACCAAAGAAGAAACCGTGGATCACACCTGAACTTTTGGATCTGTGTGATAAACGAAGAGAGTTAAAAAAGAAAAAGAACACCTCACAGGGAGCTGATGTCTACCGAAAAATCAACAATGACATCCGAAAAGGCATGCGCACAGCAAAGGAGAACTGGATAGAAGATCAATGCCAGGAAATAGAGAACAATCTGAACAAGAACAACAGCAAGAAGGCCTACCAGACTGTGAAGCGGCTGACAAGTGTTAAACAGCCCAAAGTCTCCACTATCCAAAGCAAGTCTGGCATTTGCCTTACAGAAGAACAAGAAGTCTTGGACAGATGGACAGAGTACTGCTCTGACCTTTACAACCATACACCAAATGGAGACCCATCAGTTCTAACATGTCCCGAGAGCAGAGAAGAAGAAGAAATCCTCCCAATTCTCCGGGAAGAAGTTGAGGCAGCAGTGCAATCGCTGAAGAAAGGGAAGTCAGCGGGAGTGGACAACATACCAGCGGAACTGCTACAAGCAGGAGGAGAAGCGATGACTGATGCTCTCACCATTATCTGTAACAAGATCTGGCAGAGTGGGGAATGGCCTACACCATGGACCCAGTCGCTTGTCATCACTCTTCCCAAAAAAGGTAACCTTCAGGAGTGTGAAAATTACCGCACCATCAGCCTCATCAGCCATCCCAGCAAGGTCCTCCTGAAAATAATACTCAACAGGTTGAAACCACAAGCTGAACAAATCATAGCTGAAGAACAAGCAGGATTCATGGCAGGGCGAAGTACCACTGAACAGATTTTCAACCTCAGAATAATCTGTGAGAAATACCTACAGCACCAACAACATCTATATCATGTGTTCATAGACTTCAAGAAGGCATTTGACCGAGTCTGGCATGCAGCTCTATGGGCAACCATGAAAGTGTACAACATCAGCCCTAAAATTATAGAAGTCATCAAAAGCCTGTATGACAAGGCTACCAGTGCAGTCCTCCATAACAGCGTCATCGGGAACTGGTTCAGAACAACAATCGGTGTGCGTCAAGGATGCCTACTCTCTCCAACACTCTTCAACATCTTCCTAGAGCGCATCATGTCAGATGCTCTTGCAGATCACGAAGGCACAGTCAGCATAGGGGGCAGAGCAATCTCCAATCTTCGTTTTGCGGATGATATTGATGGATTGGCTGGAGAGGAACAAGAACTTGAACAGCTTGTACAGAGGCTTGACACCACCTCCAGAGCTTATGGAATGGAAATAAGTGCAGAGAAGACCAAAATGATGACCAACAACACCAATGGCATCAACACGGACATCAAAGTACAAGGCCAATCCCTCAACACAGTGCACAGCTTCAAATATTTAGGAGCCATTGTGTCAGACAATGGGTCTCGACAGGAAGTCCTCTCCAGGATCGCACAAACAACTGCTGCCCTGACAAGGTTGAAGCCCATTTGGAAAGACAGAACCATCAGTCTACATTCCAAAGTAAGACTGCTGCGCTCTCTGGTCATCTCCATCTTCCTATATGCTTGCGAAGCATGGACCCTCACAGCAGATCTCCAACGAAGAATACAAAGCATGGAGATGAGGTGCTACAGAAGACTTCTGTGCATTTCCTATACCCAACACATCACCAACGTTGAAGTCCGACAGACCATCACACAAGCCATTGGACAACACGATGACCTGCTCACAGTGGTGAAGAAACGGAAACTCCGATGGTATGGCCACGTCACCAGATCATCAGGCCTTGCAAAGACCATTCTGCAAGGCACAGTGCAAGGAGGTAGAAGAAGGGGGAGACCGAAAAAGAGGTGGGAGGACAACATTCGAGAATGGACTGGTTTGACACTGAGCGAAGCCATGAGGGCTGCTGAGGACAGAGAAAGATGGAGTATGCTGGTTAAGCGATCATCTGTGGTGCCCCTACGACCTTCGGGTTATGGGACAGGATAGGATAGGATAGGGATAGGATTCCTGGGGATACCCTTTCCAATGACACAATGCATAGGGGTGTTGTTGTATTTTTTTTGTGGCTTTTGAAAAAAATTCATTTATTTATTTAATGGTTTCTTACTTAGCGCTTTTCAAGCTCAATGCGCTGGCCAGTGCAGGATCTAGCTCAGGCTTCCCGAGGCGCCCACTTGCAGCCTTCGTGCGCATCGTCTGACACCCAGACCACTGAGCACAATCCTGGGGATGGGGGAGAAGGGAAGGGACCTAGTGCATGCTGGGTGTGATTGTGTGGCCGGCACTCGCCCGTCTAGAACATGAGAGCCAGGGTCTTTAAAGTCTGTGCCGTGGAATGGCCGTGCGCACTGACTAGACCCTGCTTTATACTCTCTTATTGTTGTGGTGGGTGTGTACCAGATATTCTGGCGGGAGACCCGCAACTGGCGTGCGAGGTGGAGTATGACATGAGGGTGTTTGAGAACCAGCAGGCCCAGGGAGAACAGGCCACGCCCGGCAATGCCACATCTGCTGCGCAGGTAAGACTTTTAACTTTTTGTTGAGTGTATATAGGGTAAAGCGTGTGAGTGTGGAGAGTAAAGGTAGATAGGTTCAGAATCTTCCAGAGTGCGACAGGCTTGAAGGACAGATCACATCCGGCAAAGCCACACCTGGACAGGCTCATCGGGGAAACGTTACTTGCCTGCGAACATTCATTGCTCACTGAGAACCACCCATCTGGACTGAAAACTAAAGCATTGTGATTGGTATAATGTATATTTTTCTCTCCCTCTCTACCTCCCTCTCTTCCTCTCTCTCCCTCCCTCCACCTCCATCTATCTCACTTTGATTTACTTTTTATTCATTTATTTTAAACAACTTTCAGCCCACCTCCGCAGCGGGCACCCCTCAGGCCAGACCCAGCACAGGCACCCCGAAGCCAGCCACTCCTGTCACAGGGAGTGCCAGAAGCACTCCCGCCAGAAGCACTCCCATCATAGCACAGAGGAACACTCCCATCACCGCTCAGAGAAACACCCCTGTATCCGCTTCACCAGCAAGGACCATCTCGACTGGCACTCCCAGAACGCTGTGAGTTTGTCACCCTTTATTTTTTGTTTGAGTGGTACCCACCCATCCATGAACCCAATCCTTCTGAGAATGATAGCCTTTCTCACAGACATTCATTTTTACTGGACCTGCCGGACAATTCGGGGCTATATGAAAAGTTTTAAAACGATAAAGTCGTTGTTGTATCATAATTTGTATTTTTTTGGAGATTGAATAATGTTCCAGTTGATATGTTGTATCCCTAGATGGTCCACTTGGGTGTTTTCCTGTACCGTGGCACTGGCTACATTAGGGTCAAACTGCCCCAGGATTGATTATCTCCCCTCCAAATGTAGCTTGGGTTGGTCGACTTTGGACGTAATTACCTCCCTTGGACCTTTCTCACCGCCGTAGCTCGGTGGTACAGAGTTCGTCTGGCACACAGATGACCCAGGTTTTCCAATCCACTGGTGGGCTAGATAAAAGGGGCAATTTTCACTGTCCATCTTCTCTGGTGGTTCAGTGTTGAGTTAGGTCCCTACCCTCCTTTCATTTGGATGGTTATCCCCGTCTGCCATATCCAATGATGGAGAAAGTTTTTAAGCTAGGGGTATTTATACCCTCAACCAAATCATGTGGGGGTTTTCATACCCTCATTGCAAACATAAGGGTTTTTTTATACCCCCTTTCAGTTTTTTAGGGGGTACACCAACATACGTAATAAATAATTAGTTTTGTCTGCTTTATTTTTCCTTTTCTTCGGCTTCCCCTCAGATCGCTGCTTGTCGGCCATGTTTAATGTTGGGTTGTTGTCAGTCTTATATAGCCAATCAATAGCGTCGAGAAAAAATTGTGAATATTATCGTCCATATGATTGGCTGTTTCTCGGAAGCGACAGAATGAATAGGAGGGGGAGAGAGGGTGGTAGGCGGTCAGAGGGGCCGGGTAGCTCAGTTGGTAAGAGCGTCTTGCTAGTAACCGAAAGGTCGCTGGTTCGAATCCCGGATTGGTCAACGTGTGATCATATTATTTTCCACTTTACCAACAACTGGCCCGCTGGTGTCAGTATAAATCGGTCCAGTAGTCACCTATATGCGAAAGTGTCGTGTGACTATAATCTACATACAAACAGGTAGGCGGTCGCGCAGGACGCACAGGCACACAATCCAAATCGAGCGAAAGCTGTACGCACGACCGAAATAGTTGTACATGATGATACCTCCCAGCAACTTAGCTTTACGTTTTCATACCCCTTTGGCACTGGCTTTGTGCGTGTTTATACCCTTTCATTACATTTTCGTTACGTGATTTCCCAACTCAGTACGTGAAACACGTACGATTGTACGTGATCTCCATCACTGATATCGCACGGCTGTTCAAATAAAGGACGGCCAGGCTATGGCTAAAAATAACCCTTGTGCGATCCCTTATCGCCCTCTGAACTGCTTCTAGCCAGACCCGAGATGCTGGCTGTGCATAGCGTAGCCTATCCAACTGGCACTTGCCTTTAGTAGTTTTTGGAGCTTATAATTATTTTAGCCAAGCCCATTGCCGCAAGCCAACCAGACCTTAATGAACCGCACTCTCTTACGATTTCGTTGTACATTTTAGAAATACATGACAGTTGTCCTGCACGCTATTAGAAATTACCTTTGCTCGCTACATAAGTATTTTATGCTCAACAAAAATTACTGCTGAAACTGAATGTAGTTTAAAAACTCATCCACTATTTACTATACACGGGACAGCCCAAACAAACGAGAATACATTTAAAACCTCATCCAAAACCGTCACAATGTGCAAGACATGAGGCAGTGTAAATAAATACTTTTTACAAAACAACATGCCAAAATACTACATTAGACAAGGGAAAAAACACAAATTTCAAAGTACAACAATTTACAAGACAGAGCAAAATAACACATAATGAAGTTGTTTGTGTTGTTTTTTTTCTATGGAGACATTCATTTACTTGAGAGAGAGAGAGAGAGAGAGAGAGAGAGAGAGAGAGAGAGAGAGAGAGAGATTAAACATTTTATAACATATCAGTCATCCATATACAGCGCATGTAGAATGTGTATTGTGTTATTTAATATAATCTCTAGTGCATGTAAGAAAAGTCACAGGAAGTCTCTACAGAAAATGAGCAATGGAACACCATGCAAATAAAATTAATGGTACTCACCACTACTTGTTTGTCTAGGCAGATACTTTTTACTACACACGAGACAGCACAAACGAGGTACGAAAATAAATTTAAAAGCTTGTTCCAAACCATCACAAGTTACAACAGAAAATGGACACATGCTCATAAACTAAATGTAAGCTCACAAACAAACGGTAAATACATTTACATTTTTAAGGACTTTAACAAACAAAGCTAAAAACAAATGAGACGTAACACAAGTCAAGAATAGAAAGAACAAAAAACACAACAAAACAAATGAAGACGAAACCAAAACACAATAAAGAAGGAAAAACTCGCATGATGCGAAATTCCCTGACAGGGAAGGTGAAGATCTTAGGGGGCCGGCATTGTGCGCCTGTGGTCAAAATTACCACGTACGTTTTGTGAAATCGCTGAAATTACACATGCCAGCAACCAAACACAAAATAGGTTTTCTTAAATACCGATCACATCACCAGAAAGTTCCAACTTTGTACTAATTGACTTCAAATGATGAACACTGTCACTTGTTTAAATGGTCAGCACGTGTAATTAGAAAACTACACACACACATGGAGAAACCTGGTGCAATCCAAGTCAGCTTATTGGTCAGCACGTATAACCAAACACTGTCATGGGTGGGAGACCTTCCGTACTAGGACGGAATTCCGTACCGCAATTTTTTTTAAATTTTTTTTTTTTAACAAGCTTAATCTATCGGACATCGATATCGAAAGCTGCTTACGGCTTTAACGACTTTAACGACATCGCGCCTTCCGGCAGTTTCCAGTTCCGTCATCTAGTCACCGCGATCTTTAAAACGTTCAATCGAGTAGGCTAGCAATCTTCGCTGCTCGCAAAATTGATCTGCTTGACGTTTCTGACACTGTCAAGGCTCGGCAAATTGACGGAGTGAACACGAAAAATAAGTGGAGAAACGAGTGGCTAGATGAAAAAGACCGACTCGACCGTCCTTTTCGTTTATGGTTACGGAAAACAAAAGAACCAGCCCTTGTACCTATTTCTATTGAAGGTGATGGAAACTGCCTTCCAAGATGTGCTGCTGTGTTGGCTACTGGTGCTCAGAATGCACATGTGGAGATGAGGGTGCGCATGGCTGTGGAGTTGGCAGCTCATGAACAGTTCTACCTTGATGATGCTGAGTTAAATAAACAGTACGCTAGCACCACTATTTCACCTCTGTGGTCAGAACTTTATGCATCTCATTCCTTTTACTTTGGGAAAGAAGAGCTCAATGCTGAGGGCATCAAGCATATCTTCAGAAAGGAAGTGATGAAATGTACAGAGTCTGGTGCCTACATGGGTACTTGGCATCTTCATGCTGTAGCAAGCATTCTGCACACCACCATCCAGACACTCTATCCTGAGTATGGTGGGCACAAGGTTCGCCACTACCTACAGAGACTCATTGCTCCTCGGCTTCCTTCATGTGCTGGTGACAGCAGGCCCCAAACCATCATGTAGACTAGGGCTCTTGGCAAGGACCTGCCAGAAAACCTGTGGCATCCCAACCACTTTGTGGTGTGCCTTCCAGGAAAGACACAGCAACCAAAGAGAAAAAGTAGCATGGGAGACATCAGGCAGTTGTTCAAGTCAGCAAGGATGGATAGTGCACCTTAAAAAGAAAGTTACAGTTACCACATGCAAAGGTGTGGTGATTTATCGTTTATAAAACACAATTTTATCTGAAATAATTACAAAATAATATATGTTTATGGGGTTTTGTGTGTAGACCTGTATAAAATTTTGAGGCACTGTGGTCTAATGGTAATGCTTCGGCTTGCGGATCTGAAGGTCCCGGGTTCGAGCCCTGGCCGGGCCATTTTGTGTTGTGTCCCTGGGAAAGACACTTTACTCCTGTTTTCCTACTCCTTCGGATGAGAGTATAAACCGAGGTCTAGTCTGTGTCGCATACATTCCATCATAACGGACTTTAAAGATCCTGACGCTCATGTCCTAGACGGGTGAGTGCCGGTGACAAGAACACACCCAGCATGCGCCTAGGTCCTTCTGCCCCATCCCTGGCTGCCCAGGATTGTGCTCAGTTGTCTGGGCGTCAGACCATGCGCCCAAAGGCTGCGGGTGGGCGTCTCGGGCGGCTTGAGTTAGATCCTGTATCGGCCAGCGCCTTGAGCAGCTCTTGAGCTGGAAAAGCGCTATATAAGAACGATTAAATAAAATAAAAAAATATTTGTGTTACATTGCGATTCCGCGTGCCGCCGACCGGGCCCGCCTTTTTTTTTTTCAGTACTGCAGAAATTTTTGGCTCCCACCCATGCACTGTCAAATCCAGTTAAATATAATACAAACTAAGTCACATTAATGGCTCTAGTTTATGCTAACATCAAGCTTAGATATGAAAGTAGCTAAATGCAAAAGATGAACCCAATGACCAGAGCATTCCACATATAACGATCACTTTTAGAGCACAAAATAGAGAGCATAATCAAAAAATTTAACGTTCTCTTTGTACTGCTAGAACAGCTTAACGTGGGTTTGGCGCGGCCAGTGGTGCAGGCGTGGCTAAAAATAACTTACTGCTGGTGCCTCAAAGCTCACTTTCCATGAACGAAGTTTCAGCCGTGATCGCCGGTGGTGGGTGTAGACGCTAAACTTTAATGTTCATTCATTCCTGTCACTCTCCCACACAGTGGCGTTTGCTACATTAGTGCAAATCTTTCACAGGATTATCTGATTATCTTCCATCCAAATGTTGCTCATGAGTATGTTTGAGTTCACGTCTTGCTCCCAGTTGTTTGAAAAATATGCAGTCTTTTCTGAAAATGCCTGGCTGTATTGTCAGCAGTCACGCGTTTTTTTGTGTTTTTTTTGTTTTTTGTGCTTGCAGACAACAGCAGAAGGATCTTCTGGGGTCTGCTGCACGCAACAAAATCGATAAGCTGCACGATAGGCGGCAGTCGTTGGGCGGCAAAGACAGGCGCGTCTCGGGAGTGAGGTGGGCAGAGAACGTCCAACTGTCAGCATCCCCCACCCCTGCTCTTCCTCCTGCTGTTGCTGCTGTAAGTAAACATTTACCTGTCAATGATGATGATTTAGACTTGCAAAGAGCACAAATCTGCCTTGGCAGCATGCTCAAGGCACCTGAAGGTGGGGGGGGGGGGGGGGGGGGGGGGGGGAGGGCAGAGGACTAAAATCACCAATATCCGCTGGTTCAGTTGAAGAGAGGCGTCTTCTAACGCTTTGTAAAACAATCTGTTTTGTCTGTATTCCTCAGCTCTTGTGGGAGAGTGTTACCCGAGTTTGGGACCCCAGTGAGAGAAAGAAGCCTCTCTGGCCCAAACCCTTCTTTCGATGGTTATCCATGCTGGGAGTTGCAGACCTGGTTACCTTCCGCTCTTTGCATAAAATCTCCCGATTTTGGAGATCATTTTACGCTCCTACGCATGAGAAACAAATATTCCGCATTCCGAGTTCGTCGGTCTACGCATTTGTTTTGATTCGGTGAATTTCAAACCGGTTTCGTATTTTCATGTGACCGAGCAATTTTCGGACTTCCGGTCCGCATTTTTGATTACCCGAGTGACAAATATGGCAAAACGGGAGGCAGAGAAAAAACTTTACGAGACCAATAGTGACGATGACGGTGTCGCCGTTGGTGATGAAAAGAATAAGAAGAAGGCGAAATATCATCAAAGATTCAAGGATGAATATTCATCTCACTTTCCAGGAATTAAGAAGTCCAGAAAAGATTATTCTTACGCGTTTTGCAGCCATTGTAACACGGACATTTGCTTTTCACACGGCGGCGCCTACGACATCAAACTACACTTTAACAGTACAGCACACAAGGCAAACACTGTGGGTCAAAGTCAGAAACACATTCAAAGTGACTGTCACGAGTAGATATTATATTAACTAAGAACTGTGACCTGAATATAAAAAGTGAATATTTTCTATACTGGGTAGTGCGACCTGTTTTGCGTATTTGTTCTTTATGCACGGGATTCACGAGATTTTATATAGGCAGTACTCGGGGCTTATGAATTTTAGTAAGAATAAAGAACAAGATCTGAAAGTTGGTGAGTTTTCTATAATCATTATTATTTTGAACGCCAAGCTGAGAAGATTAGATCCTTTTTCTAAGGTTTTTCGTTCTCTTTTGAATTCTAGCTGTGATAATGGAGTGTGACTAAAGCTGTATTAATAGTTTAGCACTATTACAGTGACCATAGATTCTTGTGTCAAAGTTGACTTAGTCTATAATAGAGTATCGTTGTCTAGGCAAGTTGCTCTGGGTCGAGTGTCCACCTTTTCACCTGCACGGACTGGTAAGTGGCTTGTCGCTTTTTCCACTGTTTGTGAGGAGCTAGGTGCGAATGTATGTGTTGTGTGCTTGACTCCAATTTCAGTTGTCCATTTTATGTTCATTGTTTACGTAGTTCTATGATGGGAAAATAAAAGGGGATAGCATTATTGTCCGACCTCATGCTGCGTGAATGCGTACTGAATGTTGTTTTTTATAATATGTAAATAAAAATGCTTTTGACATTTAGTATATTTGGTAAATGCGCATATTGCATCGTTCATTTTGTTGAAACTGAGATGGTCGTAATTTATCAATGAGGTTGTATAACCAGACATATCGGAAAAGAAGTGAATGGGGGTTTATTGACTATCGTCGTTGACATTATAACTGGGAACGAGAAATTGAAGATATGTCATTGATTTCAGGATGAGTCTTCTCTTCTTTAATCTTCTAACCTGTGTTTTACGTTTGCTACTACATCATCATCCACCACCACATCGTTTCGCTTGTTTGACCCTCTCGTCGCACTTCTTCTGCTGTTCATCTCACTGGGCTGGTTCTACGCACTTGTCCACTCTCGACCTCTGTCGCCTAAGCTTCATTTTGCCAGAGGGTCGAGGGGTGGAAGCGTCAGGACATCTTGGGACCAGCGCCAAGTCACCTGTCCACCCCGCTTTTGGTTTCTCCATCAGCCTTCGTCATTCTCTTCTTCCAAGCAACCCTCGATCTCTGTAGCCTCGTCGTTTGGCCGGAGGATCGAGGGGAGAAAACACCGCTACTTGTAACCAGCACTGGATCGCCCAAAAGTGTTCTTCAACACTTGACCGATGAGTATCCTTATGTTGTGTCAAAGTTGCAAGTGAGCTCACTTCTTTAGATAACCAGCATACACACAGACTGTGCACACGTTTTATTCTTCATAACTTATCAGAGGAAAGGGGACTTGAAATCAAGAACTGATTCATAGCAAGGATTATCATAATCATTTAGTTATTCATCTTTGTTATTGATTGACTATAACATTCCATTTTGTTTTGATTTCTTTATCCATCCTTCTTGCATCATCATTTTGCTTTGTATGTAATACTGTATGCTGTGGATCTGTTTATTTTGCGTGAGTTTGCGTGCGGGTTTGATTGAATAAATTATTGTTTTGATTGCATCTTGGGACTTTGTGTTGTTTGTTTACATAGAGGGTTTAGTTAGTGAGCAGGGATGGTGAGGGAGGGAAATGCCAGGCCTTAAGCCGTGACATATTTGGTGACCCTGACGTGATAGCAGATTAGCATAGTGTTGATAGTTTAGGAAGGTGCAATCCGTTATAATTTTGTGTTTGTGAGATTGGGGTGTGCTTGAAACTGTTTTCAGTGGGAGGTTGGCGGGCGCCTGGAGCCGTGGTGCAGTGGGCATCACCTAGCTTCAACGAGGAGCAGCGGTGGGGAGAGTGGGGAGCTTTCTTGCCGGTTCGTGCTCGTGGCCAAGGGACGGACACTCGCTCGTGGCAGCTTGTCATCTTACTTCTGAAGGTAGTTTTTATTAGTTAGGAATTTTGTTTGGTAGGGAACTTAGGCGTTAGCAAGGGGGTAGGCATATGGAGTTAAGGTCTGGGTTAGTATATCAACCAACCATGGCTTCTAAAGCATCGGATGTAGAAGAGCTGAGATTGATACCACCTGCCATGCCAGTAGCAAGTTCAGTTGACACTACTACCACGACAAGCGTCGACAACACGTATGTTAAGTTGTACCAAGAGGAGAACGCACGTACTCAGGATGAGCCGTCTACACCGTCTGAATCTGCAAGATCGAAGACGAAGGGACATACATTTTCACCGTCATGGGGTGTAGGAGCTACAGCTGGTTCAGATAGTAAAGGTGCCAGGCTGAAGGACTACATAACCATGCTGGTCAGTTCAGGCATGACCATGGGACAAGAAGTCGTCAGATTGGCGAGCGAATTAGCGAGAGCTGACGAAGAGAAGCAACGTCAGGACGAGCTCCGTCGGGAAGAGTTAAAAATGCGCCGAGACGAGATTCAACAGCAAGGAGAGCTTAGGCGTGAAGAGATACGGAGGCAAGAGAAAAAGGAAGCACGGATCGAAGAACTCCGTCGAGAGGAGATGCAGAGAATGGAAGATCTTCGTAAACAGGAGCTACAACAACAGGAAAAACTTCGAAAACAGGAAATGCAACAGCAAGAGGATCTCCGGAAACAGGAAATAGAGCTCACGAGGGAAGTATTGACTCAGTCTCAAACGAGTAAAAATTCCGATGGAGGATATAGAGTAAAGCTACCTTCTTTCGACGAGAAAGATGACATTGATCAATACTTACTTCATTTTGAGAGTGTGGCAACTATGCACAAGTGGGCCAAAGATACATGGGCAAGCAGATTGGTCCCATTGCTTCAGGGAGCTGCAAGGGAGACATTTTTGCAGTTGACACCGGACGATGCCAAAGATTTCGAAGCACTGAAGACCGCATTGTTGTTTCGATTCAGGAGAGATGCTGATTATTTCCGTAGGCAGTTCAGGTCCATGAAGAAGGAATTGTCCAAAGAGCAAGAAGGTCAGAGCTATGCGTACAGGAGCTGCAGATGCAACTAGGAAGGAAGTGCCCGTACTCTGCGACCGATGCGATCGTTTGGAGCTTGTTCCGGAAGCAAAAGTCACACTGAATGGTCAGTCAGTTATTGCCTTGAGAGATACTGGAGCTGAACTATGCGTTGTTTCGTCCAAGTTTGTCTCTGAAGAAGATCTACTCGCAGGAATCAAACATCGAGTGTCATTGGCTGATCCATCCGTCACTAGGGAATACCCTGTTGCCTCAGTACTGATAGAATCTCCATGGGTTAGAGGAAGGGTTCAGGTACTAGTAGCGGATCAGTTATGTCATGATGTTGTGATTGGCAACACAGTCGTGTTCGCAGATGGAGAGAGTGTGAAGATTCCAGTTTATGCTGATCGCAAACTGTTATCTGCGGTGCGAACAAGAGCACAGATTGCACGAGAGAAAGAAACTGTTCCTTTGCCAGTCAAAAGAGTTTCAGGATTAGACTTCACACCGGATGAACTAGGTAGACTACAGAGAGAAGATCCTGCGTTGGCTAGGGCACAGAAGTCAGCAGATTCTCAGGAGATAGTCAAAGGTCGTGGGAGGAAGAAGAGTGAAGCATCTTTCATCAGGAAGAAAGGTATTCTGATGCGCAAAGTCAAAGAAGGGAATAGGACGTTCGAGCAAGTTTGTGTTCCTCAGTCACTCAAGAAAGATGTCATGAAACTTGCGCATGATACCCCGATGAGTGGACATTTGGGAGCAAGGAGAACTCAGCATCGTGTGTGGGTTGATTTCTACTGGCCAGGTATGTCAGGAGACATTCGACGCTACTGTCAGACCTGTGACGCATGTCAGAGGGCGGTGCCGAAGGGGAGGATCCCAAAAGCAAATTTGGTCAGCATGCCTTTGGTCGACCAGCCATTTGAAAAGGTTGCTGTTGATCTGATTGGACCAATCATTCCTTGTTCAGAGCGCAACCACCGCTACGTTCTTGTGATGGTGGACTATGCAACTCGTTATCCAGAAGCCATTCCTCTGAAAGACATCAAGGCCGGAACCATCGCCGAAACTTTGTGGGAGATATGGACCAGATTAGGTATTCCTGGAGAAGTGTTATCTGATCGAGGATCACAGTTTACTTCCGAAGTGATGCAGGAGGTGTATCGGTTGCTTGCAGTGAAAGGAAATTTGACTACACCATACCACGCCATGTGCAATGGGCTAGTTGAACGTTTCAACCAGACACTCAAATCGATGATCAAGAAGCTGTGCAGCGAGAAACCCAAGTCATGGGATCGCTATATCCCGGCGTTGTTGTTCGCGTACCGTGAGGTTCCTCAGGAAAGCACCAAGTTTTCGCCTTTCCAGTTGTTGTACGGTCATACTGTGCGAGGACCAATGCAAGTTTTGAGAGAACTGTGGACACGTGAAACCCAGAAGGGAGAAGTCAAGTCGGCTCTGAAGCACGTTATCGACTTGAGAGAAAAGGTCGAAGAAACTTGCAAGATAGCTAAAGAATCCTTGAGCAAGGAAGCTTTCCGACATAAGCAACATTTCGACAAGAAAGCGAAACTCAGGACTTTTGCTGTGGGAAGTAAGGTTCTGATTCTGTCTCTTTGCAAGGAGAACAAGTTGAAGATGGCATGGAGAGGACCTTATCGTGTAGTGGGGAAAGTAGGCAGTTGTGATTACAAGATTCAGGTTGGAGACAAAGTCAAAACGTACCATGTGAATCTTCTGCAACAGTACAAAGAACGAGAGAGTGGTATCGCTGCTGTGGCAGTTCTGGATGAACCAGAGGATGAGGAGGAAGCGCAAATCATTTCGGAGCCACTTCCAGTTTTTCCTATGGAAGCAGAGGAAACGGTGAAGGACATCCAACTTGATCCAGAGAATCCAGCGATCCATGAGGAGATTCGAGAGCTAGTCACCCAGTTTCCTGATATTTTGACCGACTTACCTCTCAAGACCAACTTGGCAGAGTGCGAGATCAGGATGGAAGACGATACCCCAGTTCGGACTCGTCAGTTCCCTATTCCATTTGCTCACAAGGAGATCATTCGGAAAGAAGTCGAGACTATGTTGAAACTTGGAGTGATTGAACCAGCACAATCCCCTTACAGTTCACCAGTAGTTCTTGTCAGGAAGAGAGATGACAAGATCAGGTTCTGCGTCGATTTCCGCTGTATGAACAAGAAAGTCATTTTTGATGCTGAACCGTTGCCCGACGTGGAGTATCTGTTCTCCAAGTTAGGAAAAGCAAGGTACTTGTCCAAGATCGACTTATCCCGAGGGTACTGGCAGATTCCAGTGCGTCAGGAGGACCGTCCAAAAACAGCCTTTACGACAGATTTGGGTCAGTTCCAGTTTGTGGTGATGCCATTCGGACTCAAGACCGCAGGAGCTTGTTTTTCCCGGATGATGCGAGCATTGCTGTTACCACTCAAGCTTGAAGACGTTGACAATTTCATGGATGACATCCTGATAGCTACAGAAACTAAGGAACGTCACCTGGATGTACTACAGAAAGTATTGCAAAGGTTGCGAGAAGCTCATTTGTCTGCTAGGCCGACCAAGTGTTATCTCGGATTCGCTCAAGTGGAGTACCTGGGTCATATGGTAGGGAAGAACAAGATGGTCCCACTGGAACGTGTGATGGAGAAGATTCGACAAGTGGAACCTCCTACAACCAAGAAACAAGTGAAGTCATTCTTAGGATTGGTAGGGTTTTACCGACGATTCATTCCTCACTTCGCTGAAATCGCACTTCCACTGACAGATCTGACAAAGGGAGGCAAAGCAGGTGTAGTGCAGTGGACAGACCGTTGTCAGCAAGCTTTTGAACAACTGAAAGAGCGTCTGAGCAGTCAACCAGTTTGTTGTTTACCAGATTGGTCAAAAGAGTTCGTGCTTCGAACTGATGCATCTGATGTTGGATTGGGCGCGGTGTTACTGCAGGATCAAGGTTTCGGACTACAGCCGTTGGCTTGTGCCAGCAAGAAACTGAATGCTGCTGAAAGGAACTATTCTCCCATCGAGAAAGAATGTTTTGCAGTGGTTTTTGGGATACAGAAGTATAGTCAGTTCCTGATGGGCCGTCACTTCAAAGTGCAAACTGACCACAGCCCACTTCAATGGTTACACCGAGTCAAACCTCAGAGTCCGAGACTCATGCGGTGGTCATTGCAGTTGCAACCCTACAGTTTCACAATTGAAGCAATTGCTGGACGCGACAATGTCGATGCAGATTTTCTCTCTAGGAATGTGTAAAGATGTACAAAGATAAGGTAATAAGTTCGCGACTTAGTTGTGAATTAAACTGTTGTTTAATCTTCAGGGGGGGGATATGTCACGAGTAGATATTATATTAACTAAGAACTGTGACCTGAATATAAAAAGTGAATATTTTCTATACTGGGTAGTGCGACCTGTTTTGCGTATTTGTTCTTTATGCACGGGATTCACGAGATTTTATATAGGCAGTACTCGGGGCTTATGAATTTTAGTAAGAATAAAGAACAAGATCTGAAAGTTGGTGAGTTTTCTATAATCATTATTATTTTGAACGCCAAGCTGAGAAGATTAGATCCTTTTTCTAAGGTTTTTCGTTCTCTTTTGAATTCTAGCTGTGATAATGGAGTGTGACTAAAGCTGTATTAATAGTTTAGCACTATTACAGTGACCATAGATTCTTGTGTCAAAGTTGACTTAGTCTATAATAGAGTATCGTTGTCTAGGCAAGTTGCTCTGGGTCGAGTGTCCACCTTTTCACCTGCACGGACTGGTAAGTGGCTTGTCGCTTTTTCCACTGTTTGTGAGGAGCTAGGTGCGAATGTATGTGTTGTGTGCTTGACTCCAATTTCAGTTGTCCATTTTATGTTCATTGTTTACGTAGTTCTATGATGGGAAAATAAAAGGGGATAGCATTATTGTCCGACCTCATGCTGCGTGAATGCGTACTGAATGTTGTTTTTTATAATATGTAAATAAAAATGCTTTTGACATTTAGTATATTTGGTAAATGCGCATATTGCATCGTTCATTTTGTTGAAACTGAGATGGTCGTAATTTATCAATGAGGTTGTATAACCAGACATATCGGAAAAGAAGTGAATGGGGGTTTATTGACTATCGTCGTTGACATTATAACTGGGAACGAGAAATTGAAGATATGTCATTGATTTCAGGATGAGTCTTCTCTTCTTTAATCTTCTAACCTGTGTTTTACGTTTGCTACTACATCATCATCCACCACCACATCGTTTCGCTTGTTTGACCCTCTCGTCGCACTTCTTCTGCTGTTCATCTCACTGGGCTGGTTCTACGCACTTGTCCACTCTCGACCTCTGTCGCCTAAGCTTCATTTTGCCAGAGGGTCGAGGGGTGGAAGCGTCAGGACATCTTGGGACCAGCACCAAGTCACCTGTCCACCCCGCTTTTGGTTTCTCCATCAGCCTTCGTCATTCTCTTCTTCCAAGCAACCCTCGATCTCTGTAGCCTCGTCGTTTGGCCGGAGGATCGAGGGGAGAAAACACCGCTACTTGTAACCAGCACTGGATCGCCCAAAAGTGTTCTTCAACACTTGACCGATGAGTATCCTTATGTTGTGTCAAAGTTGCAAGTGAGCTCACTTCTTTAGATAACCAGCATACACACAGACTGTGCACACGTTTTATTCTTCATAACTTATCAGAGGAAAGGGGACTTGAAATCAAGAACTGATTCATAGCAAGGATTATCATAATCATTTAGTTATTCATCTTTGTTATTGATTGACTATAACATTCCATTTTGTTTTGATTTCTTTATCCATCCTTCTTGCATCATCATTTTGCTTTGTATGTAATACTGTATGCTGTGGATCTGTTTATTTTGCGTGAGTTTGCGTGCGGGTTTGATTGAATAAATTATTGTTTTGATTGCATCTTGGGACTTTGTGTTGTTTGTTTACATAGAGGGTTTAGTTAGTGAGCAGGGATGGTGAGGGAGGGAAATGCCAGGCCTTAAGCCGTGACAGTGACCCTCCATTTCTTCAACTGGTGGGAGTTGCTGATGTGGACTTGCAGTCGAGTGCCTCCCCTAGCCACCTGAGATATAATGACAGGTTTCCTGTTCTTCTGCCACCTGAAGCCACCAAGGATGATGTGATGAACCAGTTTGCTGCATACCAGTGCACAGACATCTCTGAGCATAAGGCAGACAGGCTGGACCAGACATGGACGAACATTGGAAAAGTTCCAGAGTTCAAAGAACTGTCTGGTGTCATGAGAGGAATTTTGGTCATACCCCACAGTTCAGCTCGCTGTGTGTATTTTCTTGTGTGAGACAGAACAAGACTCCCCAAAGAGCTTCACTCTTACAAGAGACGCTAGAAAGCCTTCTTATTCTGAAGAACAAACATGCTGTGCAGTCAGTCAAGAAAATGAGCAAAGAAGCCTTGAAGCAGGTCAAATCAGCGTAGGCTGAGGAGCTAAACAAATATAAATGAACTTGCTGCCAATCCTCTTCTACCCCACTTGGGGTAGTTTCTATTCAAAATAGATCAGTATTATTTTCACACGCCCGATAGATACCGATCCATCCGTACTTAAACTACTCAATCATCTCCCTCAGACCCGTTTTTACTCCCCCATGCTTCCTGTGAAGCACCTACGTCCCCTCCTCTCACTTCCCTCTTCCCCTTCGAGCGATCACGCCTGCCCCTTGCCGGCCTACCAACATTGGCCCCTTGCTCTACCATCACCCGCTGCTGTTCACCTCAGACCCACCTTAACTTCAACCGGACGTTGCAGCAGCGCTACGCGCTCCCTCTTCAAGCGAATCATCCCGCAACATGACTTCTTAATTCCAACGGCCTTCTTCCATACAAGTCCTCTATACGCTTCTGTGTCCGGGGACGGTAATCTACCTAACGAAACGAACGAACGAAACGAAACGATCCTCTTCTGTTTGACATTTTCTGCAAGAAAGCTGTTTTTCCTCAAAGAACAATTTTGAGTGCTTGTGAAATTTTACAGGACAGGACTACACACAAATGACTTGCCAGATTACAAAAATAACACAGAACAATCAAGATTTTCGGCACAGATTTTCTGGAAAAAACACATTTTCTTTTTTTTCCCCCCCCAAGTATATTCATTTTAGTGACATTCCTTTCTTTATGGCCATTTGCAAATGTTAAAGCATACAAGGTAAAAATAACTTACGGAATCGTTTCCTTATTTTTCGTTGCAATCTTACACATTCTGGTTCAAATCTTACACATTTTGGTACCCAGTTATACACATTGGAGCAGTCAGGGGTAACCAGGTCTGGAGTTGGTAGTTTTTACTGAGAGGATGAGGGAAGTGATCACATTGTATCTCATTTTAGCCCAGTCCCAACTAAGTCAAATCTATTCAAATCCAATGAGTAGCAAGCGCACAGCTCCATTCTAAGAGGACATAACTGAGGTGCTAGAAAAAAAAATTAGTTTCAAGTTTCCGATGAAATGAATGCATTTTGGATTGTAGATACATTTATTATCCATGAGGGGCAAAATTGGCTTTGCCTTATCTCTGCAGCCGCAGATCATCGCCATTCAAGCAAGATGAGTGGGGAAAGGTGGTTTAGGATGTGGTGCTTTGCTATGCGTGTTTCTGTGTCTGGTACTCCCTCCCCTAGGGCCTGAGCATCAGGATCTTAAACGTCTATGCAAATGGAATGCATTTTATCTTAAGTTAACAAGTCTAATGTTGCCGTATGACTGTGATATAATTTATGAAATAATGTGTATGTTCCTCATGATGAAGTGTATTCTTTGTGCATTGTACGTCACTTGGCAGTAAAATATCTGAATCTGAATCTATCCTTCAACTTCGCTTGACTTGTTTGCATTACAGAAAGCGGTGGAGTCGGACAAAACCAAGACTCCTCAGCGAGCTCGCCCACCTCTCCGAGCCATCAGCACTCCTTCCAGTAAGTTATGCTTGGCTGTTAGTCGAGGCACATCGGTTCTGTATGGTATTTAGAGTACAATTTTTTGACTCTCCTGTTTATCAAACAACCTAAGGATTTCTTTTTTAAAAAATCACATACATGCCATCAACAATGTGAGCCTATATATTCACCTGAAAAAAGAAAAGAAAAGAAACTGACAAATCCTAAAGTGTTAAAAAAAACAAAAAACTATGTGCCTGTAAATGTCTGCCTGCTGACAAGGTGCTAATAGCCTATTGGTTGTTTGTGTGAAAGCGTGTGTAATGTGTGAACGTAATCATATGTTGGTCACATAACACCGCACTTTGTAGTCCAGTGAAGAAGATTAAAAAAGTCTGTAGCAGCGACATCCAGTGCAGTGTGGTTTAATTTGGGGTTTCAGCATTGCTGTGCAATGTGACGTTTGCTGGTGAGGGTAACATGACGATGCCGCTAGTGCCTCCTTCACCCATCCTAGGTCAGAGCAAAAGTCAAGGTTAGTTTTATTGGTTTTATTGCTATATATTGTTATTATTATTATTAATTATTAATATTGTTGTTATTATTATTTATTATTATTATTTATTATTATTATTATTATTTTGCGCTGTATGTGATTGGTATTTAGAATGGCTGTTTCAACAACTGATTTGTGTGACTGATTCCATTACTTAAATTATTTGTGTGTGTGAATCACCTGTGAGCAGCAAGATGAGTGTGCATATGCCAAAAGGCTCTTTTTCTTCTGGTTTTTCTGTTTGTAAAATTTGTTTGCTTATAGTTGGTTTTATACTATTTGTTTGATGCTGTCTGCGAAACAAATAATATTAGTGTACTTTTTTTTTCTTCTTAATAAACAAATAAAATTGCAATTCTATAGATTGATAATTTGAGGTATGTATTCACTATTAGTTAATTTGGCGAGTTCATAAAAATGATAATAACGTGTTCAATGTTCTCACCAAGTAAAAATTCTGTAAGGGAGCCAACCAATATCATGATTGGCCGTTTACTTGATTTGTATAGGTTTACCTAATAACTATATAACACGGATGCTGTTTAACATTTTATTCGCAAGCGAAAGTTGCGCTTCCGCTTAACATCCGGACCTAAGTTTTTCTTTCCGCATTTTCAATGCCCAGTTTTAAAAGACACGTTTGAAGACAATGGACACGGCATAATTGAATGTGGACATTTATGTAGACGAGATTCTGTGTCCTCCAAATGTTACAGGTGTTGTGAAAGTTAGTGGTAGCTGTCCTGTGGGTAAACTTGCATAGACTGTTGTTATGATTGGTGTTTGATTGGTTGTTGTTACTTTAACAGTTAACGCGTCCCACCGCCGTAGCTTTAGTGCTAGAGCGTTCGCCTGGCACACCAATGACCAAGGTTCCAATCCTGTGGGGAGCTAAATAAAAAGTGGCCATTTTTCTCGGTCCATTTTAGCAGTATGATTGCTCTGGTGGTTCAGTGTTGAATTAGGTCCCTACCCCTTGTTCCTTGGGATGGTTATCCCCGTCTGGCGTTTCGCCAATGGTGGGTGTAGACGTTAAACCTCAGTGTTCATTCCTTCTTTAGTTAATGGGTTCTAAACATTTTATTTTAAATGTTTAATGCCACTTAAATGCGTGAACAGACATTAAATGAATGATTGATTGTTCTTACCACATGTTGTTGTTCAGTTCGCTACAATGATGATTGGTGATGGTTGTTATGATGGTGATAAACTATCTGATCTCACCCCAATTTCATAAGTCACAGCGTGAAAGTATTGCATAAATGTTAATTGTCTGGTCTGCCTGCTACATGTAGAATGTGTTGAGCGATAGCGAAGAAGTTAAAATGTTAAGTTATGATCTATGCACCCTTCCCGCCACTGTGTGTGTGTGTGTTTATCCACCTCCATCCCACCAGCGCTGCGATCATGCCCGTCGGCTTGGAGATATTTACGCGCTTTATAAATTATTCATTCATTCATTATTTCAAGATGACAACGACGATGATGATAGGAATGGTTCAAACTGATATATAAAGGGATTGATTTCTTGTCTTCAGCTAATCTGAATCTGGATCCGGAAAATGAAGATGTCAACATCGTGGTTTTGGAATTACCTTCACCCCAGTAAGACTTTCCTTTTTCATTTTGGTGATTGGCATTGTGGCAAAAAAGTAGAAAGAGGATTTTGAGAACGTTGATGATAAACATGTGCACAATTTTTGACTCACATACATAGCAATGAGTCTTTGTACTCACATCCCCCAATCCCCCCTCCTCCTCCTCTGGGGAAAAAAGTCCATATTTTTGGAAATCTGTGCAAGATGAGTCCTAAATGTTCCCAGAAATGAAATTTTAAAAAAAATTGTCTATTCATTTGTCTGTCCATCATCTGCTGTTTGGACATGCAAAACTTACAAGTGGATAAATAACTCGGAACCTATTTCAACTATCACAAACAAATGTGGTAATATGGAGTATATCCATGAGACCTCTTAAATGATCAGTGAATGAATGACTTCACTTCAAGGTCAAGGTCACAGGGACCATATATGTTAGTTAAAAAAAAAATTGTTCACAAAATTTCACTTAAAAAAAAACGTTATTAATATTGAACTTATGATTCTTTGATACATGATAGATATCATTGAGATGCATGATAGCTATCAGTGAGACACATCCTATGAACATACATTTGGTCAAGCTCAGTCCAAGGTCAAGGTCACTGGAGCTGTCCAAAGACAGTATAGGTATTTTGAAGTGACCTTGACCCTAAACTATGAGAGATATGAAGTTCAAACTTATTGTACTTAAAGACGATCAAGGCTTGTATTTTTCCGCGGTTCAGCGTTTCCACTATTGTAAAAAATATTTCCAGCGAGAACAATATGATGTCCCGCGGAACAACAAAGTTTGACAACGATTTTCCTCCAATGAAAAAATGTTTTGTGCGGGTCCTCAAGTCAAATGGAAAAACGAAACTGAGCATGCGCGTGTCTGAATCGTAGCTGATAAAATGGATGGGACACATTGTTCAGCGTGGCGATGATGATAAAGGGATGGAAAACGCATGGAGGTGGGAAGGGATGGAAAAAGAAGTGGGTGATGAAGGACTAGGATAACATTTGAGGAAGATCTCAAGAAATGGAACAGCCTTTTGTACAGTGTGCCAGTCGAAAATCAAAAACAAGCAATGGAGAATTTACTGTATGAGGCTAAGAAAAGCTAAGCAGTCTCATGCAACTGTGAGGCCAGTGTGCAGCACTCGACCTTCAGCCAGTGTTGCTGATGCACAATCTGTGAAGTCAGTGTGCAGCTTTCAACCTTCAGTCAGTGTTGTTGATACACAATCTGTGAAGGCAATGTGCTGAACCCAGCATTCAGTCAGTGTTGGTAAAGCGCCTCCAAAACCTGTTTAGAGAAACTGTTGTCACAAACAAACCAATCTCGCCAAATTCTTCAAGCATACCAACTAAACCATTGCCAGTAAAAACACTTTTCAAGATTTGTGTTATGCATCAGAATGTATTAAAAAAAAAGAAAGTTTAACTAAATTTGGACTTTATTGGTGACTAGGGACTGTCAGCTGGGCACCAGTGTGTGTTTTAAACTTACATTTGTAGTTGGACTTTGTTGGCAAATAAGAACTGTAAGCTATGCATTAATAAAGACAGGTTACTTCAAGAGTTCAGCAAGCAAGTCTTTCCTTCACTATGTTTTGTTTTTTGGTCATCAAAAATGCATGATTAAAATGCACATTTAATATTTGCCTGGAGGGGGGAAGAAAGGGTGAAAGGTGGGGAGGGTCGGAGCGGGGCAATCCCATGCACTCTCTACCATAGGCGGTCCTTGGACCCTGGACAATTTCCTTTTTTGGGTCGGAGCGGGGCAATCCCATGCACTCTCTACCATAGGCGGTCCTTGGACCCTGGACAATTTCCTCTTTTTTAAACTCCAGACCATTACAAGCACTGGAGGATAGATTGATCTTTCATATATGTTCCGTTTGTGCATTGATCAAGGTCACTTTTAGTAGGTCTTGCAAAGTCAAACAAAAAATAGATTGTCGTGTAGTGGAATGGTTCTATTTAACCCATAGTATCACTGTATGCAACAACATTGGGTTATTTGATCAAACATGAGCATGAGAGGTGACATGAAGGTCATGATCATTCCAAGATCAAGGTCTCTGAAGGTCAAGGTCATCCCAAGGTCAGTTTCTTTTTTGCATTATACAACTTTTGCTGTAGTTTATTTGATATTACATGAGCATATTTGGAGTCAGAGATCAAGGTCATCTCAAGGTAAAGAGCATAGAAAAATTAAAGTCGGTATTATTTTGCATTTTAATGCCACCGTTTCATTTTGCTTTTTTTGGCACTCATTTTCATGTTAAATATTGCAAGTTCCATACGGAGCATGTGAGTCATATGGGATTTGCCCTACCAGTTTATATTTTAATCTTAGTATTTTGAACCCAGAGGTGGCAGAAAAATTTCAGGCCACAATTGGAGGGAAATTTGCACCACTGCTCATTTTGGGAGCTGGTGAAGTAGATATCAACACCATGACCACCACCTTCAACTCAGCTGTGACAGATGCCGCCACGGAGATCCTTGGAAAGCACCGGCCAAAGAAGCTGTGGATCACACCTGAACTTTTGGACCTGTGTGATACACGAAGAGAGATGAAAAAGGAAAAGAACAACTCACAGGGAGCTGATGCCTACCGAAAAATCAACAATGACATCCGAAAAGGCATGCGCACAGCAAAGGAGAGCTGGATAGAAGATCAATGCCAGGAAATAGAGAACAATCTGAACAAGAACAACAGCAAGAAAGCCTACCAGACTGTGAAGCGTCTGACAAGTGTTAAACAGCCCAAGGTCTCCACGATCCAAAGAAAGTCTGGCATATGCCTTACAGAAAAACAAGAAGTCTTGGACAGAGTACTGCTCTGACCTTTACAACCACACACCAAACGGAGACCCATCAGTTCTAGCATGTCCAGAGAACAGAGAAGAAGAAGAAATCCTCCCAATTCTCAGAGAAGTTGAGGCAGCAGTACAATCGCTGAAGAAGGAGAAGTCAGCGGGAGTGGACAACATACCAGCGGAACTGCTTCAAGCAGGAGGAGAACAGAGCTTATTCTAGGGCGCGGGATGCGCGGGATCACGCACAAAAAGTTTTTTTCCCGCAAAGAAATTCGATGAGTGCGTTCGCGATCCCGCGGAGATTGGAAATATCCCGCTACATGTCTTGATCGAAGCGGGCTTTACTGTGACGTTTCTGTCGTCTGCTAGGGCGTAGCGGAAACTGGAGTTAAACGGAAGTTGCTCTCTTGTATATGCGATGTGTCTAAAATTTTCATTGGCCGATGCTATTCTTTTTGACCAATCACCTTTCTTCTGTGTGTGGCATCGATGAACCTGACCGGTTGGAACTGGTTTACAATCAGAATCAGAATGGCTTCGAAAAAGCGCACGCTTTTCGACTTCGAATTCAGCGGAGGAACTGTGAAGAAAACAGTCACACTGTTTTCCCATGACTGATCTTCTAAAATAGCAGAGCTTTTATGCAACAGTTGTGAAAGCAAGGTTACAGATACCAGTTTGTGATATATTTTGTCTGCGATTTGTGTGTACTTACTGTTTGGAGAGAATGCGACACTTGTCTGTTTCACAGTTTATCCGGGAACATCACGGGATAAAACAGATATGGATATTTGTTTGTGTGTACACCCTATATATGCCGAGAAGACGCCCCCACTGTTTTGGTCAGAGGGGGGCCTAATCCCCCCTTTTTTTTCAAGGAAGGGGGGCCTGCCCCCTCTTCTTCAAAATCCTAGAATAAGCTCTGGGAGAAGCGATGATTGACGCACTCGCTATTATCTGTAACAAGATCTGGCAGAGTGAGGAGTGAGCTACACCATGGACCCAGTCGCTTGTCATCACTCTCCTCAAAAAAGGTAACCTTCAGAAATGTGAAAATTATATTACTGCACCATCAGCCTCATCAGCCAACCCAGCAAGGTCCTCCTGAAAATAATACTCAACAGGTTGAAACCCCAAGCTGAACAAATCATAGCTGAAGAACAAGCAGGATTCAGGGCAGGGCGAAGTACCACTGAAAAGATTTTCAACCTCAGAATAATCTGTGAGAAATACCTACAGCACCAACAACATCTATATCATGTGTTAGTAGATTTCAAAAAGGCATTTGACCGAGTCTGGCATGCAGTTCTGCGGGCAACAATGAGAGTGTACATCAGCCCTAAAATTATTTAAGTCATCAAAAGCCTGTATGACACGGCTACCAGTGCAGTCCTTTACAACAGCGCCATCAGAAACTGGTTCAGAACAACAATCGGTGTGCGTCAGGGGCTACTCTCTCCAACACTCTTCAACATCTTCCTAAAGCGCATCATGTCAGATGCCCTTGCAGATCACAAAGGCACAGTTAGCATAGGGGGAAGAGCAATCTTCAACCTTCGTTTTGCTGATGAGATTGATGGATTGGCTGGAGAGGAACTAGAACTTGAACAGCTGGTACAGAGGCTTGACACCACCTCCAGAGCCTATGCAATGGAAATAAGTGCAGAGAAGATCAAATTGATGATCAACACCAATGGCATCAACACGGACATCAAAGTCCAAGGCTAATTCCTCAACACAGTGCATAGTTTCAAATATTTAGGAGCCATTGTATCAGACAATGGGTCCCGACAGGAAGTCCTCTCCAGGATCGCACAAATAACTGCTGCCCTGGCGAGGTTGAAGCCAATTTGGAAAGACAGGACCATCAGTCTACATTCCAAGATAAGACTGCTGCGCTCTCTTGTCATCTCCATCTTCCTATACGCTTGCGAAACATGGACCCTCACAGCAGATCTACAACGAAGAATACAAAGCATGGAGATGAGGTGCTACAGAAGACTTCTGGGCATTTCCTATACACAGCACATCACCAACGACAGACCATCACACAAGCCATTGGACAACACGACCTGCTCACAGTGGTTAAAAATCGGAAACTCTGATGGTATGGCCATGTCACCAGATCATCAGGTCTTGCAAAGACCATCCTGCAAGGCACAGTGCAAGGAGGTAGAAAAAAGAGGGAGACCGAAAAAGAGGTGGGAGGACAAGATTCGAGAATGGACTGGTTTGATACTGAGCGAAACAACCAGGGCTGCTGAGGACAGGAAAAGATGGAGTACGCTGGTTAAACGATCATCTGTGGTGCCCCTACGGCCTTCGAGTTATGGGATAGGATAGGATAGGATATAGTATTTTGTGTGGCTGAGTGAGATGAAGGTTGGTGTGTGTGTTAAAATGGCCACGCTGTATGATTTTTCTCATAAACACCTGCTATAACCAGAAATGTCAGAAGTATATGCCTTTGTGTAATTCTCTAAACGGTGCAGGATTGTGTACAAAAATCCTAGTATTGTTGATTGGCTGTTTAGGGCTAGTGAGGAGAGGATTCAGGGTAGAGGTGGCGTCATTGACCAACTGTGCTGAGTTCCTTACAACGTTGTTAAAGTTAACGGTTTTGGGTGGGAATAAAGTTGTAGAAATGTGTGCACTTGTGTAGATAGGTGTAGTTTATGCCTTGTCGGTTGTTCCATCTGTGGTGCTGGGAGTTGTTAAATGCCTTCCTGTTGCTGTCCTTTTGCCATTTATATTGCCTGCACCTTAGTTTTGCGTTTCTGTAATCTGTACATTATTTGCAAAAAAGGATTAGAAATTTGAGTGGGGCTGATTGTTCACTGTGTAAGGGAGCACCGGTCTTAGTATTTTTGTTTTGTATGTTTGTGAGTGTTACGATTGAGATGCACACTGTAGATCCGATCATTTTGTTTTGCAAAGCACGCAATAAAAGCGTGTATTTTCCTTTGATTTGATTTTGCGTTGTTGCTAGAAGAAGCTTGGTGTGCTGTTCTTTGTATTGTGTGTTCGTAGGGGTGCACATAGCTTGTGTGTGCGTGCGTGCGTGCGTGCGTGAGTGTGTGCGTGCCTGTGTTAATATTTCATAGAAGTTTCTTTATTTCTTTGTAGGAACACGTGTCCCAAAGCAAAATGGAACGTTATTGTGAAGGTAAGAAATGTATGTTAGTATGTGAGTGTGCTTGTTTGCGTTGCGTGTATGTATGCTAATGCTTGGTTATAGGTTGACTGTTTGAGCACCAATATGCGACATATTTACAGTGCACACCCTATTCTATTTTGTTAAAGCTCCTCAATTTTAATAACTTTTAAATGAGGCCAATTAAACATTGACTTGCATGATATTTCTCTCACACTCGAACACACACACACACACACACACACACACACACACACACACACGCGTGGTGCTACATTTATACTTACATGACCTCCCATCGTACATATCACAACATCAAGGACCAAAAACAAATCTGAAACAATGATTGACATTCTTATTACTATTATGTTCATCTTCGCACTTAATTCTGCTGCTACAGATGGAGGTGTTGTCCATTACACTTTATTATTTCCCTTTCCATTTCCTGTGGGGCAAGTGGTTTGTTTCCTTCCCTACTGAACTAGTGAGCACCCGAGGTCAGTCAAGGTCAAACCACAAGGAGCGATTGATCAGAGATCTCGGTAGCAAATACTTCCCCGTCGCACTGATTGTTTCTGACTGGTTGTTTGTGTTGGAATTACAGGGAAGATTTATCATCATTATTATTATTGTTATTTATTGTTGTTGTTATTTTATTATTAGTAGTAGTAGACATTTTTCTATGTATTATATGCTGTTACATTTTTAGGGTTGTTGTGTCGAAATTACATTGAATTTGCATTACCGCAAAGGACAAACTTATGTGACTTATGGACGAGACTTTCAGGTCACCGAGGGTTTTCTCTGGGTACTCTGGTTCTCTCCTTCCATTCAGTAATGGTATTGGATGCAGTCTGTCTAAAAATTCCAAAACAAAAATTCCGTTTTCCTTTCCTTGTTCTAATAACAACTTGTCTTTTTCACCACATGTTGAGTGATGAATTACGTGTGTTTGATGTGAATTGTCTCATAGGAGTGTGTGTAACATATGAGTGTACGTGCTGGTTATAGATCGCCGCACTTCGAGTCTGAGTTAGGAATAAGACGTGTATAGAATCCAGTATTATAATTATTTGTAGTAGTATAGTTTTTATTATTTATTAGTATTAATTTTTTTAAAATTCATTTTTAAATAATTAATATAA
Source organism: Oncomelania hupensis (assembly GCA_036898135.1). NCBI lineage: Eukaryota > Metazoa > Mollusca > Gastropoda > Littorinimorpha > Pomatiopsidae > Oncomelania > Oncomelania hupensis. The sequence goes on along the minus strand of CM072517.1, from coordinate 55,890,902 downwards.
AATATTTATTTATTTATTATATTTTGCTATATTTTTAGGGTCTGGGGCTTCCTTCTTCATCCTACAGATAGTCGTTTGTTCAGTTCGCAACCATACTTTGGAAACTACAATCGCGGTCGAAAGCAAACTTGGCCCGAGGCCAATGGAAGCCATCAAGAAGTAGTGTGATGTTAGTTTCTGCAGGGCATCCACAATAAACCGGGGCTAAATATATTAAGTAAAAATGTAAATTAAATGTATTGACGTACACAGTGTACTGTTTTATGTTTGTGTGCGTAAAGAATATGAATACAGAAGACTTTATTGTCTCCTTAAACATTTTAATTTTACGAGAAGAAGTGTGTGCAGCATTCTATCTGCCTATAAAAATCAACCTTTGTTCTACGCCCAATTAATTACGATAGCCACGTACAATTTGAAATAACTAAAGATGTTGACTAAGCGAGTCTGATTTGTGTGGGTGTAGTTGTTTTTTGTTTTTTTTTGTAACCAGCACGGTTTGGGGTGAAGGTCATGGTATATATATATATAAAATAACTAGCAACAGGGTTTCTCAAGAGGTCGTAACCAGATATCCTCTCGCTCTCTTTCTGTCTCTGATCTTGATGTGAGTTTGAACAAGTCCCTCAATGCAGTTTTCTTCAAAGCCTCAAATTAAACTCATCTGCCTTCACTGGTCCTACTGGCCAATAGTATTAGTAGTGTACATTTGAACTTTTAAACCCCTGATGAGCCACTTCATCTTTTTTTCAAGCTCAATAAGCAAGAACTTTTTTTAATGAATACCTGTGCTATACTTGACAACGTCATCATCACCATCATTGTCATCATCGTCATCATCATCATCATCATGAAGCCTAAGTATTGATTGCTGTCCCCAAAAATAAGTCTAAGATGTTCAAATGGGTTTACCACCCACCTACCCACCCTCCATCTCCCCTCAATCCTCTCTGCCACCCCCAACCCCCATTCCCACTACCCCAAATACTTCCCCTGGGTACAATAAATAAATATGCAAGTACATACTGAGTTTGTTGTGTAAAGAGGGAGGAAAATAGTTTTAGATGGAAAAAAACATACACTACAGTATTACAGTTTTAGAGGAAAGACCATCCTGCAAGGCACAGTGCAAGGAGGTAGAAGAAGAGGGAGACCGAAAAAGAGGTGGGAGGACAACATTCGAGAATGGACTAGTTTGACACTGAGCGAAACAATCAGGGTTGCTGAGGACAGGGTAAGATGGAGTACGCTGGTTAAACGATCATCTGTTGTGCCCCTACGACTTCCGAGTTATGGGATAGGATAGGAGAGGAGAGAAAAAATAGCATGTAGGTTGTCTTACTACAGTTTCCACACCAAACATGGTCCTCTAACCTTCGCCGTACACATTTTACTGGGAATTAAAATGGCATTGTTTTTTTTACTTTTATAGCAAACCAATGTTGACATTTTTATTTGTTAACTTTCTACGTTTTCAGTTTGGAGTATAATTGATCGTGATTGATCCTGAAGTACAGTAAAAGTTAAATCCCTCTAAGAATTGTTAAAAATAATATGCTTGAAGATGACATAAAAAAAATGTTTAACATTGGCTGCGTGTTTTTTCTGTCTGCCAGAGCGAAGCCCAAGCAGAAAAGGCAGCACAGCCAGCAGTGGTGAACTCCCCTATCGTGTCCAGAAGGCAGCGCTCCCAGCGACAACAATCTGCGTCATGATTGGTTGAATTATAATCCGCTTGTATAGTGAGTGCACTAAACTGTACCAAGAGAACATGCTTGTTAGGGCCCTGGATCGTAAACAATTTTTCTGTTGGGATGAAATGAGTCTTTGGATTTATAGTTACGGCTGACTTTGTAGGTAAAAAAAAAAAATTGATCAGTAAATTGGCGTAAACTATTGAGCTAAAATTCTTCAGGGAATGGCCACTCTGAACATGCTAAGATGGTGTGGAAGTGAGCGGATATACAAAACAGTAGTCAGTTGGCAATACTAAAATAATCGCTGTTCTGAGATTTTTTTTAATTTAAAAAAATATTTATTTATTTAATTTTTTGTTTTGTTGTTGTTGACCCTTTATTGTCCCTCTTTATGGGGAATTTCTAGGCCGCCTCCTCTGGGGAAGGCGTAGTCACAGCCGGTGGCGCGATATAAGGAAATGTGGCTATGGCGGAATCCTGGCGTTTTGATCTGAGTTCCAGCAGGCACAGGTCTGATGCGAAGTCTAGGCACAGACAATTGATAGTAGTTTGTTTTTTTTATTACGTTTTTTTTAATTGCAGATTTTTAAGAAAACATTGAACTTGTTCTCATCTTCTTGATGTGGAAGGAATATTGACCTCTTTGCAATGTGTCTATTTATTTATTTATGTATTGATGTGAGATTTATGATTTTTCTTTATTATTACGGAGCCGTGTTTCTTAAAGGAGATTAAAAGGTCTCAGAATATTTTGGTTTGAAAATGTTTTTTCCTTGAGATTTTGTTAGTCTATTCCTGCACTTTATTTTTTTTGTTTTGTCCTTTCTTTAACAAATTTTATCTGGGAAGAAAATTCTAGTTAGCGAAAAGGGAAAGTGAGCATTCCTTTTGATCGCCCCACAAAGCCTTTTTCAGGGTGGAGAACTTTCCGCGAATCCGCGGATTTCCGCGGAAGGCATTTGCATTTCCGAGAAAAAAATATTGAGTTCCGAGGGTGAGAAGCTGAGGAACTACCATTTACTGGGCATAACGGCCAAAAGCGGCCAAAGGTCTAAACAGGCAAAGCGGCCAAAAGCGTCCGTATCAACCGTGTGGTTATATTCTCGCGTTGTTTTAAAGATTGCGAGACTTCCGGCAATTGACTTCCGGTTTATTCTTTTGTGAAAACATTCGACTGCATTTCCACAGGTTTTCTCTGTGATGCGTTCGTTTTTTCGATTTTTATTTCAAATTTTCTTGTGTGTGTGCCTAAAAGGGATGGTTTGGATTCTTCGACTGATGAAGGGGAGTTTACAGGCTTCCATTTATCAGACATTAAAGTGAGAGAAATGGACTTGGAGTCGGAGGAAGAGATCGGTACTGACATTAGACAATTAGTGTCAGTAATGTGCATGCATACGATCTTTCAGACTGGCATGAAAGTGAAGAAGAGGGGGCTTGTTTGGACTTTTTAACACTTTTTTTTATACACATGGAGTAATAAAAAAACAAGACATGACAAGAGAAGTATAAAAAGGTAGATAATCAAAATAGAATTTAGTTCTGTTCATTTTGCATTTTATTTCATTTAAATCTATACACTAGTCACTAATACCTAAGATGTGGTGTTTTTACTAACGTACCCCTAAATATCTCTAAAATTAAAAAAATTCTTGCCTGTTTACAGCTACAAAATAGACAAACGTGTGCCCAGTAAAATTGGAAATGTGGAGTTTGTGTGTAACAGTGGTGGACCTCAAACTTTGTTAGGCCTACAAATCAAGATTCTTAACGTTTTTGAAAGACATAAATTCATTTTCTTCCAAGGGGTGAATACCGGGGCTTGGCCCCTGGGCCCCGGCCGGATTTCAGAGATTCCTTGATTCAGTTGTTCTCCACCCTGCTTTTTATTTTATTTTTTTAATTAATTTTATTTAAGATACTTTAGTGTGTGTGGCAAATCATCTCAAGAGGAGATGAATGTTCGTGAAATCAGATTTGGCTTTTAGATTAGATTTTGTTTTTGGTCTAAGTGTAACATTGCTGCAGACGTTAGTGCTAAAGCTTGACCATTCTAGAATGAATTGGAGAAGATGGAAGTTTAACGTCTGCACCCACCATTGGAGACATGGCAGATGGGGATAAACATCCCAGGAAACGATGGGTAGGACCTAAATCAACACTGGACCACCAGTGCAATCGTACTGGACAGTAAAAATGGCCACTTTTGTCACGCCCATCACTGGATTCGAACGTGGGTCATTGGTGTGCCAGCGAACGCTCTACCACTTGAGCAACGGTGATGGGACGTTCTAGAATTAGTTATTATGGATGTGCATGTGGCAATGTGAGAAGCCACATGGAATTCCAGCGCTTTGACCTGAGTTCCGGCAGATGCAGTGTTAAAAGAAAAATCCAGGTGTGGTGTAGGAACAGACGATGGATAGTAGTATATAGTAGGAAAACAAGTTCAAACAGACCTTGTGAGGGGGCTCAAGATGTACTCCTGCATTATGTCATTTGATGATTCTCAAGATTGTTGTCCTGTTGTGTGTGGTTTTGTTTGTTCTTTTTAATAATGAAAAATCTAACTATGATACTCACTACTTCTGCGTTAGGGTTATTATGGGCTAGCATTACAAGTGTTATTCTGTATGCTACAATTAGAAGTACATTATGGTGGTGGTGGATTTTTTGAGGGACCTTTATTGCCTTCCACGAGTATAATAATCATTTTACTTTATCTAATCTCCTTTTTCACCCATCCACTGCCTGCCCTAGTGATGGTGATGATGATGATGATGATGATCAGGGGTGTTGACAGAAAAATGTGTCACCAGAATTGTCAACTCTACTGAGCCAAAGTCAGTAATAGTCTCGCAGAACTTTCCACAATTGAGCCTGTAGCTCAGTGGTAGAGCGCACCAATGACCCAAGTTCAAATCTTGTGTGGGCAATATGAAAGTGGTGGCCATTTTTAACTGTCCGCCATACTATAATTATTTGCATTCTCTGGTGGTTGATTTAGGTCCCTAACCCAACGTCCCCCTTACCCCACTCCCCCTCCCCTCTCATTCATCTGCACCTTCCCTGGGATGGTTATCCTGCTGTCTACCATATTCCTGTAGGTGGATGTAGAAGTTCACACTTCCTTGTTCCTTCTTTGAGCCATAACTTTCGCATAAAATGAAACTGAAATTGCAGAGGTCATGCACTTTTCAGTGGAACTTGCCAAATAAAAACATAAGAGATAAGTGAGCGGGGGAAAAAAAAACCCAGAGGAGGGTGGGGTGAGATACAACGAATCAGTGATGAGTGAAAGCAACGGCAAAACTGTGTAAGCCTTCAGTGTTGAGCGATGGCATTGCATGCAATGGTTCCACAGTTACAAGATCGATGGCCTGGAGAGGCGTACTGTGGTACAAAATAACTGCACCCTAATGCATAGGCAAGCACCCCTTGCCCCCTCAGAGGAGAATATAAAACCAAGTTCTAATCTGTGCATGCATTCATTCCATTGTACAGACTTTAAAATATCCTGATGCCCATGTCCTAAACGGGCGAGTGACAGCTATTTAAATATCTCCAGGAAACACTAGACCTCTTCTCCTTCATCAATAGGATCGCGTAGAGTTGTCTGGAATGTCGGACGATACGTTGAAGGCAGGCAGCTTGAGTTTGAGTTACATCCTGTATAGGCCAGCCCTTTAAGCGGTTGTTGAGCTGAGAAAGGGTCCTAAAAGAACGATAAATAATAACAAAAATGAAAAAGATTGTCAATCGGGTGAGTAAGCTGCAAGCTTTTAAGTTATCCGCGTCATTGGTGTTGTTGGGGGTTTTTCACATGTGGAGAACGGCACCTCAAATTTGTTATGATGTCATCATAAATACATACTGCATTGTGCTCCTTCGGATGAGAGTACAAACTGAGGTCTAGCCTGTGCACGCATGCATTCCATAGCATGGACTTTAAAGATGTCCTAGACGGGTGAGTGCCGGTTAAACAAATACAGCCAGCACTAGGACCCTTCCCTTAATCCTCGGTCACAAAGCATTGTGCTCAGTCGTCTGGGCGCCAGACTATGCTCCCAAAGGCTGCAAGTGGGAGTCTCAGGCGGCTCGAGATAGATTTTTTTTTTTTATCGGCCAGCGCACTGAGCATTCGGCAATGAATGGAGACGTGTGCGTTATAAATGGGCATCATCATAGAGTTTCAGTAAATATAATTTATGGCCTGTACATAAGTCGTTCACTTATCGGTGTGAATTAAAAACAATTACAGTGGTATCATTAAGTACGATAAAGGAATGAATAAACGAAATTTGTGTATGCACGTTGACATTTCAACCCAGAAATCATGTTTGAAGCGGTAGTAGATGAAAAGAACAAATTAATTGTGTAATAAAACATTTATAGAACCTGACTGAACACAATTTAGACTCTCTCTCTCTCTCTCTCTCTCTCTCTCTCTCTCTCTCTCTCTCTCTCTCTCTCTCTCTCTCCTGTTGCTCTCAGCTGAGCTCTCACTCTGGTTAAATGTCTGACTGGGCTCAAAATGTGTAAGTATATGCATGTTGAAGCTTGGTGTATGAATGCATGTGCTAATGGGCCCAATGCCAATAAGACAATCAATCTCTCTCTCTATCAATCTCTCTCGTTCTCTCTCTCTCTCTCTCTCTCTCTCTCTCTGATCCAATTTTTTTTTTGCGAGCGTCAAGCTGGTAGCCTGGCTTGGCAAGCGGAGCTTGAATCTCAACAGATTGTGGACTCTGGCTCAAAAACGCTCTCTCTCTCTCTCTCTCTCTCTCTCTCTCTCTCTCTCTCTCTCTCTCTCTCTCTCTCTCTCTCTCTCTCTCTCTCTCTCTCTCTCTCTCTCTCTCTCGTGGATTCTGGCTCAAAAACTCTCTCTCTCTCTCTCTCTCTCTCTCTTTTGTTTTTTGAAATTTTAATTTAGTTTGACTGCATCCAATAACATTACTAAAGGGAGAGAGGAAACCGGAGTACCCGGAGAAAATCCTCGGCGCCCTGAAAAGTCGCGTAGCCTAGGTATAAGTCACGCAAGTTCGTCCCATACGAGGGTTGAAACACGCGACCTTCGGCATAGGAAAACCTCACCTTATCAACTGTGCTACCAGGTTATCCCATCCATCAGCAGGATGGTCCCCACCCCCACCCCCACCCCACCACGGGCGTTAAACGTAAGCTTACCACTAATTGCTTTACATGATTAACGCCGTTACATAACTGAGGAAAAGTACTGGGAGCCTCAGAAGCAAACGTAATTCACGTCGGTTCTCAACTAAACTGCGCTGAGTGCCTTTGCTATCAACAATAAGACTAGTGAAATAAATAGACCTAGGTCTAAATCGCTCAATGGGTCCGCTGTAGCACAAAGAAAGTGGATCCTCAATAACATAGAGGTAGCAGTGGTAAGATTGTATGTTGTCTACTGCTGCACGATCGTGGATCAACTTTTTTTTTTGTATCGCGGATCCATTCTACTTCAACTTGGTTAATGTTACTGTGTCTAAATGCAACGCTGTTAGTTATTCATTGCTTACAGGGTCCAGCGGACCACAAAATCAGGACCACACCTTTGTTGAAAGAGGACTCACCCCTGATCCGTATAAGAGGTCTGCTGAAACAACCCTAGTGGTACGTGGGGCCGGGTAGCTCAGTTGGTAAGAGCGTCTTGCTAGTAACCGAAAGGTCGCTGGTTCGAATCCCGGATTGGTCAACGTGTGATCATATTATTTTCCCCTTTACCAACAACTGGCCCGCTGGTGTCAGTATAAATCGGTCCAGTAGTCACCTATATGCGAAAGTGTCGTGTGACTATAATCTACAAACAAACCCTAGTGGTAAGAGGGGCCGGGTAGCTCAGTTGGTAAGAGCGTCTTGCTAGTAACCGAAAGGTCGCTGGTTCGAATCCCGGATTGGTCAACGTGTGATCATATTATTTTCCCCTTTACCAACAACTGGCCCGCTGGTGTCAGTATAAATCGGTCCAGTAGTCACCTATATGCGAAAGTGTCGTGTGACTATAATCTACAAACAAACCCTAGTGGTAAGAGGGGCCGGGTAGCTCAGTTGGTAAGAGCGTCTTGCTAGTAACCGAAAGGTCGCTGGTTCGAATCCCGGATTGGTCAACGTGTGATCATATTATTTTCCCCTTTACCAACAACTGGCCCGCTGGTGTCAGTATAAATCGGTCCAGTAGTCACCTATATGCGAAAGTGTCGTGTGACTATAATCTACATACAAACAAACAAACCCTAGTGGTGTGGGGCCGGGTAGCTCAGTTGGTAGAGCGTCTTACTAGTAACCGAAATGTACCTGGTTCGAATCCCGGATTGGCCAATGTGTGACCATATTATTTTCCCCTTACCATCAACTGGTTCGCTGGTGTCAGAATAATGTGACCAGTAGTCGCCTAGACGCTTCGGTGTCGTGTGACTATAATCTACAGTTAGGCCTACACATTACCCTAGTGGTAACACTGAAGGCACTCCATCAGCCGGTCACTTTACAATAAAGGCTTCCCATGCACGGGAACGCTGAGGCTATACTCTTTGTTTACATAAACAAAATAGAATACAAACATCGTTATAAAATATCAACAAAACATTCATAAAAAATGCCTACATTGATAAATAATACCATAGGAAGCCCTACTGACGATTTGGCAGAAAGCGTCCAATATTCCCAAGCTGACCCAACAGACCTCTTACACAAATCTGGAGTTTTGGAAGTTTTCAAGAAAAAAGGTAGATGATTGGTCTAGCGAAGAAGATTGATAAAACAGTAGGAATGAGAAAAGAACAAAGGAGAAAAACAACGACAGTGGGAATTTAAAGCACTAAATTTCCAGAAAGTATGGATAGACTACTATTTATACAGAAACCACCGGCACTCCACGGAGGGTGGTTTGGGGGGGGGGGGGGAAGAGGGGGAGGGAGGATGAAGGAGAAGGTGTCATTGCCAGTTGAGGTATCATGATTTATAGTATTGTTTATATTGTCACTGTCCTTGACGCATTCTTCAATAGGTTGACAGTAACTAACAATGTACACAAAACAGAACACTACGCGCACACACAAACACACTTCAGTAATAATATAAACACACACAAAACAAACGCACACACGAAACACAACACGCTACACCTCCACCCTCTCTCTCTCTCTCTCTCTCTCTCTCTCTCTCTCTCTCTCTCTCTCTCATTCACAACACACAGATACACTCTCTACCCTATCCTATCCCGTAACTCACTCCCGTTGGGGTGCCGGGGGTTTCAGTATAAATAGTATCCCCACTTTCTGGAAATTTAGTGCTTTAACTTCCCACTGTCGCTGTCAATCTCATTTGCCTCTTCTCATTCCTGCTCTGTTCTATCAATCTGCTATACTATCGTCTTCTTCGCTAGACCAGTCTCCTACCTTTTTTCTTGAAAACTCTTCCGGGACAAGACTCCTTGTTTGTGTATGAGGTCTGTTGGATCAGCTTGGGTGGTCACTAGGGCTTCCTATGATGTTATTATTTAGCAATGTAAGCATTTTATATGTATGTGTTTTGTTGATATTGTATAATGATGTTTGTATTCTATTTTGTTTTTGTAAACGGGGGTTCGATAAGTTGGGGTGAAGCCTCAGCCGTACCCTGCGTGGGATGTCTTTATTGTAAAGTGACTGGCTGGTGGAGAGCTTTCGGTTTTACCACTAGGGTTGTTTCAGCAGATCTTTTATGCGGATCGGGGGTTGTCCGGTCCTGATTTGGTTCGGAAGAGTCCGCTGGACCTAAAGCAATTGTAGACGTCGTCGTCGTCATCATCATCATCATCATCATCATCATCATCATCACTGTGAGCACTAAACGTTCGTTAATGGATGGAAACTTGCTCCATTATAAATGCACATCATTGTCATCGTCGTCGTCTTTATCATCATCGTCATCGTGGTCAAAATCATTATCGTCGTCGTCATCATCATCACACACACCGAATTGCGGAGTCGAGTTTAGACGCTGACAAACATCACCCCAAGATTAAAGATTCTTGTCTCCATGAATTACCAGGAAATGAAGTGTGTGGCGTGACAATTTCCCCTCAACGAAACCCAAGACAATACTACAGGGCAAAATACAATACATGTGCATTATTATATATCACATTATTATATCATATCACATTACTATATCACACTATTAGGCTATATCACATAACTAAAACAAGAGGCGGGAGGACAAAATTCGAGAATGGACTGGTTTGACACTGAGCGAAGCCCTGAGGGTTGCTGAGGACAGAGAAAGATTGAGTACGCTGGTTAAAACGATCATCTGTGGTGCCCCTACGACCTCCGAGTTAGGATAAGAAATAATAATAAATATAACTAAATGTAGCACTGCGGTGCAGTAAAACTTAACGTCAACTTTCACTTCCACAGACAGTCCACACACAGGCGCTTGTACCGGGACACGCGAGCGCCTATGCCTGGCATATACGTTCGCGTGTCCAGATGCAAGCGCCCGTGACTCCACACTACACGCGCTACACCTTACATAATCAAGCTTCCAATCAGCTGCAAAGCTGAGACTAGTACCCGAGGCTTTATGTTCGCCTGTCACTAGTAATAGTAAGAAGTATATAGCGAGTCTCAGCTACAGCGATGTGACATCGTCACCTTTGCTTTAGTAAAAGGGCAAAAGCTCTTCTCTACGTTTTGTTTTTTTGGCACACGGTACGTATTGCAGCGGGTTTTTTTAAATATTTTTTCCCATGGCTTATCCACACATCCCAACAAAAAACAACTTCCCTTTCCACCCACCCCCCTATTTCCTACCCCCCCCCCTACCACCCTTACTCCCATACTCACCCCCACCAGTTCCACTTTCTTCCTGCCCATGTTAACCCTTTTGCACTGGCTGCTCAAGGCGCTGGCCAATAAAAGATCTAAACTCAAGCCGCCTGAAGCGTCCACTTGCAACCTTTGGGCGCATAGTCTGACGCTCAGACGACTGAGCACGAGTCCTGGGCGATCGGGAATGCGTGAGTTGAAAATGGAACTAGTATAGTGCGTACTGGGCATATGTTTGTAACCGGCGCAGTCTCTGAGCGATGATCCATGTGTGCACAGACTAGGCTTTGGTTTATACTCTCACCCGAAGGTGCACAGTGTCTCTGGGTAATTTTGTTTTAATTTAATTTTTTTTTTAAATTTTACTGCGGGCTGTCAACGGGTTTGACCTTGAACCACTTGTAGGCTGTATACAGGCTGCAATGTTACCGCCTGACATTCGAGTACACTGCTTACATCACTGAGCCAACTGCGCTCCTAACCCCTCCAAACGCATCTCTCAAACCATCTCCATCCCGCATCTGCGTAGCTGAAGACTAGCCGAAGCTTAGGGTTGGTCTGTTACAGTGGACAAGCGATCTAACGTAAGCCTCGGTTAGTTCATGTAGTTCTCAGCTACGCAGTGTGACCATCTCTCACCACCACCACCCCAACTCCCCTCTCCCCGTCTCGTCTAGTCTCAGCCACGCTGTCATTCAATCCTCTCTCACCTTTCACTCTCCGCTATCAGCTACAGTTGACTGTAACGCACGTGTGAATAGTGGTCCGGCATTGACCCACCACTGTAACGCATACATGTAGCTCTGTGTAGAGCGTTTGCTTGACACACCGATGACCCAGATGCGCCCTGAGCATGCTGCCAGCATGGGTACGATACGATACGATCATTTATAGCCAAGTAAAAGCTTTACAAGGAAATGACCCTGGTACATGAGGCAAGATCACAACAAGCAAATTTAAAATCAAGCAGTCTATAATACAAGCCACAGGCGCTTGTATTTGACCACACGAGCGCCTATGCCTCGTCACATGCATAGGCGCTCGCGTGTCCAGATACAAGCGCCTATGAATACAAGCAGTCGCTTTCACACTGCAGACAAACTCACATTCACACCCGTGAAAATCTGAGTTCTAACATTTAAAATGGACTGTACACAAAAGCCCAGAAACGCTCGCGCTACCTCCTTCTCCCCCCTAACATCCCACCTCCACACACACACCATGCACTCTCAACTCAACTGCGCTTTACAAGTGGACATCATCGTCATCATCATCGTCGTCGTCATCACAGTCGTCATCATCATCAGGTTCGAACCCTGTGGCGTGCAGGATACAAAAAGCCACTGTCTATCTTAGGCAGTAGGAATGCTCAGTTGGTTCAGTGTGTTGGATTTAGGTATCTAACCCCCCCCCCCCTCCCGCTCCCCCTCCATCTTATTGTATTAGCGCTTGTACAGCTTAAGAGCTGCTCAAGGCGCTTGCCGATACCGGACCTTAACTCGAGGCGCCCACACTGACTGCTTTAGGCGCGTTATGCATCTAACGCCCAGACGACCGGGAGACCGAAGATTGGGTGGAGAAGTGACCCATTGTTTACTGTGTGTATTTGTGTAGCTGGCAGTCAACCGTCTGGGACATGCATGAGCGTCAGGATCTTTAAAGTCCGTGCGTGCAAGCCGGCGTTTATACAACGACCTTGGTTGGTTGGTTGATTAGATTAACGTCCCCGGACACTTTTGTATATATATATATGGGACTTGCAACGACCTTGCTCCAACAGTCGGTTATAAGGACAAAGGTCAATCTGAGTATCTGACACCTGATGAGGTACAGGCCTACCTGAGAGTTCTGTTGTATGACTCTGCCTTGCATCTCTGATGCTCAGGTTGGATGTTGGTGGGTTCTGTGAGCTTGGCGAATCTGGCTCCATAGATTAGCCAAATAGCATGACCAATTTACTGCTGATTGTCGCATGAATGTTGGCAGCGTTTTTTAGCCAGTAAGTGTGTTGTTGTTGGTGGTGGTGGTGATTTAAACAATACTATTCAAACTTGTGTTACTGACAACATGTAAGCTACTACGCGTAAAGTTCTAAATTGTGTTCAAACTTTCACTGTGGATGCATGCAACATTTTAGGCCTGTTAAAAAAGTGTTAATCCATTACTTGTAGCATAGGCTCATATTAAAAGATCTTTTAGATCTCTTTGGAACACCAAAGAACTAGTAAAAGCTGCTAAAAATCTTCTAGAAAGTATGAAGTGTTAAACAACAATAATTCAAACTTACAAGCGGTCTAGATAGTAGATTGAGATATTTAAAACTAAATTACTAATGTTTAAGATAAATACAGATCTCTATATTCTGCATTCTGTGTACTGTATAATTTACAAAATGTATAATGCTATCGTAGGCTTAGATTAGCGAAACTCTACTTAATTCTACTTAATTCTCTACAGCTACCCATTGTGGTATCATCATGGCGCTTTGTTCTAAGCTACAGTACTCCTCATATTATTTTATTCGTATTGTACAGTAAGACATGTAATTATGCGTATATTAGCCGGTGCTTGGGTACAGTACGAAAAAAAATAATTATATGAGGAGTATTATGCGCTGTATATTTATATACATCATCATCATCATCATCATCATCATCATCATCATCATCATCTCTCTTTTTCTATTTCTTTAATGATGATGATGATGATGATGATGATGATGATGATGCACCAAGGTACCAACGCACTCAAGATACACCTCCAATCTTCGCTGCTTAGCGTGTACATATGATGATGATGATGATGATGATGATGATGATGATGATGATGATGATGATGATGATGATGATTATGATGATTATGATGTATATAGGCCTACATATACAGCGCGCGAGGAAGCAGTATGTATATGCTTATTTCTCAGTTTTGTTCATTTCACAAGCTGTTACGACTGAGGCGCGCACGATAGATCCGATCATTTTATTTTGCAAAAATGCAATGATAGCGTATATTTACCTTGGATTTGATTTTGCGCTGCAGCTAGTAGAAGCTTTGTATTATGTTGATAATTTTCGTCGGTCAATATTGTTGAGAATTTTCTGGAATTACTTGTTTATTATCGACCGAATTTTCAAGAACTTGCGGGTAAATGCTGGTCGAATCATGTAGATTCGTAAACATTATGTGACGTGAGACCGTGCATATTTCCGTTGAGAGTTTTCTTTTTATTGGAGGTTATTGCGTCATTCTGGAATGTTCGAATTTTTTCTCGATTGCAGAAAGTAATGTGCTGTCTTATGACGGCAAACTAGCACCAAAACCGAGAGTTACAGTATCACTAGATAATTGAAATTAACACGTGTCCTGTGTAATTTACAGAGATACCGTTAATCCACAGTGTTAATTAATAATTATCAGTATTTGCCACATCTTTCTTGCGCCAAAACCTGATAATTACAATTATCATGAGATAATTACAAATATCTTAGGAAAATTACAATTATCAAGGAATAATTACAATTATCAAGGGATAATTACAATTATCATTGAAAAATTACAAATAACTTCGCGTGATCATGTTTAATTTTTAGTTTTGGCTCTAGTAATCCGTCTGGAAATGGGTCAAAACCTAAAATTTTCATTTTCACTTGATAATTACAATTTTTATGTGTTATTGTAAATATGTCATTGATATTTGTAATCATCACATGATATTTGTAATTATCATTTTTTTGGCGCTAGTAGGGCCGTCATAATGTGAATTACACAATACACGTGTTAATTACTGTTATCACTGATGCCTGAAAATGCACGTTTTGGCGCTAGTAAGCCGCCTTAGTCAGAATTAAGCATGATCACGTAAAAATTGTAATTATGAAGTAAAAATTGTAGTTATTATCGATAATTACAATTTTCGGGTTTGACGCATTCCACGTGAATTGCTAGAGCCCAAGCTGAAAATTTAACATGATCACGCGAAGATATTTATAATTTTTAAATGATAATTGTAATTATGCCTTGATCATTTTAATTATCTCATGATAGTTGTTGTGACAGTGGGTCTATTGTTACTGGGCTCTGAATAATGGAATGCTATTACCCACTCGTCTTTGTCTGCGGGGATCGGCTAGTGTAATCACCCTATGACTAATCGTAATACATTTATAAGTTTAGCTTGGTCTGTGTGCTGTGTGTAATAGAGATAGGGAGAAAATGGTAAAGATTCACTGACACACTAGCTCTCGCACGGATATGAAACATAGGTAGTCCAGCCACTTGTTAACAGTAAATATCACACATTTATTTCCTCTATTCTATACATAATTCTCTAAACACTCTCTTAACTTAAATGTCCAAATTCACTTCGAATAGTTCGTTCCTTGATGGGTCTATGCTGCTACTGTTCTTGATATTTGCTACTGTCTCATCATTGGGCTATTTGTTCTGGTTGGCCCTAATGTTGGTTTCAGGAAAGTGGACTACCGCACAGTCCTTCTATGTTAGTGTGGGTGCACGCTTTCGGTGTCCCTTAACTGCAGTTTGAGGTGTGGTGATGGTGTCTCCTCCTTGGTGGTAAACTATTGGGCTATCGTAGCTCAGTGCTGCTCCAATGCGGGCCGAATTTCAGGGTTGACGCTTAGTGGTCTTCCCCCTGCCTCGGGCCAACGATGCCTGCTCATCTGCAAAATATGAGACGAATTTCTGCAACACCGTGTTTACTAACAACAGTGGGTCCGTAGGGGATACCTCATGGTGGCGAAACCGGTCGCGTGCCCACCACATGGTCAAGCATTTTTTTTACTAACATTCACAATTCTAACCAAGGCAAAACGTCACAAACATAATACAGCAATAATATCAATAAAGCGCAATGAAAAAAAAAAGATAGATCATTTACCTTTTTGACAATGTCAGGCTTTGGCTATACTAGGTTGAATTGAATTTCACCCGTCCCTGCATTAGTCTTCTGTTAGCGATCTTTCAGAGCGTTGCTCCGTCTCGTGTGAGAGTTAGGCACAGAATAATTGCCTAGCCTTGCGGTCAACAAAAGCCCGCGAAAACTAGTACTACAAGTGGCACCTCTAGCGGGTGTCTCTGGCCATATGTCAGCTGAATGAGGTCACTGCCTAACTGAGCCAGCGTTAGCGTACACATGCTTAGCACACAACTGACTTACGTCGTCTTCTTGGCATCGACTTTAATTTAAAAAGGCTACAGCAGGCTGAACTATTTAAGGCGAGAAGTCTTAGTGCAGGGTCTAAATAGCCTTCTGTGACATTTGTAATTATGAGGTTTTGGCGCTAGTAGGCCGTCATACTGTCTGCTTGTAGGGATGGTTTCTGTAGTGATTTTCGGAAAGCAATCTTGTATGCAGCTGTTGATGTTTGCTGAATAAAGTTGGAAAACTTTATACGACGACTCCTACCTTGCTGCTGAGTGAACAGGCTGCGTGAATAAACGAATTCGAGTTATACATATCAAGATTCAAACATCGGGACTGAATCAACTATTAATAAATACCGTGTAACACAAGCCAACACAGCAGCAATAAAAGGTCTGTTAATCTTGTAATTTGAATACGTATTACTACTAGCATGGTGCTTGTGTAGGCTATCCTTAAGATGTCCAGTGTTTAATCAGAGACCGTATACCTATGTTAGATTTGTGGTGGAATTATTGTAGCGTGTGTGCCTTTGTAGATGTTGTATCTCCATTCCAATCCACATTATTCTTCCCAGAGAACTGACCATAGGATATATACATGTCCTAACTACTATGGTTAATACATTATGCGATTAGACTGTTCTAACCCCTATGATCTCGGATTCTTATGTAATGCTTGCAACACAGCTAGAGCATAAGTCTGTTTTGTAGTTTAAAGAGCCCCAGTTCGAAGGCTTTTTATCTTGGGACAACAATGAGTTTAGCCTAACATTCAAA
>CM072517.1:55656934-55869434 GCA_036898135.1 Oncomelania hupensis | reverse complement strand
ATTGGAAAAAAACATGTGCATTTACTTTTTGCAAAAAGCTATTAAAGTTTAAATTATAAGTTTTCAAAAATGAGGACATGATACATCTGATTCATCTTTTGTGTATGCTCGTCAGGTCTAAATTAACATACGGACAAGAGGTATATTTTTCTGCTCCGAAATATTGTTTTAAACTACTTCAAAGTATGGACAGTAAAGCATTTAAAATAGCTATGGGTATTTCAGTTCACACGAAAACAGATTTTGCCTATAAAAAAATGAATGGAGAAAATTAGCATGCGCAAAATACAAATGGTAGGGCCTCTGCCGTAGAAAATTTAACTGATACAGAACTGGACGTAAGATCTGATTTACATTTTCCAAAAAAGAGTACAAAATATCGATCACATACAAACAGTAGCAACATATTCACACTTTTCTGCTATCCTATGCACCAACGGGAATCCCCTCATGTGAAACATACTTCCGGTTCTTTCTCCGCGTATTGTTTATCCGAGTGTTTTAGTGAGTTATTTCCAAATATTCAAGAATAATTATGTCGAATCACATGAGAAAGCGTCTCATAAAGAGAAAGTTTTGCAGAGAATGCCTGATGGATTTGAAGTCTCAGTTGTGACAGAGTCAAGTTTACAGTGTTGTTGTTGCATCAATTTTTATTCATCAGATTAACATAAGTTGTACACCTACAATGGGAAGTTTTACAGTGGGCCACCAGTAACGTACCCTCACATATTTTTTTTGGGGGGGCTGCAGTTTATTATCCCTTTCTATCGCCAGTGGCGCGCCTAAACCCTACCTACCTAACATTATTTGTGAATTTTTGAAAAATATTCGGAGAAACGTAACGCTCAAATGCTGGCTCGAAACCACACCTGTCATGCGCCATTGGTTTCTGGCTTGTGGACGCGGCAAGTTAGTCCCGCCTTAGCCCACTTGGCCACAGCGCTCGCCTAACATAGTCAACTACTTCGTGTTTTGTGAAGGTTGCGACGGCGAAGCTATGGAAAACTACAAGAGTCTTCAGGTCCTGTTTCACTTTCTGTCGATGATCGACGCACCTCCGGAGTCGCCACAAATACAGGCCTCTACGATTGTTTTTTGCATCCTTTCACTGAGCATGTACTTCCTCCACCGTTTTTATACTTATCCCACTCGTTTTCTGGCTCTTACAATCGTCGTTTTCGGCAATTTGCCATATTTAAAAGTCACGCATCAAGCTTTGATAAAAGCAAAACAAGCCAGACCGGAACTTGGTTTCATTCTAACCTCGTTTTAATTTATAATGGCGATACCCACGAGTTTTTATGAGAGGTGCCGGAAAGTTGTGAATATAAGTGACCTCTTGCAAGGGTATAATATAATTCCTAAATCAATCTCTAAAAACTTAAGCAATCCTATACCAATATGTTCGTGTTGCCTATGAGATAAATAATAAACTTATATATACCCTGCTTGGACATCTATTGGAGAAGACGAAAAAGAAGAAGAAGAAGAGGAAGAAGAAGAAGAAGAAGAAGAAGAAGAAGAAGAAGAAGAAGAAGAAGAAGAAGAAGAAGAAGAAGAAAGAGGAGGAGGTGGTGGAGCCGGAGAGAGATAGAAAGAGGGAAAGAAAGAAGTATTTAAAAGTATTTGAATTGAGGAGTTGGTCCTACGAGAACAATGTTTGTTCTCGTGTGTACAGAACGTGGACAGCAACATTGCACACGCAGTTGCTCGCGCATTTAGTAGCTGATTGGTCGAAAATTTACACGCCAAACTGCGCAAGCGCAATTGCACACGCAATTGCACGCGCATTTAGTAGCTGATTGGTACATTACATGCACATTACATGATTATTGCTTTAGGTCCAGCGGACTCTTCCGAGCCAAATCAGGACCGGACAACCCCTGATCCGCATAAAAGATCTGCCGAAACAACCCTAGTGGTAAAACTGAAAGCTCTCCACCAGCCAGTCACTTTACAATAAAGACATTCCACGCAGGGGACGCTGAGGCTGAGAACTAATTTATCGAAACCCCGTTTACAAAAACAAAATAGAATACAAACATCATTATAAATTATCAACAAAACACATACACATAAAATGCCTACATTGCTAAATAATAACATCATAGGAAGCCCTAGTGACCACCTGGCAGAAAGCGTCCAATATTCCCAAGCTGATCCAACAGACCTCATACACAAATAAGGAGTCTTGTCCCGGAAGAGTTTTCAAGAAAAAAGGTAGGTGACTGATCTTGCAAAGAAGAAGATATTATAGCAGATTTATAGAACAGAGCAGGAATGAGAAAGAGCAAATATGAAAGACAGCGACAGTGGGAATTTAAAGCACTAAATTTCCAGAAATTGGGGATACTATTTATACTGAAACCCCCGGCACCCCAACGGGGGTAGCTGATTGGTAAAAACTTACACATTAAACTGCGCAAGAGCATTTGCACGCCAAACTGCACGCCGGATGATAATAAAAAGGTATGACAAAACATGGAACGGAAAAAGCGTCGGAAAACGCGTGTAACTATCGTAAGCTTTGCACTGTGGCCATATTGAAGGCCGTTGTACGCGCGACGGGAGATAATTCTCATTTTATTTACAGGCAAAACAAAGTAAATTATTTTATCATTTTAAATTAATTTGTGGGGAAGGGGGGATGGAAGGAAGGAGGGAGTGTTGGGAGGTAGGGGAGGTCGTGGGTGGCGAGGGTAATATAGTAAATTAGTTGTCAATTTACATGACGTTATTTTTGTACATAGAACGTATTACCGGACCTTTCCCATTCCTAGTTTTAATGTGACGCGTAGGTAAATGTGAGTACAATTGCGTGTGCATTTGCGCTTGCGCAGTTAAGTTTGGCGTGAGAGTTTTTGATAAATCAGCTACTAGATGGGTCGTGCAATTGCGTGTGCATTTGCACGTGCATTTGACGCTTTCCGCGTTCCGTTTTTTTTTTTAAATCCCTAAAGGCAATCATAACAAAGGAGAAATAATAATTCTGAATCTCAAATCAGACAATTTAATACAAGAATATTACTTGTAAAAATGATAATTACACAATCGAAGAACGAGAAGAACTATGCGAGAACGTGTGTGGGTGTGTGTGTTTGTGTGTGTGTGTGTGTATGTGTGTGTGTGCGTGTGTGTGTGTGTGTGTAGCCTAAGCATCTATCTTCCCCACCCCCATCCTACCCCTACACACATAGAGGTTGAACTGGTCAAATGTCCTGTAAAAATTCAAGCACGATTGCCGCATGTTAAAGGTCCACAAGACCACATGTGCACTTAGACTCCAAACAAGCCAAAGTGAACAAATGTGAGAGCGCTTTCCCTCTCTGACAGTGGCAAACCTCGCCGAGTACCTTTCAAAAGGCTCAGCAGCTATTATTAAACAGGCCTACTTATTATTACACCGAGTGACGGGGGCGGATCAAGGGTAAGGTAGGAAGAGGGGATGGAAGAGGAGTGGGGAGTGGGGTGAGGGAGAGGGACAAATTGTGGCCATGGTCCAGACATCGGCGGTGTCCAGGTTGATTGATTGATTGTTGCTTTAGGTCCAGCGGACTCTTCCGAGCCAAATCAGGACCGGACAACCCCCGATCCGCATAAAAGATCTGCCGAAACAACCCTAGTGGGAAAATTGAACGCCCTCCACCGGCCAGTCACTTTACAATAAAGACATCCCACGCAGGGGACGGCTGAGGCTTTACCCCAACTACTCGAACCCCCGGTTACAAAAACAAAATAGAATACAAACATCATTATAAACTACCAACAAAACACATACATATAAAATGCCTACATTGCTAAATAATACAATCATAGGAAGCCCCAGTGACCACCCGGCAGAAAGCGTCCAACACTCCCAAGCTGATCCAACAGACCTCATTCACAAACAAGGAGTCTTGTCCAGGAAGAGTTTTCAAGAAAAAAGGTAGGTCAATGATCTAGCGAAGAAGAAGATAGTATAGCAGAGTGATAGGACAGAGCAGGAATGGGAAAGAGTAAATGAGGAAGACAGCGACAGTGGGAATTTAAAGCACTAAATTTCCATAAAGTGGGGATACTATTTATACTGAAAACCCCCGGCACTCCAACGGGGGTACTGTTGCCGCAGTGAATCTGTCTTGCCTACAAAGGAAAGACAGGTTTTCAACTGGGGCTTTCACTTTTCCCTTTATAGGTTTGAACAATCTACAGTGGCAAGATTGCTCATGACCCCAAGAAGTGGCGGTGTCCAGGGGCGAAGGGGGAAGGGTATAGGGAAGTAGAGATTGCGGAGTGGGAGGGGAGGCTAAATGTAACTGTAGATTATAGTCACACGACACCGAAGCGTATAGGCGACTACTGGGATCATTATTCTTACACCAGCGAACCAGTTGATGGTAAGGGGAAAATCCGGGATTTGAACCAGGTACCTTTCGGTAACTAGTAAGACGCTCTACCAACTGAGCTACCCGGCCCCACACATTACGGGGGGGGAGGGAGGGGGGTAATGTAACTTAATGAGGAACCCGCCTAAGAACATCGTGAAAAAGCCTGTCCGACTTGACCTGGCGCATGCGCAAAGGCGCCCGGCTAAAGCAAGACACCCGGAACTTTGACGATGTTACAGAGGTCACTGGTACTGACGGAGAGGGCTGCCTCGGGGAAGAAACTGTGTCTAAACCGGCTGGTTCATAACTCAGCTTTTTTGTTTTAATTACTTTTTTTAATGGCATTTATATTACTGTTTATTAATAATTATATTATTCTGATGAACTGCTGCTTCAAATGACCTAACTTAATGTTTGTTTTCATTACTTTTTTTAATGGCATTTATATTACTATTCATTAATAATTATATTATTCTGCTGAACTGCTGCTTCACCTTATTGCTGCTGTTGTCAATCGCAGAAGATATTCGTGTCAGTGCTGTATTTATAGCCTACTATTTGTGTGTACACAATCATATAAGCCATATTTCTGAATGAATTAACTCTCCTTAGTGAAGCTATTTCTCAATGTCTTGTTGAACTGCTCCTTTATATCGTATTGTTACTGCTCTTGTAAATGGCTGTAAATGTTCGTTTCACGCCTTCTTGCGGCCACTTTGTATATATTATTTATTGGGAATTTTGTAACGTGTGATTTTTGGGGGGTTTTCTTTTTTTTTTTTTTCTTTTTCTTTTTTTTAGTGTGAGGGGTCTTTTTTTTTCTTCTTTTTTATTGTTTTATTTTTTATTTTTTACCCTTATTGTGATTGCCTGTTAAATAGTGACAACTGTGCCATTCGTTGGTAGATTAAAGTCCCTGGATACAATAGCATAGGCCTATAAGGGACTGGGGAAGGGGGGTGGGTGAGGGAATTTTACGTCCCAATATAAAATATTGGGAATAATCGACCAACAGCATAAGCTAATTAATAATGATTAGCCAAATAACATTTGGCGTTCTCATGCCTTTGTGCAGTTCATGTTTACATGTCAATTTATTTGTACCCCTTCAACCCCTCTCCCTCCCTTTCCGCCCCCCACCCTCACTCGCATCCTCGTATCTCTCCCTTTTGGCTAAAAAGCCTCTCACCTGGACATACAGCCTTTTGCTGGCATGTTTTGATGTATTATTATGTGTTCAGAAATAAACAGACAAATCTTTTAACAGGACAAACCATGTATATAATTGTCTATGTGTGAGGTGTATGTGTGTGTGTGTGTGGGTGTGGGTGTGGGTGTGTGTGTGTGTAAAACGCGTACCGTGAGTTATGTGCGCTATATTATTATTATTATTATTATTATTATTATTATTATTATTATTATTATTATTATTATTATTATTATTATTATTATTATTAATTAGCTTCCTCCGTGTTAGGCCTATATTATCAGCAATGCAATTTCCCAAGTAAACAAAATTGTCTCTCACACACACACACACACACACACACACACACACACACACACACACACAAACATCCTTGGTACTCTGGCTTTTGAACTTAATGTTTTTCATTGTCCAATGTTGCTTGCAGGCCTGTGATGTGTAATCTTCTGTACACGCCTCGCGGCGAAATGTATCTTATGTTCATCGTGTGTCATTCCACCCCTCCCCCTCCCACCCCCACTCCCGTATCCCTCATCATATGGGTCTCTCTCTTTCTCTCTCTCTCCTCTCTCTCTTTCTTTCTTTCTCTCTCTCTTTCTCTCTCTCTCTCTCCTCTCTCTCTCTCTTTCTTTCTCTCTCTCTCTCTTTCTTTCTCTCTCTCTCTTTCTCTCTCACTCACATACACATTCTTTCTCTGTGTGTAGGTGGGAGTGTGTGTGTTTGTGTTTGCAAGAACCCATCTCACCCCCCTTCGCCCCTAACCCTCCAACCCTAAATCACATGTAGATTGTTCATGTACTCAAAGCGCAGATAGCACGGTCCGCGATGGCCAGGATATTTATTTATTGGGTAAAATTAACGTCCCCTAACACCGTATGGGGGACCTGAGAGTAAGCCAATATATTACGACAGGTGAGCTTATTACGCACTGAAGGTCCGTGTAAATATTTACCGCGAGGTATAGGCTACCTAACTCCGTCGTACTTCACCATACCATCAAGTTGCTGATGGTTCCTAGACTGATGGATGTTTCTTCAGGGGTCTAACCTAGAGCATCTAAGCTGCACTGTCCACCACGGTATTGGAATGAGTCTGAGGGAAATCGGTGGACGAAGTGAACGCTCTATCCTTCTTCTTCTTTGGTAGATTAACGTCCCCGGACACATGGAGCGTATAGGGGACACGCTCTATCCTTGAGCTACGGGCTATGGGTCATCAGTAGTGTTATAATGTCTGTGTAATAGTCTCATCGCCCAGCTGTGTGAAGTAAGTAGTTGCGCAATGACAGAGATTGGCTGCGTAAGACGAGAGAGAATAAAGAAGAGTAAAGGTCGCGTGCATCACTGATGGCAAAGGTTTGCTATTGCGAAGCTAACCCTTTGCTGATGGAATAAATTCTTTGGTGTCTTGGGTGTCCTGGTGTAATAAAAACAATTTCAGTAGTTTGTCGTTGATGTGTTTAGATTGAATTATATTGTTAGTTATGATTTATAGTTGTTGTCCCCAATCAAGTTCTTTTTTCTTCTGTTCCCACTCAATACCTCCCCCTGCCACCTCCACCCCCCCCACACGCTATCCCGCTGTATAATTAAATAGTTTTATTTTTTTTAAATCTAAAATGTTATATAATTAATTATTTTGCATGTTTGTGTATATTATTTTAACCATGTCCATGTGCCCTTAATGGGTTTTTTCTGGAATGAATTTGCCTTGCCTTGGAAAGCTAGGGAGTGGAGGGGGGAGAGAGAGGAGGGAGGGGGAGGGAACGGGCATACAGCGCATCTGAAACCTTCGAATGTCAGTACACATTGTATGTATAAAATATAGATAGATTTCTGACACCCAGTAAGATCGTCCCCTATACGCTTTTGTGTCCGGGGACGTTAATCTATTTTAACTAACTAACTGACACCCAGTAGTATGGAGGGAGGAGTAATCATGGAGACCCCGTAACGAGGAGAGAGAGAGAGAGAGAGAGAGAGAGAGAGAGAGAGAGAGAGAGAGAGAGAGAGAGAGAGAGAGAGAGGAGAGAGAGAGAGAGAGAGAGAGAGAGAGAGAAAAGCGAGCTAAGTATGATCAGGCGGAAGAAGCAGGTGACCAAAAGATTAGATAAAGAAGTGAAATAAAAAGGGGTGCGCTGGCTTCTTCTAGCCCAGTCCCCTATACGCTGACGTGTCCGGGGACGGTAATCCATCATCGCATCGCATCTTCTAGCCCCTATATGCTATTGTATCCGGGGACTTTAATCTACCAACGTCTTCTAGCCTTCCTATACGCACCAGTGTCCGGAGACGTAAATCCAATCTTCCATGTCCTTCTTCACTGCGCTCAACACATCGGGTCTCCCAGCCAACCTTGTGATCCAGGGACACGCTAACCATTTTCTTTCCTTTTTCAAATGGGCTGCAGCACTGTCATAAGTAATCCAGAAAGAGGTTGGTAGCTGCTTGCTTTTGTTCACCTTCGTTTTAAAGGGATTTTTTAAAAAGCTTATGTTTACTTTTGGCGAAACCGGGTTTGCTCTAAAATCCGCATTGTTATTACATTATAAAATAGAACTTTCGTGGCTCAAGCTAACCGCTAAAAAGTTTGAATTTTCCATTTTTCTGATTTTGACAGGGAGCGATTTCCCTAGTTCAACGGTTCACCAATACCGTAGCCGCGAGACCTTTGACTCTATTTTTTTTTTTAATGAACCATGCGGTTTCAAGATTGCGTTTCTTTGGTGTCTTGGGCAGGTTCTATATTGTATCATCCTAAAACGGAAAAACCGAACAACCGAGAAACTTGCATGCGTGGTTGTTGTTGTTTGTAGATTATAGTCACACGACACTTTCGCATATAGGTGACTACTGGACCGATTTATACTGACACCAGCGGGCCAGTTGTTGGTAAAGGGGAAAATAATATGATCACACGTTGACCAATCCGGGATTCGAACCAGCGACCTTTCGGTTACTAGCAAGACGCTCTTACCAACTGAGCTACCCGGCCCCTCGTATGCGTGGTTGCAGTTTCTGCCTCTTTATCCGCTTTGGTAGTTGCTATTTTTAGTTCAAGAGAGGTGACTAGCGATGGCTATTAACAGGCACAAAAATTAAGGAATTTAGTGATTACAAAACACACACAAAAACTACACTCGATTTCTTTATTTTATTTTTTTTTTGGGAGGAGGGGGGAGAAGTGGAATGAAGGGATGGTGAGTAAGCGAATTTTTTTCAGTGAAGAAATACTCACTGTGAATGTTAGCAGGCATGGTCTGTCGAGCGGGAATGGTCAAAGTGAGCCTGAGGTCTTTTTTTTTTTTTTTCAGTGGAGAAGAAACATTCACTGTGAACGTTGAAAGGATCTGTCGAGCGGGAATGGTCAAGTGAACTGAGGTCAATGTTTTCCCACTAGAAAGTATGATCGCAGATGTTCTTCTCCGGCGAATAAGCGCGTGAGAGGATATATAGCGGATTTTTTTCCCCTACCAGTTGAAAGCGCAGATCTATTAGGACAGTTATATATATAATATAATTTTTGTGTTTAATTCTTATTTTATTTCTTTATTTTGTTTTAGTTTTTATTTATTTATTTATATTTAAATATGTATTCATCTATTTCTTAATTTATTCATCTATTTATTGATAATATTTCTTTGTTAATATTATTTTTTTGTTTAAGTGTCCGTGTATTATTTACTTGTTTGCTCATGTACATCGTCGTCTTTTATTCAACGTTGTCTTCAAAATATTAATAGTAATAAAAATAATAATAATAATAATAATAATAATAATAATAATAATAATATTAATAATAATATTAATAATAATATTAATAATAATAATAATAATAATAATAATAATAATAATAATAATAATAATAATAATAATAATAATAATAATAATAATATTTGTATGTATGTGTATTTGTCACAAGACGGAGATGGGAATTTAGTGAGATTTGGGAATCTGTTTTTGTTTGTATTGATTTCCCATACGTCTTAGGATGAACTGGAATTTCAGTCAACACTAGGGAAAATTTAGTGTAAATTACAACTCCCATTGAATGGATGTATACATCCCGATGAATGAGTGTGACGGTGGGTCTATGCTTGCTGGGCTCTGCACAATGGAATGCTATTACCCACTCGTCTATCGTCAGCGGGGATCGGCTAGTGTAATCATCCTCTGACTAATCTTAATACATTTATAAGTTTAGCTCGGTCTGTGTGCGGATAGGGTTATAGAGATAGGGAGAAAATGGTAAAAGATTCACTGACACACTAGCTCTCACACGGCTATGAAACATAGGTAGTCCAGCCACTTGTTAACAGTAATTATCACACATTTATTTTCTCTACTCTATACAAAATCTTCCACTCTCTACACTAACTTAAATGTCAAAATTTCACTTTGAGTAATTCGCTCCTTGATGGATATATGCAGCTACTGTTCTCGATATTTGTTACTGTCTCATTATTGGGCTATGAGTTCTTTCTGTCCTATTATTCGGTTTTCTGGACGAGTAGACTACCGTAGATCAGTGTTTGGGCACAGTTTCGGAGGGCTTAGCTTTCTAGTCGATGTGCGGTGTTGTTGTCTCTTCTTCTTGGTAGTTGAATATGGAGCTAGTGGTGCCCAATGCTCTCGTTGCTCAAGGTTGCAGGCCACGTGTCAGGGTTGCCTCTCTGTGGAGTTTGTTCCTTGCCGTGGAACAAGATGCCTACTTGTCTGCAAAATATGAGACGAACTTCTGCAACATCTTGTATACAAAAGTTGTGCAGAGCGTCTCACTGATGGCAGAAATAGCCCTCAGTGAGATCATCTCCACTTATATAGTTAAGAGACGAACAGTTTTCTAAGTCCGAGGTCCACTGGAATCTCCAACATAATTCCTATACATATATCATGGCTAGAATAAACACAGGGAGAAGTAATTAATAATATACACATTCTCCGTTACAGCCACTGGTCTGCAATAATACAAATAGGAAAAACAACAGTTGGACAGTGGAGACTACCTCGTGGTGCCGAAACCGGTCGCGTGTCCGCCACGTGGTCAGCAAAGTTTTACTAACACTCACAATTCTAAAACATGGCAAAACTTCACAAACATAATCGTAATGAAACAAACAATTGATCATTTACCTTCTTGACAATGTCAGGCTCTGGCTATACTGTCGATGAATGATTTTCATCCGTCACCTGCCGAGTCTTCCGCTAGAGAGATCTATCAACGTGCGTCTTACTACAATGATGTTCGGACAAAGCCTAACTCTCCTCCCGCTGGGGTCGGCTATCGTGCGAGACTACGAGAATAGTAGCGCCACGTAGTGGGGGTTGTGGGTGATTGGTCAGCTGGATGAGGTCACGGCTTATCTTGGTGAAACCGTAGGCTACGTATGCTTAGAACAATCTTGTTCTATAATATAATAATAATAATGGGATTTATATTGCGCACATTTCCAACAAAGTTCATGGCGCGAAGAAAAAGAGCTAAAGGAGCACACACAGCTCTAAAAGAGCTCTAAAAAGTTCTGTCGTCTGCTAGTCAGCGAATTACTGTACACAGGTCAAAGCAGACTGACCGTGTAGGCACGAAGCTTTAGTGCTGAGTTGAACTTGCCTATCGCGACAATGAGGTTCCGGTGTTTATTGCAGACATTTTTTTTTTTAATCTACAGTCTGATCTTTGTTTTCCATACTCCCAATGGAAATGTTTTATAGAAATTATAAAACGATATTCAAGTCAAGTCAAGTTAAGTCAAGTCAACGAATCTTCATTACCTACAATGGAGAATTCATACAGCACATGGCGTCTCAGACAATAAGAAAAATTTGAACAGAAAAAAACTTTAACAAATAAACAGAATAATACATAAAATCATTAACACCTACAATCTGTTCCAGGTCTTTCTTACTACTAACACACTCACATAACAAATTTACAGCTAATTTCATTTTGGTTCACAGAACTATTCATATCACGCACATACAATTGAGATAACTTTCCATTCATATTGATAGTTTAATGGTATGAACGTAATATATAATAGTATTAAATTACTCAGAGGAGACGCTACGACCACTACGAGCAATCACATCCATCATAGGCGCAGCTGTTTTCATCATGGAAATCAGCTATCATAGTCAAAGGAAGCCATTGTGGTCAATTTCACAAGAAAACTAGAAGATAAATCGAAATTTCCGAACCTACAGTTTAACAATGTTTTGCAGACTAAAGATTCTGATCCCAAACAAATTGAACAGGTGTCTAACATATATATTTAGCAATAATCTATTTGCTTGAGATTTATTTCTCTACTTGGACCCAGTGTAATTTTTTAAAATTCTCTTTGCCACTAATAGTTGGATTCGAATTCATCTTTTTTCTCCACTGCGGACTAAAATTCCAATTTGTCCTAAGACGAATGGGAATTCCAATAGACACTAGGTAGGTTCCGAATCGCAATGCATTCCCATTCTTCCTGTGACATATTCATTGTATATTTTTTGTATGGTTCTGACTGAATGCATTCATTGACCTAAAAAGTTCATGTACGTAGGCCTATTCATAATATTTTAAGTAATACATTATTTTATTGATATCAATGTGAGTTTTCTGTAAAACTGTTTAGTCAGTTAGGGTATTTTCAAATAATTGAGGAATTTATTTTTAAATAACAGTTTTCTGACATACTTTTATATAGCTACTACTACTACTACTACTACTACTACTACTACTACTACTACTACTACTACTACTACTACTACTAGTACTACTTTACTACTACTACTGCTACTAATACATACTACTACTACTGCTGCTGCTCCTGGCGCGCCTGCAGCTGCTGCTTTTCCTCTGCCTCTTCCTAAAACTACTGCTACTACTTCTACTCCTGTGCTCCTGCTACTTTTCTCCTCCTCCTATACTCCCCTCTTATAACTACTACCAATCAACATTACATTCTCCTCCTTCTCCTTTTCTTCATCCTCGTCCTACTCCTCATCATCTTGTTTTTTATGCGCTATTTGCAACTGGCTAAGAAGTGCGAGAGATATCTACTGGTTTCATGAACATTAAGTTTTGCACACACGTGACTACTTTTGCCTAATTCTACACCCCGTTTCACTTACTTACAGATGAGCGCAAATGATTCCAAGGTGGCGGAAGCCAACAGTCACGTCGAGGAGGTCAAGGACGCCAAGCACAAATGCGTGGGGGAGGCTTGCGACGACCCTGACAACCTGGATAAAACAGAATTCCAACAGCTGGCGGCCGATGCCAAGAAACGGCGCTTCTCCACCTCCCTCACCTATTCCGACTTCGATGACCCCAAATCGAAAGAGAAAATGGTGGAATTGCTCTTGATGAAGGAGGCTGGAGAGCTGGTCAAGGAATTGGAGAAGATCATCGCTGAGATCGACCTGGCCCACCTGAAGGCCAGCAAAATCCGCGTGTTTTCAAGGAGCCTGGACCTCATCGGCACCTGTAAGTCTTTTCTGTTTTCCATAATGATAACCATAATAACCCTATCCATTATTATATATTATTCTCCATAACAACAAAATTCGTTTAAGGTTGGGTCAAGCAATTTATCTTCTAGATTTCTTGTGAAATTTAAAGAAAGCGTACTGGTTTGCATTTTTAGGCAATATTATTGCAGTCCTGAACATGAAAATGAATGAGAAAATTGAAAGGAACAATTGCAGTGAGCTTTAGTTTCGAACTCGTAGCGTTTTGGCTCTCTATTTAGTTAAGTGGTTTTGGTGCAATGGGCATGGCCGCTTTCAGGAATGTTTCTCATTTAGTTGGGGCTTCACGACAAGGATGCAAAGAACGTCAGTTTACAGATAATTCCGCTGAACCTAACAAATGTTATTCGCACTGTGTGACACGTATCGTGTTATCCTGCCCTGGTGCGATCCTTTTGGACTGATTGGACGGTTGAACTAATAGTAAACTATAGACTGCTTGTGTTGTATGCTTTGCCTTTCATTTTGGTGTTGGTGTTGGTGATGGTGTTAGTAAGAGCAGTTGTTGTAGTTATAGTAGTAGGCTAGTTGTAGTAGTAGTTGTAGTTGTTGTTGTTGTTGTAGCAGTAATAGTGGGTATGTATTTGAATATAATTTAAGTAGTTGAGTTAATATTTTGATCAGTCGGTCACTATACCCTGGGTTTTGGTCAGCTATCTTAGTGAGGGATATTCTTGCTGTGTTTTTTTTTGGGGGGGTGGGGGTGGAGGTGGGGGGTGGGGAGGTGGGTGTTGCTTTAAAAAAAACTCATGTTTCTGTTAATGCTATTGATTTAATAGATTTTGTATTTATTTATTGATATATCATCTTACACCTTACTGTTATACACCATGTCATGTTTTGGAGAAAAAAAAGTCATATTACATTTTGCATATTATTTGTAAACCTCGTTTTTATTTCATCACGCTGTTTATATCTTTTAATTGCATTTGTAAACAAAGGTATTATTAGTCAAAGCCGTACATTTGACTGTGTTGATGATACACGAAAATGTGTTCATATAATGTTTTCGTATATGATATAACTGCCTGTTTATACTTTACAGTCTTTTAAACATATATTATTTCCTTATTAAACGTGCGCGCATGTATGTGGGTGTGGGTGTGTGTGTGTGTGTGTGTGCGTGTATGTGGGTGTGTGTGTGTGTGTGTGTGTGTGTGTGTGTGTGTGCGTGTGTCTGTGAATGCATGCTTCTGAGCGCTTATACAGCAAACTGTCAGTTTGAATTTTGCGCTCTATAACATAATTATTATTATTATTATTATTATTATTATTATTATTATTATTATTATTATTATTATTATTATTATTATTATTATTATTATTCACTGCATTGTACTATATAATTCTGGTGTGCAGCACTTGGGCTGAGCGGAATGGTGGTGGGCTCCGTCTCTGCAGGACTCCTGCTGCCCGTGGCCGTTCCGCTACTGGTGGCTGGCGCCGTCCTCAACATCATCAGCAGCATCACCAGGTTTCGCTGCGAAACGACGGAAGTGCGGCTGAACAATCTTAAAACCGACGAGTTCGTCCAGCGCTACCAGCGTCTGATGAGTGACTTCGGGGACTACATGGTCCTGCGCCAGCTGAACGAGCACATCCCGAAGTCGTCAGTACTGAAGGTGTTGAAGAAGGCCAAGAATAATTTGGAGGACGCCAAGGACGCCGTGGAGGGCCTGGTCTACACCGGGTTGGCGGCCTTGGACATGGAGGAGGCCAGCGCCAGGGACGTGGTCTTTTCCTTGGGCCAAGCGCTCGGTCCTACCGCGGCTCAGTGGGCCACTCAATCACTGTCCGGCGCCGCAGCCAACGTCTTCGGCGCCTCCACTGTAGCGTTTGAGGCCTGTATGCTGGTGTTTGATGTGGGCATGCTGATAAAAGACGCCATGCATCTGGCCAACCACGGCAAGTCCGACCGTTCCAACCAGCTATGTAACATCCTGGAGCGGCTCCAGGACATTGCCAACGGACATTTTTCTAGGACGAAAGCGCTCGATGCCAAGCCCCTAACTAACCGTCGTCTCGCTCGTCTGTACAGTGCCAGACGACAGAAGTATCCAATCTGCAAAGGCACAGACAATGTTGAAGAAGAAGAAAATGGAGAAGAAGTAATGGCCGAAATATGTTATAAGGCCCATTCTAAAGGAGAAGAAGAAGTAGAAGAAGAAGAAGAAGAAGAAGAAGAAGAAGAAGAAGAAGAAGAAGAAGAAGAAGAAGAAGAAGGAGAAGAAGAAGAAGAAGAAGAAGAAGAAGAAGAAGAAGAAGAAAAGAAAACAGATAGAGAGAATGAAAAAGAACCAGAAACAGTGAAAGATAAAGAGGTTTAGAAATAACATGCCTCATCACTTTTAGCAGTAAACTTCAATGATTCGGGACTTTGCTGATTACCAGACCTATACTAATGTTATTACAACTGTACAAGAACGATTTGTGCGCCTAACTTCATCCTCGACTTCTGAAAATACTCATACGCTTTCCTCCATCAAGAAGAATACTTCTTCCTTAAAGCAATGTGTTGGCTACACAGAATGTCGATGTATGTTGTAATTTATTGAACAGTAGACAGGTTATGGGAAAAAAAATACTCGAACACGCAATTGAACAAAACGGCGATTGTGAAAAAAAAAGAATTAAAAAAAAACAGAAAAATAAATGTTCAACAAACAAAAAAAAGAAAAAAAAAAGAAAAGAAAAACACTTAATAATAGTAATAAAAATAACCAAAAAAAAAGAAGAAGAAAAAAGGAAAGGAAAAAGAAAAAGATATGATTTCTTGTGACTTTTTTTAATGTGTTGTCTTCTCTTTGTATTTGATTTGTTAAGCCTACTTTGTTTTTTTGTACGTTTGACTTACTTTCCCCCGTACATTCAAGATAGTTTCACAAGATCTCTTCTTTCTTTTTTTTCTTCCTTTTAAAAAAAAATTACCAGTTGACTAGTTCATTACGAATGTTAAAGTTCGGGGTCTGTTCATTGATCTAATGATCTTTATATCTAAATATTGTTATTTATTTGATATTTATTTATTCATTTTTAATGTCATTATTTATTGATTTATTTTAGTAATTAAATTAATTAATTTATGTCTTTTGTTTCATTTAATTATACGTTTATTTTTAATTTAAATTTTTTTAATTTCATTTTTATGTAAGTATTTAAAAAGATTTAATTTCCTTACTTTTTTAGAACATTATTTTATTGATTTATATATTTATTTATTTTATTTATTAATATGTGTATGTATGAATATATGTACGTATGTGTATGTGTGCGAGTGTTTGTATATAAATATATGTATGTACTTTATAAAAAAATTTCTCTAGTTATTTTAATTTTATCATTAATTTTTTTTATAATTAATTAATTAATTCGTGTGGGTATGTATGTAATTGTTTATGTGCAGGTGTATGTATGGATGTATTTAAGTATGTACTGTGTATGTGTGTGTGTTTTGTGTATGTGATTTGTGTGCATGTGTGTGTAGGTCTCTTTCTTTCGTTCTCTCTCTCTCTCTCTCTCTCTCTCTCTCTCTCTCTCTCTCTCTCTCTCTTTCCCTCCCTCTCTTTCCATGTTTCTCCCTCCCTGTACCTGCCTGCCGATTTATATATCCATCTAATATATCTAATCTAACTATCTAATCTAATCTATATATCAATCTAATATACCTAATCTAATGTATCTAATCTACATAATCTAATCAATCTTATCTATCTATGATCTTATCTAATGTATCTAATCTAATCTACATAATGTAATCAATCTTATATATATCTATCTCTAATCTAATCTATTTAATCTAATCTACGTAATCTAATCAAACTTATTTATCTAATCTATTGTATCTAATCTAATCTACATAATCTAATCAATCTTATCTATTATTTATAGTTGCTGTTTTTTTTTTAAATTTATTTATTTGGGGAGGCAGTAGTGTAGTGGACTGGGCACACGCTAGCAATGTTTGATGGTAAGGACGGGAAGGGTTATTACTTGGATGGGTGCTAGCAATGTTTCATGGTAAGGACGGGAAGGGTTAGTACTTGGATGGGTGCTAGCAATGTTTCATGGTAAGGACAAGGAACGGTTAGTACTTGGATGGGTGCTAGCAATGTTTCATGGTAAGGACAAGGAACGGTTAGTACTTGGATAGGTGCTAGCAATGTTTCATGGTAAGGACAAGGAACGGTTAGTACTTGGATGGGTGCTAGCAATGTTTCATGGTAAGGACGAGAAGGGTTATTACTTGGATGGGTGCTAGCAATGTTTCATGGTAAGGACAAGGAACGGTTAGTACTTGGATGGGTGCTAGCAATGTTTCATGGTAAGGACAAGGAACGGTTAGTACTTGGATAGGTGCTAGCAATATTTCATGGTAAGGACAAGGAACGGTTAGTACTTGGATGGGTGCTAGCAATGTTTCATGGTAAGGACAAGGAACGGTTAGTACTTGGATGGGTGCTAGCAATGTTTCATGGTAAGGACAAGGAACGGTTAGTACTTGGATGGGTGCTAGCAATGTTTCATGGTAAGGACAAGGAACGGTTAGTACTTGGATGGGTGCTAGCAATGTTTCATGGTAAGCAGGGCTGAGATTTAGCAAGCCAGGCTAAGGAGCCAGCCGGGCTCCTAACCTGGGAAGTTGAAGTTGCCAAAATATTTCTCAGGTTGCCAGACCCCTTGATTGAAAGCACGGTCATTTTTTTAAAACTGTATAACTATTGCAACTAATAAACAAGATAAATTTCAACAACAACACTGTTTCATTTTTTAAAACAAGCACTGTATAATTTATTCATCATCGACATCCTCCTCCTCAATGTTCCAAAACTTGAAGGAGCTTGGGTGTGCCTTCTTCAGCAGTTTTTTTTCTTCTTCGGACTTTATTTTTTTTTCCTGGAGGCTCCGAGACACCGCTTAAAAAGCGCCACATCGTTCGAGATTGACAAAAGACTGAGAATGGGGAATATCGAAAGTACGGCAAGTCTCGCGTGACTCATCAAGGAAGTCAGAGACTCGTTCCGATACACGCAAGGAAGCAAGAAGGCTAGGATCTCGCAGGGCAGTAGCGTTTCGCGGCGAGGGAAAGAAGAAAGTCTCGCGAGAAAAGGCTATTTTTACTTCGCAAATCCCTCGCTTTGCAAGCGTTACCTAACTTCCTAGCATGCATCGGAACGGGTCTCCGGTGCTCACTGCAGAAGCGGTTGGCGCGTGTTTTGTTTTACATTGCAAGTCAAAAGTACGTGTACAGGTACAGAATCTCTACCACTGGCGATATTTTCAAGTCGCCAGCCGGGCGAATGGTACCCCAAATCGAGCTCGCCACACACTATTTTTAGGGGCCATTGGCGAATTGGCGAACGTTAAAGCTCAGCCCTGGTAAGGACAAGGAACGGTTAGTACTTGGATGGGTGCTAGCAATGTTTCATGGTAAGGACGGGAAGGGTTATTATTTGGATGGGTGCTAGCAATGTTTCATGGTAAGGACGGGAAGGGTTATTACTTGGATGGGTGCTAGCAATGTTTCATGGTAAGGACGGGAAGGGTTAGTACTTGGATGGGTGCTAGCAATGTTTCATGGTAAGGACGGGAAGGGTTATTACTTGGATGGGTGCTAGCAATGTTTCATGGTAAGGACGGGAAGGGTTATTACTTGGATGGGTGCTAGCAATGTTTCATGGTAAGGACGGGAAGGGTTAGTACTAGGATGGGTGCTAGCAATGTTTCATGGTAAGGACGGGAAGGGTTAGTACTAGGATGGGTGCTAGCAATGTTTCATGGTAAGGACGGGAAGGGTTATTACTTGGATGGGTGCTAGCAATGTTTCATGGTAAGGACGGGAAGGGTTATTACTTGGATGGGTGCTAGCAATGTTTCATGGTAAGGACGGGAAGGGTTAGTACTTGGATGGGTGCTAGCAATGTTTCATAATAAGGACGGGAAGGGTTACTACTTGGATGGGTGCTAGCAATGTTTCATAGTAAGGACGGGAAGGGTTAGTACTTGGATGGGTGCTAGCAATGTTTCATGGTAAGGACGGGAAGGCTTACTACTTGGATGGGTGCTATCAATGTTTCATGGTAAGGACGGGAAGGGTTACTACTTGGATGGGTGCTAGCAATGTTTCATGGTAAGGACGGGAAGGCTTACTACTTGGATGGGTGCTATCAATGTTTCATGGTAAGGATGGGAAGGGTTAGTACTTGGATGGGTGTTAGCAATGTTTCATGGTAAGTACGGGAAGGCTTACTACATGGATGGGTGCTATCAATGTTTCATGGTAAGGACGGTAAGGGTTAGTACTTGGATGGGTGCTAGCAATGTTTCATAGTAAGGACGGGAAGGGTTACTACTTGGATGGGTGCTAGCAATGTTTCATGGTAAGGACGGGAAGGGTTACTACTTGGATGGGTGCTAGCAATGTTTCATAGAAAGGACGGGAAAGGTTACTACTTGGATGGGTGCTAGCAATGTTTCATAGTAAGGACGGGAAAGGTTACTACTTGGATGGGTGCTAGCAATGTTTCATAGTAAGGACGGGTAGGGTTAGCACTTGGATGTGTGACCATGGTTGGAGAACAACCACCAAACGACACAGCCGCGAAAGGGTACCTGGAACTGTTCGGAGGAAGATAGAGCAGCTAGTGAGAAGAGAATGACACCGCCCTTATCAATCAAGCTGACCTCTGGAGGTCCCAAGCGCTTCGCTCCCCAACGACCGGAAGGTTACTGGGACACATGTACCTTTATTAATTACTTTAAAAAAAAAATACTTTCCAGTGTACATACCGACAATATCACAGCACGGTAACTGCGCTTATTGACGTGACTGACAATATTGGGTTAAGCATGGACTTAGGACCGGTTTTTATCACCGCCTTTCTAGACCTTTCCGCAGCGTTTGACACGCTAAACCATGAAAACCTCCTTCAACGTCTGTCTTCTACCTTTGGCATCCAATCTGTAGCACGTAGGCAGTCTTTTTTAATGGCAATGCACGCTTATCAACTTTTACCTCTTTCGTTTTGGCGTTCCTCAGGGTTCTGTGCTGGTGCTTCTGCTCTTTTCATTGCATACGAAACCTCTCTGGCATCATCCAACGCAATCAATTTGACTATCACAAGTACGACGATGACAATGAAATTTGGAAAGATGCTCCTTCTTCTCATGTCCATCTTCTGTCTCAAGACGCTGTGTTCATGCATTTATGACATTAAATTAAAACCTGGATGGATGAAAATATAAGTTGAAAATCAATGAAGAAAAAACTGAAGTTCATGCTGTTGCAGTCGACTTTCCTCAGTTTGTCAAAACGCCTCTTCAGTTAAATAAAACACCTCTAACTATGGGTTTGGCATTAGTTCCGTTTTAGTCCTCTGCAAAGTATCTTGGAGTGCACCTTGACAAGACACTTTTCACGTAGACTCAAATTTCTTCTCTTTGCTGTACTTGCAATCTTTGTCTTCGCAAAATCTCCTCTACCCGATCATTTCTGTCTGACGGAAGTACCTCAAAGTTAGCCTCCTCCGTAATCCTGTTTAGGCTTTACCGTAACAGCACTCTCTCTAGACTTCCTTAACCCCCTCTGCACGGGTTACAAAACGATTCAGACAAACTTGTTCTTAAAAATCGAAAAACAGACCATGTCACTCCTCTCCTTAAGCAACTCCAATGGCTTCCTGTTAAGGCACGTATCAAATGCAAGATATGTACGCTAACTTTCAAACGTGTTGATGGAACCCTTTCACCATATATTTTACCCAAATTGGAAAGCTACAATCCTCGGTCCTGATTTGGTTCGGAAGAGTCCGCCGGACCTAAAGCAATAATCATGTAATGTAATGTAAACTACAACCCATCACGATCGCTTCGATCTTCTGGAGCAAAGGTTTTGACCAAAATGCTCTCAGAAAATATGCGATTATGGATAATTATTGTTCATGTCCAAGCTCTTCTTATCTGAAATTTTCTGCCTGAAATTTAAAAAAAATCATCATTGTCCTCTTTCAAAAGAAATCTTAAAACGTATCTCTTCTGTCTTCTCTGTCTGGAAGCTAAATTCTGATTTTCGGTCAGCTTCCTTTCTGTTCCTGCGTGTGGCTGTGTGTGTGTGTGTGTGCGCGGGTGTGTGTGTGTGTGTGTGTGTGTGTGTGTGTGTGTGTACACTCTTTATACTCTACCTACGTTCTTTTGACGGCCACGTTATTTTTACGTCAAAACAGTATTCCATTAGGGTTAGGACTGTGTTAAGGTTAGGGTTAGCTTCAAAAAATGGACACATTTTAAAAAAAAAAGACACAACAATCGCGTTTTTACAAGTGTGTGTGTGTGTGTGTGTGTGTGTGTGTGTGTGTGTGTTTAAAATAAGTATCCCCTTTGGGATTTTCCTTCATGATAACAGTGTTGCACGTTTCTTTGTTTCTGTACTTGTTATTTTATTTTTTAAATATTTTCTTCTTCATTTTTGGGGGGGTTGAAAAACGCATTGAGCTGATTTTAGGAAATGCACTTTATAAAATCTAGGTATTGTAATTATTATTATTATTATTATTATTATTATTATTATTATTATTATTATTATTATTATTATTATTATTATTATTATTATTATTATTATTATTTTTATTATTATTATTATTATTTTTATATTTTTTTTTATTTTTATTTTACCTTTCCGGGTGGGCGTCCCCCATAGCATATACAGAAAGCAGATAACCTTACGATATTACAGCTATCTGGGAACCTATGCATGAAAAAGGACTAAACCCTTTGTTCCGTTCTATATCTTAGTTTGGTTCTATTGGCCGTAGTCCGGTATGCAGGAAATTGGCCTACGTTTACGTTTACGTTTCATAAATTTATAGTCCCCACCACAATAACACACAGGAGACTGTAGTAGTGGCCTACGAAAACTTCCGTCCTAAAGCACGGACCAAACAGCCCCGAATTTAGTCCTCCTCCGATTGGGACTACCGGCCTGACTTGCGGAATAAAACCAAAAACAATATGGCTGCACTGCATCGAAATTGTGTTTTTCGCGACAGAACAGCATCCACGGGTAAGTTTTAATGATGATTACCAAGTTATGAGAAGCCATCGGCTGCCACGATGCACTAGTTTTGAAATGGCAGAGACTGAGACAGATGCTTACGTCTCCTCTCCACCATGGCGAAGTAAACCTCGGCCATTGTGACATCCTCAAAGTTCCTAGTATCTTAGTTGGGCTGGGAGCGACTGGGAGCATTCTGATTGGTCGACGCATTACAAAATTCGACGCATGCGCACAGTGCTATCGTAGTCTTAGTAAGGATTAGGGTTAGGGTTATGATTAGAGTTAGGATTAGGGGTTACGACGCCTAAGAACATCGTGAAAAAGCCGGCCCGACATGACCTGGCGCACGCGCAATGGCGCTCGGATAAAGTAAGAAACCCGAAACTTTGAGGATTTGACACCGTCTGTTACGCAGTGTGACCCCGCACTACTCCGAAAAAGGAGGGGAGGGTCCAAGTACGTAACATCAAACTCGCGTAATAGCCAGGACTTTCGTGGCGGTAATTTAATAATAATAATTTAATAACAAACAAACATTTAGTTTGAGACTGGGAATTCTCGACCCATTCCATTTTAGTGCATACCAGACTGAAAATAAATAGTACCGAACTACAGAGTTCCGAGCTATGCCCTAGTTTCGAACTAAAATAGACCGGTTTCATGCATAGATCCCCAGGTACAGCGCAGCTGAGACTCGTCTCTCCACTAGTCCCTGCCGGTATTCGAACAAAGCAGGCCGACCTAGTGGCCTTCCTCCCTCTGCCCACTGCGTGTCTGGGGATCGGCCGGACTTGCTCTAGTCTCTCGCGCACACTCGATGCTACCTCAGCGAGTCTCCACTGCACTGTCAAAGTGTCTGAATAGCGACCGCCTTAATCTGTTTCTTTACCATGCTATGTCTCGCAACAATGTTCTTATAATTGTGGGGGGTGGGAGGGGAGGAGGGGGAGAAATGGAGAGGGGAGAGGAAGACCGAAAGAGGGGGGGTTGGGTGCAAAAGAACGAGTAGTTTTACATGTACAACTGCTCTTCTGCATTTTCCTCTATATTCTAGACCGTTCTTCATACTTCTCAAAAAATTAAAAAAAGAGTGCTTTTTTTTTCTTCTTTCATTCAGAACTAAGCGCAATACAATCTTTTTATTTAAAAGCTTTGCTAGTGTGTGCATGTGAGACTGCATTTAAATGGCTTATCATTTCGCTTACATTTCCGATCAAAAGTGACCAGAGATGGGGTTTGTGCTATCACGTCAAAGTCTAATCAACCATGAGTGAGGTAAGGAGTGGGGAAGGGAGAGAGATAGAGAGAGGGGGAGTAGGGGTGGAAGGGGAGGTGTAGTTGTCAGTGAAGGCAATGTCCACCAGATAGTTGACGTTGTAATATTTGCTATCACCAGCAGTTACGCCTTTCACCTTGCAATGTTTCACTCATGCTTGTCAGCTTATTGCCTAAGAGACAGTTAACTCTTCAGTAAGCCTGCTGGTCACCGTAACGTGGTCCGCCCCATCCTCCACCACCCCCCACCCTCCTAACGCCCCCTCCCCCACCTCCCCGCCAACAATCACCCATACAGCGTAGCTGAGACTCGCCCAGGACCTCTCAAGCCAATGTTAGCCTTGGCGAGGCTCAGCTACGCAGTGTGACAATTGCGCAATAAGTCTCATCCCTATATCAATTGTGATACGACGTGACAAATGTACCGTCTTTTGCACTGCAGTTGCTATGGATCTAACTTACAAGGGACTATAGCAACTGCAGACGAAACATTATTTTTTCACGTCGCATCACCTCAGCATTGAGAACTATAACGTTCAGAGTTCGATTCACTCACTCTCTTCGTCCAAGTAGTGTGCTAAAACGGTCTTTTCATTATTATGATTCCATTATTTTATTATTATTATTATTATTATTATTATTATTATTATTATTATTATTATTATTATTATTATTATTATTATTATTATTTTATTTGTGTGCATTTCTTTGGGATTCTATCAGGATTGCCGACACACCTTACACGCTGTAACCAGCGGCAAAGACCATTGGAGAGGCAACGTTTCTGCTCCGAGAGCGTCTTCTTTATTGGTAGCTGCTGTGAAGAGGGCGGTGAACAGGGTGCTCAGTTGCCTGGGACGTCAGAAAAGCGCCCAAAAGACAGTAAGTGGGCGCCTCGGGAGGCTTGAGTCAGATCCTGTATCGGCCAGCGCCTTGAGCAGCTCTTGAGCTTTAACAAGACCATCGCTAAATCAGAACGATGAAATAAATAAACAACCCGTAAGATGCACAGGACGAATTCCGGGACCAAGTTGCCATGAGTAAATTAACTGTCCCCGGACACATAACGTGTAAAGGGGACAGCCGGGACCGAACCAGTTCAGTACATAGATTAACGTCCCCGGACACAATGCGTATAGGGGACAAAAAGGGGACGAATTCATTCATTTCATTTCATTGGTTAAATTTAACGTCCCCGGACACTGACGCATATAGGAGACTTGATTTTTGAAGTCATAATTCTTATTAGAGTTCTTTTGGAAGTTGCCATGAGGCTGATGTTGAAGACATTCGTTGCAGTTGAAAATAAGTCACAGTATGAACATGTAGAAGAGGACACGGCGTTGATATGGGCAGGGGAGCGAACACGCTGTACGCAGCTTTATATACCAGGGCATCCGCCACACTACGGCCAAGATGATCTATAAATGACTTCATTCGGATATCGTTGTCTCCGGCTCATCACTCGGTGGCAGCGAGTCGAGCAGGGGTGGCAGTTCTGCTCTAGGAGACGTTCAGACCCACACGCGCTTTAGCGGCGAAGATGGACGAAAACCCGATCACTTGCCATACCTGAGGTCGAAATACTGGGCCTTGAAGTCGAACCTGCGACAGCGTCGTGTGGGAAGATCCCGACACGATACTCCACCTCAACCTTCAAACTTCATTTTCACGGCGGTAGGGCTCCATCGACTGGGCGGCGGTCGCGGATCGGCGAATGACGTCACGTCGCTCAGATTCCGTCGCTCCATTCCTTGGCAGCCCTGTTTCTATCTCCACTACTGGGCGACATTGGGATTACTGTGGAAGGTAGCGTCCTCCGGACAACAGTTGCTATAATGCACCGCCAGGGTCTCCCTCCGTTCTGCCTTCACCTCCTTGGAGGCCCTTCACTACCACGGCCACATCTCCTCACGCCTCGTCGAGCGGCTTCGACTCACCTCCTACACCTTTTGCGCGCCTGCCACAACATTTGTACTTCCGCCTTGAGCGGGCACCTCCTGCTGCAACGAACGATATCCTTTCCGGAACGAAAGACTTCCTGCGATCAGCCCTGTACTCATCATGACTTCTTATTTCACCATGACTTCTTATCTCCGTCCCTCATATTTGAAAGTGTCCGGGGACGTTAATCTACACAAGGAAACGAACGAACGAATCGTTGTCTTACCTCGATCACCAATAGACTCTGAAATCCGAAAATAAAAATAATATTTTTCGAACGGTGTTTCCCCCTCCCCCTCCCCCCTCAGTAACAATACCACACTATTGTACGCGTTCATTTGGAAAAATTTCACTGAACTTGATTTTGGCGTTACTCAAGGCTCTGAGCTTGGCCCTGTTCTGTTCATACTTTACACCTCTCCTCTCTCTCATTAACTCACACTCTGTCCTCCACGAAATGTATGCTGATGACACCCAACTTAATCACTTTGACTCTCCTTCTAACTACAGTCATTTAGTTCGGACCCTTCAAGATTGTGTCACTG
The DNA here is from genome assembly GCA_036898135.1 of Oncomelania hupensis. NCBI lineage: Eukaryota > Metazoa > Mollusca > Gastropoda > Littorinimorpha > Pomatiopsidae > Oncomelania > Oncomelania hupensis. The sequence goes on along the minus strand of CM072517.1, from coordinate 55,843,524 downwards.
AGGTAAAATCGAGGATGTCAAACAACCGCCTCAAGCTAAATGATAACAAAACTGAGGCTCTCCGTGTTTCTCCGTCATTTGCAGACCCCTCTTCTCTTCCCTCAACTATCACTGTTGGAACTACTTCTATTTCTTTTTCTGACACTGTTCACGACCTTTTTTTTTTTCCTCGATCAGGATCTCTCCATGCAGCAACACATTGCAAAATCTTGTCAGATTGCATACATTGAACTTAGACACATAAGCTCCATTCGACAGTATCTCACACAAGAAGCAACAAAAACACTAGTTAGCGCATGCATTCTGTCTAGATTGGATTATGGTAATTCACTCCTCGTAGGTTGCACACAGAAAGTCCTTAGATCTCTTCAGCAAGTCCAAAACTCTGCAGCTAAACTCATCTTCAAAGCACGAAAATCACAGCATTGCACGCCTCTCTTTCAAGAACTACACTGGCTCCCATTTGAACAACGAATTAAATATAAAACCTTATGTCTTTGCTACCGCATCATCTCTGGAACTGCTCCTAGCTATCTTTCCGAACTTTTGACAGTCCATGTTCCTTCTCGCTCTCTCCGCTCGTCTGCAGATAAAAGGATGTTCCGTGTACCAGAATACCACAGGGTGAGACACGGTGGTCGAGCTTTAAGGTTTTTTTTCTCCGTTAACAGACCTGGAACTTGCTACCTCCGTCCTTCCGTCACAGTCCTTCACTAGTTTTTTTTTCTCGATTAGGATCTCTCCATGCAGCAACACATTGCAAAAACTTGTCAGATTGCATACATTGAAATTAGACGCATAAGCTCCATTCGACAATATCCATTCGCCGAGGTAAAAATGGTGTCGGAGAAGAGCAGTCAATCAGCAGCTGACTGTGGGTAACTTGTTGTTTTTTTATTTCTTAAAATTTTTTTTAAACTTCTTCTTAAAAGGGAACCCGTTGACTATTTTTGATGAGCCGCTTCGCTCTTGATCACAAATATTGTTCGATCATGTGACGGCTTAGCTCTGTCTTGCGGCGTCCATCGCACAGTTTTGTCTGTGACGTGTTGATCACACCCCCCCTATCCCCCCCTCCCCCCCATTTATTTGTGGGGAGGAAAGGCCCAAGTAGGCCTCGATAAAAAAAATAAATTTCTGCTTTCTTATAGATTGATTACACAGGAAACTTCATTCCTGCCAGTCCTGTAATCAACGAATGAATTGAATAAATAATATTTTATTTCCCTCTCTAAACACTCGTCCTATAGATATGAAAATTACAGGTAATATGACAATACAAAACAGGGGCGGATCTTGTTCTTGTGCCACTTGTGCACATGCACACACCCCTGGCGGTCAAAAAAAAAAGGAGGGAGAAAAGGAGAAAAAAGAAGAGAAAAAAATTACTAATTCTCACTCACCACACAGTTTCATGTACCTCCAAATTAGTTTTTTTTTATTCATCAGATTTAGATCTACAGGTATTTTTTGCAATATAAAATTTTTATCCATGAAGGGAAGTTGAAGACAAACAGTTGCTGCTCATTTTTGGCTATTTCTTGTTTTATTTGCAGTAACTTTATCTGTCTTTGTATAAGCCTTTATGCAATATGTTCTGCTATTGTAAATTTTATCATCAGAGTTTGCAGAGGGGTGTTTGTGTGTGTGTGTGTGTGTGTGTGGGGGGGGGGACTAAAAGAGGACTTTTAGCACAAAACAATACTATTTTCAGTCCTTAAAATAATGCCCAAAATGCACCAGATTGCACAGATTTTAACCATTATTTTCAAATTGTTCCGGGGGGGGGGGGGAGGCATGCCCCCGGACCCCCCTAGTACACTCGCCTGCTTCGCAGGCTCGCGCTTGTGGCTACGCCACTTCGCATTAGCTGTGCACACCCCCTCAACAATGGAAAGATCCGCCCCTGCAAAACAAAGTGCAACATATATTACAGGTACCAATTTTGTGGGGAATGGTCTGTTCTTAATGCACCCGTTTGCATAGAAAGCATTATTAATATATACATTATAGCGTTTGTACTCATACGGCGCCCCACACCCGTCCTCAGTCTGTAGAGAGTAGGGAAATACATTTCCGAATTTAGATTTAGTGGGCGCTTCAGCAAACATCACATCGGCTGATTCCATCCGTTTTTGTATTTCTGTTGTGCCAGGGCTGAAAAGTGATACTTCCATGTACATTCTGCTTACAGTTGACCGTAAGCTTCAGAGTGAGAGAGAGAGAGAGAGAGAGAGAGAGAGAGAGAGAGAGAGAGAGAGAGAGAGAGAGAGAGAGAGAGAGAGAGAGAGAGAGAGAGAGAGAGAGAAAGTGCAAAGTGGCAGCTTCTTTAGCCGCGATATCAGGCAGGTCATTGCCTGCACTGTTTAGTGTGACCTGCGCAAGGTGGCGCTGCAGCATTTTTTTTTTTTTTGGGGGGGGGGGGGGGGGGGGGGGGGGGGGGTGTTGGAGATTGTGGGTAAACTGTGTCCAAGGCCGTATCGCGATACAGTGTTACACCACTGGTCAGCTTTTTCGTTCACGTGAAGGACACTAGTGTTGCCACAGGCGCGTTAACCAAGTGGAATGGACTTTATTATATACACCTATGCGTACTAATGCACTAATCGTCCGCTATTAGGGACCCACACAATTCTTGCCGAGGGTCCATTCTTTTTGGTTAATGCGCCTGTGGTGTTGCACACCCTCCTTAATAAAGGTTGTCTATGACGGCCTACTAGCGCCAAAACCGAGAGTTAAAAGTATCACGAGATAGTTGAAATTAACACGGGTTCTGTTTAATTTACAGGGTTACCGGTAATCCACAGGGTTAATTACTAATTATCAGTATAATTTACCACGCCTTCCTAGCGCCAAAACCTGATAATTACAAATATACATGAGATAATTACAAATATAATAAAATAATTACAATTATCAAAGGATAATTACAATTATCATTGAAAAATTACAAATATCTTCAAATGATCATGCTTAATTTTCAGTTTTGGCTCTAGCAATCTGTTTGGAAATGTGGCAAAACCGAAAATTGTAATTTTAACTTGATAATTACAATTTTTACGTGTTAATAGTAAATAATGATGTCGTTGATATTTGCAATTATCCCATTATATTTGTAATCATCTCCATCTTCCTATACGCTTGCGAAACATGGACCCTCACAGCAGATTTACTGAATATGTTTACTACGAAGAATACAAAGCATGGAGATGAGGTGCTACAGAAGACTTCAGGGCGTTTCCTATATCCAGCACATCCTATCCTGTCCTATCCTGTCCCGTAACCCGGAGGTCGTAGGGGCACCACAGATGATCGTTTAACCAGCATACTCCATCTTTTTCTGTCCTCAGCAGCCCTGATGGCTTCGCTCAGTCTCAAACCAGTCCATTCTCGAATGTTGTCCTCCCACCTCTTTTTTGGTCTCCCTCTTCTTCTACCTCCTTGCACTGTGCCTTGCAGAATAGTCTTTGCAAGGTCTGATGATCTGGTGACGTGGCCATACCATCGGAGTTTCCGTTTCTTCACCACTGTGAGCAGGTCATCGTGTTGTCCAATGGCTTGTGTGATGGTCTGTCGGACTTCGTCGTTGGTGATGTGTTGGGTATAGGAAATGCCCAGAAGTCTTCTGTAGCACCTCACATCCAGCACATCACCAACAACAAAATCCGATCGACAGACCATCACACAAGCCATTGATTGAACACGATGACTTGCTCACAGTGGTGAAGAAACGGAAACTCCGATGGTATGGCCAAGTCACTAGAGCATCAGGCCTTGTAAAACCTATCCTGCAAGGTACGGTGCAAGGAGGCAGAAGAAGAGGGGTACAGAAAAAAGAGGTGTGAGGACAACATTCGTGAATGGATTGGTTTGACACTCAACTATTAGCTCCGTATCCGTACTTGACATGCATACAAAACCTTCCTTTCACGATTGATTGTGGGCGTATACGGCAAGACAAGACAAGACTAAGCCATGAGGGTTGCTGAGGACAGAGAAAGATTGAGTACGCTGGTTAAACGATCATCTGTGGTGCCCCAACGACCTTTGAGTTACGGGATAGGATAGGATAAAGTGTAGACGTTAAACCTCAAAGTACATTTATCCATTCGAGAACAACCCCCCTCCGTTGGTCTATGATGATCACAGCAAGCGGTTATGACAACACATTCAGGGTCTAACGCTTTCATTGCCGAGCGGTACTGCTACACGAAGCCATTATGCAAGCAAGAACTGTGGTGAAAGAGAGGCTTCTCTATAAGGCCGCGTGGGTCACTAATGGAAGGAGAATCGCTCACTAAGGGAGGTTATCGGGTCACCGGCCAGGGAACGACAAGATTACCGAGTCCACGCCAATAAATAAAATTGGAACAGCTGTCTACTTCGACTTTACTCTTGCTCCCTGCACTCGGTTCAACGCCTATTCTGGTCTCACAGCGATCCTGCTCTTCTCGGTTCAAGTGGCCTTGCAGACTGGAGGAACTCAAACGAGAGTGGTGTAGTAGTTTTTTGCTGGCTGTGCTTATTCCTTCAACCTCTTCTGCTGGGTCGTGGTTGACCCTGAACAACCCCCCAAACTTTAGTCTTCATTTCAGAATGCATCATGCTGTTCGTATTGTAGAGTGTCCTTCCAAACGACGCAAGAAGAGCTGTCAAGTTTGAATCCTTGGGACTACCTCCACGTTTTTCATCATATTTCTTCAAGGCTCCAGCGGTCGCCATCCAATTTTTTGCTTTGTGACTTTTGCTCCATGTTTTGAGTGTTTTTCAGCCACGTCCAATATCGCCTAAGCGAAGGTAAGTGCTTTAGAATTCGTTGTCTCCCTTTCATCACCAGCTAGTTCAACGAAACCACAGGCGCATTAACCAAAAATGATGGACCCTCGGCAAGAATTTTGTAGATCCCCGATAGCGGACGGGTTACGTACTACTGCGCTACCCGTCCGCTATCGAGGATCCTCAAAATTCTTGCCGAGGGTCCATTGTTCTTGGTTAATGCGCCTGTGACTAAAGTGATTTTGCTGCACATATGTTTCTTGCTATTTTATTTGATGTTATTTTACTTGATACTGTTTCTGTATAGTTTGCTGCAATATAATTATTAGGATTTTTAACTGACCTTGTTATTTCCTTATATTATTTATTTTAACTAATGTTTGATGCAGAAGTGTATTATTTTATTTCTTGAAGTTCTATTTCAATCGAGTTTTTGTCAATTGTACAGTTTGAGACAGTAGAGTTATATCATTGATTATTCGTTATTGTAAAATAATATTTTTCGCTGTTTAATAATAGCTCGAATTCATTTATGGTTAATAATGTTTGGACAGTAAATAATTTCCAGTATTACCTATTAGACTTTTGTCAAGGTTTATTTATTTATGATATAATTCTTTTTGTATTGGTAGATTTTTTTAAATTTCATTTGTATGCATTTATTTAGACATGCCTTTATATAATTATTTATCCTTTAATTAATTCGTTCCATCAATACAAAAATGTTTAAATAAATAAATGAAAATAAATAAGTGTAAAGTGTATTTAAGTAAATGCATCTATACATACATAAGATTTAAAAACAATTGTAAAAAAATAATTTACATTATAAATAAAAAAAATATTAAAAAAATTTTAAATCAAAAAAATTATTGAAATCGTTTTTGATCTTTATAATTACTTCCTCTCCCTCTCAAAGCCAATAAATTTTTTTTTTACACAGGGCCAGCATAAATTGCGTTTCGCACACATCTCCACTGCAGCCACTAAAACATGGGCGCCGTGAAATCCAAGATGGGGAAGGACATGCGGCACATCCTGGAGGTGACGGACCCCAAGCTGAAAGAGAAACTGGAACGTGTGATTGGGGCCTGGGATGATCCTGACAACCTGGATAAGGAAGAAGTCAAACAGCTGGCAGCCGACGCCAAAGAGCAGGGTTTCTCCACCTCCCTCATCTACTGCGACCTCCTGGATCCAAAAATGAAGCAGAAAACGATGGAATTCCTGCTGATGAAGGAGGCTGGGCAGCTGGTCAAGGAGCTGGAGGAGATCATCGAGTACCTGGACAAGTGTCACAGGAAGGTCTCCATCGCCCACGTGATAGGAAGGAGCGTGGAGGTCGTTGGCTCAAGTAAGCCATCATTTATTTATTTATTTTTGTACTTTGATTATTATTCAGTTAATAAAGAGGAGGAAGAAGAAGATATAATTGTTCAGATATATTTTAAAAAGATAGAATTCAAATTGCTCGAACGAAATTAGTAATTAATCTTGCATAAATATTGCAGTAACTGAGTAAGTTTTAAAAACATTGTAGAGATGCATACATGCGCTTTGTGTACAGTGAGGGTGAGAGTGCGGGCGGGGGGGGGGGGGGGGGGAGATTTAGGGAGAAGAGAAGGGGAGGGTGGGTGAGGATGATGGAGGATGTGGGCTATTTTTTTACTTCTAGGTTTCATTTTACATTTTCGTACTCGTAAATTGATCCTTGTAGGTTATTGCGTGATGCGATTATTTCTATACATCAATGAAGGCGAATGTGGTTACATTTATTTTCTTGCATAAAGTACTACATTGTTTGACTTGGGATATGTCATGTCTTATTGTTTAGTGTTGCGCTGCATTCGATCTTTTGGCATGGTGATGAGCAGTAATAAAATATTTATTGTTTTTGTATAAACTTATTAAAATGTTGTGTGGTGTCCTGTTGTATCATGTTTGTATTGCGTTTACAGCGCTGTCGTTCAGCGGCATGGTGGTAATGGCCGCGAGCGCTTTCATCCTGTTGCCTGTGGCCATCCCGTTGCTAGCTGCTGGCGCCATCCTCAAGTTCGTCGGCAGCGTGACCAGGTGTGGCGCCGACGTGGCGGAGAGCTGGAAAATCCAGCAGAAGACGGAGAGATTTGACCAGCGCTATCAACGTCTTCTGGCAGACTACGGGGACTACGTAGCTCTGCACCAGATCAACGCCCACATCCCTAGGAAGTCGGTGCTGAAGGTGCTGAAGAGGATGGGGGTGTTTGGGGACCTGGCAACTCCAGTGGTCAGCCTGGTCTATGCCGTGCAGGCGGGCTTAAGTCTGGACAAAAGTTGCGGGAAGAAATTCCTGCACAGCGTGGGCCAGTCGCTCGGCCCTTGCATGACATCAGCGACGGGCCAAGTCATGACGGGAGTGGCGGCGCAAGCCGTGAGCACGACGGGGGCGATGGTGACGGCCGGCTTACTGGGCTACGACATAGGCATGCTGGTGAAGGACGCAGTGCACCTGGCCAAAAATGAGCCGACAGAACAGGCTGTCAGGCTCCGTAACGTCATGGAGCGTCTGCAGAACATTGCCAACGGCCACTGGGACAGAGAGCGAAGCGCGGTGGCCCAAATCGTCACCACCCGTCACATCGCTCGTCTCTTCGCTGCGAGGAGGCGCAAGTATCCCGTAAAAGGCGAGCGGGAAAACAATGAAGATGAAGAAGCGCCAGCAGCTCCCGTGGGCTAGAAAAATAGTACGTTATATACACTTATTTATTTTGTGACAATTAGATTTCGTTTAATGCCGTTTCAGTTTAATAGAATCTCGAAAAATTGTGCATAATGGCAACAGTTTTTTTTTTTACCTGTGTGAGTGTGGAACCTGTGTATTTATGTGTATGTATGTGTGTGTGTGTGCCACACTTACTGCCCTGACTACCCTAACAACCCAGACAGGTGCTCGCGTTGTAATGTTCATACGGATTCAAACTCTCACGCACTGAACAGATGCAAAGAACTAAAGTGGACTCAATATTGAACGACACCACAGGATGGTTCATTTGGCGTTGAATGAGGAGGATAAAACTATAGTCACTGATTACTGTAGTGGGTTCTGTGACAAACGTGTGCAGTTTCAGGACCTCATTAGTGACAGTCTAGCCAGCAATAAAGCTGACATTTGTGTTGTAGATCATGCCAAGAGCCTACCATGTATTTTTAAAGTGGCCACTTCGTATGATTCCTTCATAAACACCTGTATGATTACATATATTTTCCTAAACGATATCGATTTCCGAACAAAAATAATAGTTTTGGTGGTTGGCTCTCTAGTGTTAATGCACCAAAAAGTGTGTATCTGGATTGCAGCTCATTGAATTTTCAAGGCGGCAGAATAACAGTTGCACTTGGTAGGGTACCTAGCGAGCGTTGTGGCCGCGTGGTCTAAGGCGCGCCTAACCTGCATTGTCCACAGGTTAGAAACCAATGGAGCCTAACAGGTACGGGATCGATCCTGCCTCTGGGCGTCTGTTTCCCCGAATATTATTTACTTTCGATTAGGGCAACGTCTCGGATTTTGTTCCCCGGGTACTCCGCTTTGCTCCCCAAGCAACATTTCAAAAACACAACCAAAATTAGGTAGGTTGGTTTAGGGCGCCCCATAGGCTGCGTCTACGCCTTCCCTAGGGGAGGCGGCGCAGAATTTCTGATAGATTAAAAGGGACAGTAAAGTGTCAACAACAACAAATAAACGTTTAACCAGGGTCAGTGGGTGGGAAGAAGATTGAAGGTAATGGATGTTGTAGTTGACGATGTGTGCTCACTCATTACAACGTCATTATCATGAACGTTTTTTTGGGTTGTAATAAAACCACCAATATCTGTGATGACCATAATAAAGATGATGATAATGAAGATGATGGTGATAATGGTTTAAGTGCAATAACATTTATTATACTAAATCTATGTGTGTATGTAAATGTATAAATGACAATCTGTACTGAGAAGCAAAAACTGTCTAAGTTCGGCAACATTTCTTTTGGAATACCGGATCTCCGGAGTTTTTGGAGCTCTGTTTGGGAAGTACTGTTTTGTTGTGCCCTGTTTGGTCCGCCTGAAACAAAGAGCTTAGGTCTCACATTGGCATCATTTTGTTTTGTCTGGTTTTTGTTCAGTTAGCATTCTTTTCGTTTACCTAATCCATTTGTTTCTCCTTATCGTCCCAATCTCCCGAGAAAAAAAAACATGATCAACAGATTTGCAATTGACTTAGGGGAGACAACCTTTATGTTCAAATTGTGCAGGCTGACCAAATGGAGGGATTGTGGCAGAAAGGCCATAATTAAGAATTAAACTGGGGGTATACACGCCACATGCACGTCATACACAAATACATGCATTTGTGCTCGCTCTCTCTCTCTCTTTCTCTCACTCACACAGTTATCAATCAACAGGGTATTTGTAAAATTTCCCCCCAAACAGAGTTTTACATGTAATTATTTTCTTGTTTTTGCTGTTTTAATCTGAATTACTTGGATTCTGGAATCTCGTTTGTTATTTTTTTTGTATGTTTGTTCGTTTGTTCTTCTTGTTTGTTCGTTTGGTTTTTGTTTGATGTTGATGCTCGTTTTCTTCTGTCTACATGTAAACCCCTCACTCCCTCCCGGCGACCAGGAAAGTCTAGTTACTGAGGTCATGTGAGGATGTTGTTTGTTGATGTGCCATGTGGACGTGCTACTTTTATGGTTGGGGCCGGGTAGCTCAGTTGGTAAGAGCGTCTTGCTAGTAACCGAAAGGTCGCTGGTTCGAATCCCGGATTGGTCAACGTGTGATCTTATTATTTTCCCCTTTACCAACAACTGGCCCGCTGGTGTCAGTTTAAATCGGTCCAGTAGTCACCTATATGCGAAAGTGTCGTGTGACTATAATCTACAAAACAACAACAACTACTTTTATGTAAGAGGTTAGATTTTATGTCATGTTTGTTGTTGTTGATTTTATTAATGTTGTTGTTATTGTTATGATTTATGTAAATATATGTGAATACATGACAATATATTTATTTTTGTTGCTGATTTAAATACATTTTAATGACCTGTAAATATATGTATTTTTCTCACTAATTTATTCAAAAGATGTGGAACATATTTCTTGTTTGATGGCTTGTTTGATATGAGGAAAAGAACAGAAAAATAAAATATATTACAAGATTAAGGAAAGGTTAACTGTGTGTTCTTGTCCTCCTCCTCATCCATCATAATCACCTCCTCTTGTTGTCGTTATTGTTCTCTTTCTTCTAAAGCAAGAATGCGACACAAACGTTCAACGTTATATTGATTTCTTACAAGTTTTCTTATATCAAAGCAAACATGAAAGATGATTTAAAAAAAAAACAACTGCATTACCAATTTTGTTCTGTGGGTCTTTATAATATTTATTTTAATGGACACATTGATATAAAGTACACTGGTATATAAAGATGAATTTGTTAATTAATTAATTTATTTATTTATTTAAAATAACGTCTGTTCACACTTGTGGCATTATTAGGCAACAAATTAAATTATAAATAAAAGTAAAGTAAAATAAGAGAATTAATATGATGTTCAGTAAATAAAAGTCAACAAAAATTCAATGATGTGTGTAATAACTTAATTATTGAATAAATGAACAAATGTGTAAATTAAATTAAATAATATTAAATACCATCCTATCATATCCTATCCTGTAACTCGAAAGTCGCTAGGGCACTACAGCTGATCGTTTAACCAGCGTACTCCATCTTTTTTTGTCCTCAGCAGTCCTCATGGCTTCACTCAGTGTCAAGCCAGTCCATTCTCGAATGTTGTCTTCCCACCTCTCTTTCTGTATCTCTCTTCCTTTGCCTCCTTGCTCTGTGCCTTGCAGGATGGTATTTTGCAAAATACAATGCAATACAATAATTTAAAAACAACTAGAAGGTCTAAGATGATTCACATGCTCCTTATGAAACTCGCCATATTTAACAAGAAAATGAGTGCCCAGAAAAAACAATGAAACCGTGGCATTAAAATGATCTTTCTATGCTCTTGAGATGACTTTGACCTCTGGCTCCAAATAAAGTACAGTAAAAGTTGTATAATGCCAGGCCTCCATCCCCCATCTCCCCCCAAAAAACAACCGGTGAAGTGGGATGACCTTGACCCTTAGTGACCTTGACCTAAGGACCTTGGGATGACATTGACTCTCACGTAGCCTCTCATGCATTTTCTGATCAAATAACCCAATGTTGTTGCATATCATGGGTTAAATAAACAGCCAGGTTGGTTGTTTTATTAAAAGTCTTTTTTCCACCAAGATGATAAAACAATGCACACGCATTCAAACTCGGGCATTTAAACAGGCACACATGTTCATACAAATAAGCACAGGCACTATCTCCATCTCTCTCACATACACTCAAACAAAATGTATAACCGCAATAAAATTTAAGTAACAATGTCAGTTAAATGAAAGGAACGACTGGAGAATTAATTAAAGCTTTTGCCAATCCCACACTTAAATCATTGTTAATGTTTTAAACTGATGTTATAGTATTTACTTCAGGGGTCTAAAGGAGATGAATGTGAATACAATATATGTTTTAGAGTTAAGGGTTCATCACAAATGCACGTCACATTTTTACAATATTATGCTTCCTGTCAGCCTATTTTCTTGTTCGTGTTGTTAAGTAGGGGACTATTTCCTTCATACAAGGAGTGATGGAGTTTTAGTGCTTGTAGTGCGTGTGCGAGCGTCCTTTCTCTCCCCCCCCTAAAATAAACTAAAAACTCAACTAATAAAATGAAATGTCAAAAATGCAATTGCGCATTTATTTAGTAAACATATATATCACCCCTGAATCAAGAAACACCCCCGTTGGGGTGCCGGGGATTTCAGTATAAATAGTATCCCCACTTTGTGGAAATTTTGTGCTTTAAATTCCCACTGTCGCTGTCTTTCTCATTTGCTCTTACTCATTCCTGCTCTATTCTATCAATCTGCTATACTATCTTCTTCTTAGCTAGACCAGTCATCTACCTTTTTTCTTAAAAACTCTTCCGGGACAAGACTCCTTATTTGTGTATGAGGTCTGTTGGATCAGCTTGAGAATATTGGACGCTTTCTGCCAGGTGGTCACGAGGGCTTCCTATGATGTTATTATTTAGCAATGTAGGCATTTTATATGTATGTGTTTTTGTTACACTCAGTTTGATGATGGTGTTTTCTATCAGTATCTGATTCAGCCCCGATGCTTGAATTCCTGATAGGGTGTAACTCAGATTCGTTTATTCACACAGCCCGTCCAAACAGCATACAAGTCACAAAGTCGACGTATGAAGTTTTCCACTTTTATTCAGCACATATCAACAACTGCATACAATTCTCAATTCAACTCAACAACTTTCACAGCAACTTTCCAAATCACTATCAACAACTTTACTCTCAACAACAATCTCGGCACACGATTAAATAACCTCTCTCTTCCGGAAGAATTTCGAACAATGTAGAAATGACGCACTGCCACCAATCGAATAAAAGATCGTCATCACTGACTTACGTCATTACACATTTCTTCTCCTTCCGGATCGTTCCTTCAAATTTCTACAATTATCCCGAATCTTCGATCGATAGTAAACAAGCCGATCCAGAAGATTCTACAACAATATCAACGTTATACAAAGCCTTTCCTAACAACAATGCAAACTCAAATCAAAGGTAAATAAACTCTATTATTGAATACTTTGCAAAACGAAACGATTAGATCTATCGTACACGCTTCCGACATACTTTCGTTCACGTTTCAACGTAACATAACCCCCCACTCAAGAAGAAATTTACCCAATTTCTTTCAACAACGTTGAAACGTAATGCACAAACAAAGTTCAGAATTAAAACTTATTTCAGACTATCTGAACACTATCAACGTTCTCAGTTCATTCACACAAAGTTTCTCATCTGCAAGTCTTTCTGGATACTGTCAATGTTCACAGTTCATTTACCCAATCAACGTTTTTCATTTTCAAGTCTGTCATTACCAATATTCTTAGTTCATCCACACAGTCAATGTTCTTTCATTCGCAAGGAAACGACGCCCTCGTCAGTTGCGGTCGTCATCGGCCCAGGGTCAAAGACAGTGATCTCGTGGGCTTTCCTGGAGTCAGTGCATCCTCCGTTGTCTTCCTCTCCCGTCGGATGTCCGACGCAGTCGACGTTGTCAGCTCCCAGAATGCATTTGCTGGGTCTCACGGTCAGGTTGGCTTCTGCGGGACGGTGGAACAGCTCCCTCAAGGTCTGCAGATGCTCCTTCCAGGTCTGGGTGTGGACTTCATGTTCGACCAAAGTCGTAGAGCCTGGGACATCACTGAAGCTATGGGGAAACTCGCCCATAAGGTCCTTGAGCTCCAACGTTTGACCTTCCGTCAAGCGCGGTCCTAGCTTAACATCATCGATGCCTTCTTTGCTGTGGAAGTCTCCCAGTTCCAACAGTTCTTCGTTGTCAAAGCTGTCGTCGGTCACAGCTGCTGTTGCTGCATGTACAGTCTCTGGCGGCCTCTCCACGTACAGCTTAAGGAGGTTGGCGTGGTATATCTTGGAATGCTGGCCGACCTTCACCTTATAGTCGTTGATCCCCACCACGGTCTCCACTTCGTACGGGCCTTTCCACTGCATCAGCAACTTATTATGATCAGTAGGTAGCAGCACCAGCACTTTGTTGCCAGGTTTGAACTTCCTGTTCACAGCCCTACGATCGTAGTAGTGCTTTCCACAGTCTTGGGACTTCTTCAGGTTTTCTCTGGCTATCTCGAGAGTCTGCTCCAGCTTCTCCCGTAGCTCAAACACGTACTGGTAACTGTTCTTCACCTCTGGGGTGTCTACTTCTTTCGTCCACAGTTCTTTTAGGATGTGCATCGGCCCTCGGATGGTTCTTCCGTACAGCAGCTCGAACGGAGAAAAGCCGGTGGACTCCTGCGGTACTTCTCTGTAGGCGAAAAGTAGGGCGTTGATGTAGCGATGCCATTGTCTGGGCTGCTCGGTGCACAGTTTCTTCAAGGTGGACTTCAGCGTAGCATTGAACTTCTCGACGAGCCCGTTGCACATTGGATGGTAGGGTGTCGTAGTCAAATGCCGGATGCTCAGCAGTCGGTTGACCTCCTTCATGCAGTCAGAGACGAACTGCGTCCCGAGGTCTGTCAGAATTTCTTCAGGCACTCCAAGCCTACTGAACATGTCCACCAGTGCCTCTGCTACAGTTTCAGTGTCAATCTTCTTCAGTGGCACTGCTTCTGGGTACCGAGTCGCATAGTCCACTAAAGTCAGTACCCATCGATGACCTTCTTCACTCGGAGGTCTTATTTCGCCGATTAAGTCTAAGGCCACCCTCTTGAAAGGTCGGTCGATCAGAGGCATCCTCTGCATAGGCACTTTCGGGACCCTTCCTCGAGGTATGGTCTTCTGGCAAATGTCACATGATCGGCAGAAACGGCTGACGTCCGCATGAAGTCCTGGCCAGTAGAATACCGCCTGGATTCGGTCTGACGTCTTCTTGATACCTAGGTGACCTCCCATGATTGAGTCATGCGCTACTTCCATCACCTGGCGCCTTAGGGGTAACGGTACCAAGACTTGACGTAGTGGTTTCCCTCCGTTGACCCTCGGGTGCTGGAAGATTCGGTACAGGATCTTGGCCTTCACCTCAAAATAGACCGTACCACTGCCTTTGGTCACGTGGTCTTGGCGGTTCCTGTACTTGTTTAAAGTGCTATCAGCTTCCTGGAGCTGGATCAGCTTATCTCTGTCCACGATGGCAGCTTTGGAGTTGTCGGCGACCTTCAGTGGTGTAGACACCTTGTCTCTCTTGGCCTGGGCCCTGGTAGTAACAGCACTGACGATCTCTGGTCGGCAGGGCTGAGCCGGAGTAACCACATTGTCCCGTAGCAGCTCTGTAAGGTCTCCATCGGGAAACGGCAATGGATCCTCCTCCACAACTTCGACGCGTTGGGTTGAGGCAGGACTCCACTCTGGATCGGGGTCGTCGGGTCGTCTCGCGCCGTCGATATTCCCGATCATCAAATCATACAGCGGCTTCTTCAGGCAAACCGCTTCGACTTCGCCTATGTAGAAAGGGGTGTTGACATGAATTTTTGCAACTGGCGCTTTCACACATTTGCTGTCGGCCATGAGTGTCCATTTAGAATCGCCAGTGAACTGTTCTTTAGCGATTAGGTCTTCTCTGACGATGACCCCACTGCAGCCAGAGTCTCTTAGAACAGTCACTTCATGATTTCCGACGCGTCCCTTGGAAACAGGCATGTTCTGGACGGTCACAGCTGCGCTGGCGACGACGGGGATGGATTTTCCGTTGGCAAGGAGAAGTTGGCCATCAGTCATGCACTCTTGCACGTCCGCAGGGGTAGCTGTGCGCTTGGTCTCACTCGGAAGAATGACGCTCCCGCCGCACACTTGATGGTCAGATCTACTGTTTTGCCGTTGATTGGAGAACCGCCTCTGCCGGTTGCCCGCCGCTGCATTGTCCGTACTGCTCCGCTGTCCGCTATTTCTGCTTTGAGGGCAGCTGGCAGCTCTGTGGTCTGTAGCGTTGCAGATAAAACAGCCTCTTGAGTGCCCTTCCCTGGGAGGAGGCGTGGAGTCCGTCTGTCTCTGGCTCGTCTGGCTCCCTTGGACCTGGTTCCCATGGTTTGCAGTCTTCTGAAAATGTTTCGTCGCGCTGGGTAGCCCCAGGGTTTTCCCATGAGCGATGAGATATCTTTCAGCAGCCTCAGTCACATCTTTAAGCGTCTGCAGCTTTTGTTCTTCTAAGTAGGTCGCTAGGTCCTTGTGACAGGCATTGAGAAATTGTTCTTTCACAATCAGGTCATGGAGACTGTCGTAAGACTTCATTTCGCCTGATAACTCCACCCACTTGTGTAGATATGACGACAGGCGCTCCACAAACTGCTTTGGCGTCTCGTCTGACTTAGGCCGGCATTCACGGAAGCGTTTACGGTAGCCCTTCTCTGTAAAGTTGTAGCACTGCAACAGGGCCTCTTTCAAGACGTCGTAGTTTTTGGCGTCATCGTTCGACAGTCTGGTGTAAACTTCGAGGGCTTGCCCCGTCAGAAGTGCACTCAGTCGAATCGCCCAGTCTCGAGGTTGCCAATTGGAGCTTTCGGCGAACCTTTCGAATCTCGCCAGATAGCTGTCGATCTGGTCCTTCCCGTCGACGAAAGATGGCAATTTTGGAGCCGTGTTGTCACTGATAACTTGTGGCGCATTCTGCTGTTGCTGGATACGCGCCATTTCTAGCTGGAACTCAAGACGCTTCAGCTCGAATTCTCTGTCTTTTTCTTGCCGCTGCTGTTCAATTTCTAGACGCTTCTGTTCTAATTCTATTTCTTTTTCTTCGCGCCATATTCTCTCTTGAGACTTGACGTACTCCGTCAGCTGTTTGCCTTTTAGATTTAGTTCAACCCCTCTCTGCCAGAAGTCAGCCATCTTGATGCTTCTGGAAAGTTCTTTTCTAGAAGGTTCTTTTCTGGAAAGTTCTTTTTCTAGAAAGTTCTTGACTGTAGAGTTCTTTTTCTGGAAAGTTCTTGACTGTGCTGTACCTTTCTAGACTGTTCTAGAACAGCACGCTTTCTGCAGTAGCGCTGATGCTTGTCACTAGTCGCCTTCGCTGACGCAGGCCCCGCTGTCCTCGTCGTATGCGACGCTGCACCACGCTGGTGTTGATGTATACGCTCCTGTGCTGAAGTATACGCGACGTCCGCTCGCCGCTCTCTGTAACACTGGCGATGTAGCTCCGAGACTGTCCCTCGACGTAGTCTTACGGCAGCTACGTAGTCCCGATCTGTTGTTCGCTCACGAAGCAACTCTTCAGCGACTACACGCCCTTGCAGTCAACCCGAATCTATCGGTGATGTAGTCCCAGTATGTTGGCCCCTCTCGACGCAACTCGTTGGCGGCTACCCTCGATGACTGCCTCTCGTAACGTTGACTCGCTTGTTGTAGCAGTTGAACCCTTGGCTATGGCGTGAATCGCGGCTTGACCCCCAAAATGTTACACTCAGTTTGATGATGGTGTTTTCTATCAGTATCTGATTCAGCCCCGATGCTTGAATTCCTGATAGGGTGTAACTCAGATTCGTTTATTCACACAGCCCGTCCAAACAGCATACAAGTCACAAAGTCGACGTATGAAGTTTTCCACTTTTATTCAGCACATATCAACAACTGCATACAATTCTCAATTCAACTCAACAACTTTCACAGCAACTTTCCAAATCACTATCAACAACTTTACTCTCAACAACAATCTCGGCACACGATTAAATAACCTCTCTCTTCCGGAAGAATTTCGAACAATGTAGAAATGACGCACTGCCACCAATCGAATAAAAGATCGTCATCACTGACTTACGTCATTACACATTTCTTCTCCTTCCGGATCGTTCCTTCAAATTTCTACAATTATCCCGAATCTTCGATCGATAGTAAACAAGCCGATCCAGAAGATTCTACAACAATATCAACGTTATACAAAGCCTTTCCTAACAACAATGCAAACTCAAATCAAAGGTAAATAAACTCTATTATTGAATACTTTGCAAAACGAAACGATTAGATCTATCGTACACGCTTCCGACATACTTTCGTTCACGTTTCAACGTAACAGTTTTGTTGATAATTTATAATGATGTTTGTATTCTATTTCGTTTTTGTAAACGGGGGATTCGATAAATTAGAGTACAGCCTCAGCGTCCCCTGCGTGGGATGTCTATAATTGTAAAGTGACTGGCTGGTGGAGAGCTTTCAGTTTTACCACTAGGGTTGTTTCAGCAGATCTTTTATGCGGATCAGGGGTTGTCCGGTCCTGATTTGGCTCGGAAGAGTCTGCTGAACCTAAAGCAATAATCATGTAATGTAATGTAATGTAATGTAATGTAATGTAATCAAGAAACAAAAGAAAACATAAAATGGTTCATCACATAAACAAAAGAACGAATCTCAATGGCAAACGATCGGCATAAATGTAAAAAAATCACTCTCTCAACTCTTTTGTTCCCTCTCATTAACAACACACATATAATAAGACACAAAAGTAATTTAAAAAACACACACATATGTTCTCCACCCCCCCTCCCCCCACCTTCATCCCTTTTTTTGTGTCCCTGGTAGTCCGTTATACACTGCAATGTATAACTAGTTCACAAAACCTTCACTGTCACTGATTAAAAAGTCTTGTTGCACAGTTCTTCTTGGGCATAATTTTAAATTGAAACACTTCACCACAGTTCCGTTATGCACAGATTTTAAAGAAAAGTGATATCAGGATATTAGAATCCGCACTGTTTATATAAAAAAAAATAATTATGAATAAACTGTTTTCTCAAAGGTTAGGTAAAATTCAGTTACTTCCAGGAAAACTTAATTAATGTAATAACAAACGTTCCGTTCTCTCCTCCTTCTCCTTTCTCACCCCTCTCTCACTTCTCTCTCTTCAACTCTCGCAGCACTCGGTGACCCTTCCACTCGTTACGTCATGGTCTCCGCTGCCCTGTCAGCCTAGCACCCTGTCGGTGACGCAAAGGTCGACCTATCAACGGACAATATCACCAACCACGACCTTTGCTGCCAAACCACTCCGTTGCCTCCAGTGCAGACTACAAGTCCAATCTGCAAATAATAATAATTCTTGCTACTATTCCAGCATAACTTCACATACATGTTTACCAGTGAAATAAATCGTCTGCTCTCCTCTTCTCCTGAAGAAAGAATTTACATTGTTCTTATATTCATAACCTCTTCCATTTCACAAAACTCATAAAATATACAAAAATGCAACAATCATACAATTCAACAATATTTAACATACACTTCCTCCTTTAATTGGTTCTGTACATTTCCAACCCACCCCTCTCTCCAGTCTTTCTGACTGATCAACCAAAAATACAGTTACCAAAAATAGGCATGAAAAGAAAGTTGTCCAATGGTAGTACAATATTAAAAACAATAACATATTTAAATAAAAGTTTAAGACATACAATTTACGTTATACATTTCTTTCATTCGGTTTTGCTACACCCCATCCCTAAATGGTTTTTCTCCCTCATTCTCTCGTTGACGATCGTTAAGGACAAAAGCAGCGGCCAAATCTTACTCACCGACTTGTGATAAGAGATGCCTCTTGAAACACAACATGGGCAGATCCGAAGACGTCCCACATACCGGTGAGAGCTTAAATCAGCCTCCCCAAACACGCGAGCCTCCCGCGCCATTTCACTTCAATAGCACACGATCCGCAGCTCAATGTTCTTCCTCCTCCTGCTCCCTCCCGCCACCTCCTTCGATCCTACGTGCCCCAGGTCCCGACAACAAAGATACTTATTGGAATAACAAAGTTTAACGTTAAGGACGAATCACCACGTCGCCACCTTTGACAACACTGATTATCATCATCATATCAAAACTCGGACGTAGAGATACTTATTCGCATTTTTTTTCGCATTATTTAAATTAACGCCCCCGGACACAGTGCGTATAGGGGACAAAATACTTATTCCGGCCAAATCTTAGAGTATATACTCGCAAAACTGCGCTTCCAATTGGTCCACTACGCCAGTAAGTTTCCATCACGGTCGTAGCACCTGCCAACTGTTATTCAACTTTTGTTCTGGTGCAGCTATCCGAGAGACCCTGTCCTCTCCGTGACTCAAAAACATGGTGCCCCCAAACCCCTCTCTCAGTTTCGCCATGACATTTTCATCGAATTTAATAATATTCTGTTTAATTGCTATGAAACTGAACTGGGAATTCCACGAGGATTTGTATAGTTTGTATTGAACTGAAGTTTCTTCACACTATTGTTTTCAATATTATTTTTTTAATTTCTGTAGAAGACAGATGTATTTTAACCGATAGAGAATTAATATTTAAAGCACCTAATTGTGCAGCCCGATCAGCCCAATCATTATATAAGCGAGCGTTGTGGCCAAGTGGGCTAAGGCGGGACTAACTTGCCTTGTCCACAGGCCAGAAACCAATGGCGCCTGACAGGTGTGGGATCGATCCAGCATCTGGGCGTTATGTTTCTCCGAATAGTATTTACTTTCGACTCGGACAACGTCTCGGGGGTTTTCTTCGGGTTCTCCGGTTTGTTCCCCCAGCAAAATTTCAAAAACACAACTAATATTAGGTAAATTGGGTTTGGGCGCGCCACAGGAAGCGACTACGCCTTCCCCAGGGGAGGCGGTCCGGAATTTCCCGATAAAAAGGGACAATAAAGCGTTACCAATAAATAAATAAAATCCACAATGTGATGGAATCCAACAAAAGGTCACTTCAATACCACTAATTATCCAACCATAAATAACGTTCTTAATCTAAAAAAATATATCTTTTCGTTCACAGTTAATATTAGATTTTAAAGCATCTAAAACAGATGGAAAATGTACGCATAGAACTATACAAAATATTTTCCGATATAAACTATGCATTTTATTTAGAGCCATTAATGTTACAATTAATTCTGCAGTAAAAATCGAATAACATTTCCCTATATAAAACGATTGTGATAATTTGAAATTTGGTATAACAAAAGCAGCTCTATATTGGGGTGTGTACATATACTCGCATTGGTATGCATGTGAGTCAAAAATCAATAAAATAAATTAAAAGTTATTTAAACTACTATTAAGATGCCTCTGGCGCCTAAGGGAGGGCAGAGCGACAGTACACCGTCGTCTGGTCCACTCTACAAGGAAGCAGCACCACTGCGAAAACATCTTGTCCTTAACGCTGCCTGGTTTGTTTTGTTTGGGTAGATTAACGTCCCCGGACACATTGCGTATAGGGGACAGAGCTGCCTGGCTAGCTCAGTCTCTTCTTAACCGTGCATGTGTGTATCTTGAGTGTACATGCGTGTGTGTAAGTGTGTATTGGTATTTGTTTGCTGTCCATAGTTCAAAACAACACACACACGTACACGCGCGCTCACTCACACACACACACACACCCACACACACACACCCACACACACACACACACAATCACACACTATCGACCAAAGTCTTAAAATAATTCAAAGAATAATTCAAACCGTTTGTCCATATCAAGGACGGGTCAAGATCGTGTAGTAGAAAACAAACCGTAGTTAATTAAGATAGTTTATACTCGGACTAAACAAGACAACACAACAACAATAAGAACATGGACGAATCATACGCACTACATTTTAGTGCAATCGTTACAATAATCAATACACAGTTTATACCAAAAACACCGGAACCTGCATTCACCTTCTAAGGAAACGGAGAGAACCAAGGTCACCTAAAACAATGCAGGTCGGCGTGCTAGTTTTCAAATTATAATTTCAAAAACTAATAATTTCAATCTATCACATATTTTCATAAGTTTCATTAGCCAATGACTTAGACAGACCTTACATCGCCCAAATTCAATAAAAAATGGAATCGGTGACAAATTTTCCCATCTTTACAACAACAACGACAAAAACGTTGGCGATAAACCAGCAGACGTTGTAACACACAATTTGGCTTTTTGATATGTATCCTTAAAGACAGTCAAGACCCTACATCTAGAAATAAAACCTTTTTTTTTCCAAACTATATTTCGCTGTACATTATCAAAAGCCTTTTTATAATCAATAAAGGTACTAAACAGTCTTTTCTTTTGTTTCAAGTTAATGTCAATTAGACAGTACAGAGCAAACAACATGATCAGTAGTTGAGTTTGCCTTTTCTAAAACCTGCTTGCTTGCAAAAGATTATTTTTGAGTCTAAGAACAAGTTAATCCTATCATTAACAATGCCAAAAAAGAGTTTGCCCACACAGCTAAGAAGAGTTATTCTCTGTAATATTCTACATTTAACGTATCTCCCATCCCTTTATAGAATGGACAAAATATATTAACAGATCGATCATCAGGTATTTTACCATTGCTTAATGCCAAATCGAGTAACATTTTAATAGCGTTGAACGACTTACATGAAGTTGCTTTTAAAAAAATTCATTCAAAGTACAGTCAATACTACCAGCTTTATTATTCTTTAATCAACGAATACCTTGTATAACCTCATCGGTCGAAGGCCGTGGGTTCGAACCCCGCAGAGGACAAACTTATGTGAATTTAAGTATTAGAGACTTCCGGGTCACCTAAAGTCTTCTCCGGTTTTCTCCCTCTCTTCAGTATTGGTATTGGAGGCAGACTGTTGTTTACAATTTCACAAATAAAATGTGATTTTTTCCCTGTCTTCTAATTACATTACATTACATGATTACTGCTTTAGGTCCAGCGGACTCTAACCCACCCAAATCAGGACCAATATAGCCGAATCAGGACCACAAAATCAAGACCACAACTTCGCTGAAAGAGGACTCGCCCCTGATCCGCATAAAAGATCTGCCGAAACAATTCTAGTGGCAACACTGAAGGCACTCCACCAGCCAGTCACTTTACAATAAAGACATCCCACGCAGGGGACGCTGAGGCTATACTCTAATTTATCGAAACCCCGCTTACAAAAACAAAATAGAATATAAACATCATTATAAATATCAACAAAACACATACATATAAAATGCCTACATTGTTAAATAATAACATCATAGGAAGCCGGCCCAGTGACCACCTGGCAGAAAGCATCCAATATTCTCAAGCTAATCCAACAGACCTCACACACAAATAAGGAGTCTTGTCCCGGAAGAGTTTTCAAGAAAAAAGGTAGGTGACTGGTCTAGCGAAGAAGAAGATAGTATAGCAGATTCATAGAACAGAGCAGGAATGAGAAAGACAGCGACAGTGGGAATTTAAAGCACTAAATTTCCAGAAAGTGTGGATACTATTTATACTGAAACCCCCGGAACCCCAATGGGGGTTTCCGCAGTGATCTGAATGGGGTTTCCATTCCAGGTCCAAAAATAGAGAAGAGTCACAGATGGCCAGGTTTAGATTAGAAAATGTTCCCAATGGGCTACAATAGATAAGAGAATCTGACATCAACAGCATTCTCAAGAATTTGACTTGAGGATTCTGATGCACCTGGGGGAGTGACCATTCAGATCTCCAACGATCAGAAAGGGAGTTCGTCTATCAAGCTAAATGAAATTTAAAAAAAACAACATTCCAGTATTTACATCGCTTCCTTGCTGCAATTGCATATGCAGACAAAGTGTATACATTTCAGGTTTTCATAATAATTATTAAAAAAACACTATTAATGATCATATCCTTTTGTAACAGCAGAAATAGTGACGACACAATGTAGGAGATTAGCTTAGCGCAAAATAGATACCATCGAATGAAACTGGACATTAATTCAACAGTTATCTAAAAACACAGCACACACATGGCAAATTAACTTCCCTGAGACAGTCACACCGCCAACCGCTCAAGATACCATCTAACAGACGGAGCGACCAAGAATTTTAAATAGCATACTTAAGACCAAACTGACCATAACGTCAACTGTGACCAGAGTCACTGAGACACTAAATAGCCTAGGCTCCGCGTAATCGTTATTGCATCTATTCCCCACTCTACTTCTGACATTCCACTTCAAGGATAATTATGCGTGTCCAGTGACTAGAGCAATGGGGAGAAAATATGCATAATAAAACGATTAATCCCGTATATGCGAGCTTAAAGAAAACGAGAGCTCCGAAGACTACTGGGAACTCTTGCATACCCTTGGGGACCAAAAATCAGCTAGTCAGTCGCAAACGAACTGCCCAGCTGTGAGGGTCGACCAAAGGAACAAACTGCAGTGTCCGTCTATCTCCATCTCATCTAGAGAGTGCTAGAGACGTAAAAGACGATTTCACGAGTCCCAGAGTCTACAAGTAAGATAACACTAGTAGTTTTGATATGTGTATGTTTATTGTATATTGATTGCCATGTATGGATAATATGTTCTTGATATATATAGTTACAGAAACAGATTATTGTTTCTGAGACAGTATGCATGTGGTTTGATGTATCTTAGCCTTAAGATTCGAATCGAATTGTGCATATGGGAACCCTGCAGGTGTCTGATGCTATAGACACTTTGCAGAGGAGACCGCACACTTATAGCTAACGAGAATATTGTAGCCAGAGCTCCGACTTTTACAGCTCGGCTCTGGGATCATAAGGTTTGTGGAGACGAACGCCTGACCTTCGCTCCCGTGGCACCAAAGGAGAACAATCAAGAGTCTACCTGGCCACGCCCGAACCCCACAGCTACAAGAGCGACCCGACTCACCGCCAGAGCAGCTAAGTCACCCGCAAATGAACTGAGTCCTACCCTCGAGAAACCTAGAAAACCACTAAACACATTTAGTAAACTACGAACAGTGAAAATCGTAACCGCAGTTAGCACAGGATGAAGAAAACCTGCTAAAGAACTTTCCCAGCACTTTGAACTATATTAATTATTAATTTACCGGTTAATGCAGACATGTTAAAGTTTGTGTTGAATATATAAAAAGTGAAATTACATACATACGACTGGTGTCATTCTATTTTGTATTGTTGTGTAGCTATTAGTTTTCTTCTCTCGAGACATAATAATCTAGTCTTTTGATTAGTAATTAACGGTTCTCAAGTTGAGCCAAACGATACTAAAACGCCCGAGAACAAATATAAATTTTATGTGACCAAAGTGCCGTGATCAGTCTCTCACACAACTTTCTGAATTCTGGTAAAAGAACGATCGATAGTGGTAGCACATCGCCCATCTATCAATAAGTCTTACCCCCTAGTAAGATAAACGTATCTTCCCCAGAATATCATCACACCTTTGCAAAATAGAAACAACGTCTTTCAATCAAACTGACTGAACGCTAAGGATGATCAGTAATTAGTTAGTTAGTCATTGTTTAAATGGTCCAGCGGACTGTAAAGAGCCGAATCAGGACCACAATTTGGTTGAAAGAGGACTCACCGCTGATCCGTATAACAGATCTACTGAAACAACCCTAATGGTAGCACTGAAAGCACTCCACCAGCCGGTCACATTCCAATAAAGGCATCCCATGCATAGGACGCTGAGGCTGTACTCCAATTTATTGAACCATCGGCTTCAAAAACAAAATAGAATATATCATTATGAAATATGAACAAACCATATACATATCAAATGAATACACTGCTAAATAATAATACCATAGAGTGCCCTAGTAACCATTTGTCAGAAAGGGTGGTGTTAGTGATGAGTGCACAAGGTTTGGTGGTGAAGCGTTCGCTTCCTTTACACCGGTCTCGGAGGATCAGCTGCGTAAAGTGATTGACAGGTCAAAGCCGACTTTCTCCAATATTGACTCTGTTCCCATCAAGCTAGTGTTAGACAACCTTGACATTTTGCTACCAGTCCTGGTTCACATTATCAATGCCAACCTTGCAGCGGGTTATGTTCCCCGCCCATTTAAGACTGCCGTTATACGTCCGCTTCTCAAGAAAACGACATTGGATTCTGGTGTTGAGAAGAACTATCGCCCGGTTTCAAATCAACCTTATGTGTCTAAGCTGCTTGAGCGTGTTGTTGCCGACCAGCTTGCGGAGCACGTGTCTAGCCATCAGCTGTTGGACAATTTCCAGTCAGCCTACAGGCCAGGACATTCCACAGAGACTGTTGTACTGCGGGTCCTGAACGACATTCTCTGTGCTGCCGACCGTGGTAATCTCTCCTTGCTGGTGATGCTCGACCTCAGCGCGGCGTTTGATCTCATCGACCACCAGCTGCTCCTGCAGAGACTTCATCTGGAATTTGGATTCGAGGGCTGCGTCCATCATTGGTTCCAGTCATATCTTGAGGATAGGTTCCAATACGTCAGTGTGAACACCGCCGCATCTGATGCTACAAGACTGACGTGTGGGGTTCCTCAGGGGTCCGGTTTGGGACCTATACTCTTTTCGATTTATACCTCTGAGTTGGGCCGTATCATCGAGAGACACGGGCTAGGGAGGCAGACTTTTGCCGATGACTCTGGCCTCTACGACTCTTTCCCTCCTGATATCAGTGCAACTTATGTTAATCTGATAAAACAATTTGATAAAACAACAACAACAACCCTCCTGATGATGCCGCTGCAGTGGAGTCTGCTAAGAAGATTGAGCTACGTTGCTCGGACATCAATGTGTGGATGACGCACAACATGTTGAAGCTGAACGAGGACAAGACTGAGGCCATCATTTGTGGACCTAAGAGCAAAAGAGACCCTGTATCCATGACCTCCATCAGTATTGGGCAATCTGTGATCCCCCTCTCTTCCACTGTCAAAGACCTCGGCATCATGATCGATGCCAACCTCACAATGCAGGATCACATTGGTGCTGTGGTTAAGGGGTGCTACTTCCATCTCCGCCCTCTTGGTAAACTGCGAGGTGTTCTCGCAAACAAGGCTCCTACCACCATTGCCGTCGCCTTGGTGATATCAAGGATAGACTATACAGACAGTTGTCTGTGGGGCCTTCCTGACCATCAGCTTGACCGTATCCAACGTGTTCAGAACACGGCCGCCAGGATTGTCACCCGTAGCAAGAAGACCGACCATATCCCTCCGGTTCTCCGACATCTTCACTGTTGCCAGTCAAGAAGAGAGTCGACCACAAAGTCCTCTCCATGTGCTACAAGTGTGACCATGACCCCACCTCTCCCCGGTACTTGAGAGACATTGTCCCTACCCACAAACCCTCAAGGCGCCTTCGCTTCTCTTCCCAGTTTATGTTGTCCGTTCCAAGTGTGGATGGTCACAGGAAGAGGCGCTTGGGTCACCGCTCCTTCAACCACTGTGGCCCAGCGTTGTAGAACGCTCTCCCCCAGGACTTGAGAGTCGTAGAGACACTTGACTCTTTCAAGAGGCGTCTGAAGACGTATCGTTTTTGACTCTTTTGAGTGTGTACGTAGTTGTTTTTTGTTTGGTTTTTGTTGTTTTTTTCTTCTTTTTTTCACCCTTCCCCCTCCCCCCAACCCTCTGCACCCTGAGCATGCTGCCAGCATGGGTATGTGCGCCATACAAGTGGACATCATCATCATCATCATCATCATCATCATCATCATCATCATCATCATCATCATCATCATCATCATCATCATCATCATCAAAGCGTCCAATATCTCCAACCTGACCCAAAAGACACCATACCCAAAAGACCCCATACACAAATGAGATGAACTGGATGATCAGAATATCTATCATCGAAGTCTAAACATTTCGGTCACGGATATAATTACGTAGTAGTGAATGAAAGAATAATGATAATTGTTGATTGATTGATGAGAATAATGATGATGATGATGATGATGATGATGATGATGATGATGATGATGATGATGATGATGATGATGATGATGATAATAATAATAATAATAATAATAATAATAATAATAATAATAATAATGCTGTCGTCACGTTAGACCTAAATCAGACTCAAAGACAGGCGATCTATAACCAACTGTATTTACATGCTCACGCGTACTAAGTTACACATACTCTCTCAAACACAACAAACACACGTACATGTGTATACACAGTCATCACTAAGGTCATGTTGTGTAAAAGGCAGGGAGATCGCTATTAGAAGGCGGAAAATAAATTAGTGTTTGTATATTAGAAATCTAAATTGCATTCAATACCCTTGAGAGAGATGAATCCGGAGTACCTGGAGAAAACCCTCAGTGACCTGATAAAGTCTCAAACCCTAAGTTCAACATTTCGCCCCCTCTTCGTGCACCAGTGCAAACTTCGAGACTCGCTCTTCCTTCAGTCTAAACAGGCCACCCCGAATGGGGAATAGACTAGAGGAGGGGGTGGGGGAATGGCATTAACATACAGTAGTGGGACCTTTAGCGCTTTAGCGTGCCACTGAAGCTACACGGGCCGGAATTAACCACCAATTTCAGTCGTTCATAAACGTCTAACCCAGCGAGAAAATTGTCCAGGCACTACAGTACAAACGGATCGAGATGCGAAGCCGGGTTCTCTCGCAAGCACAGGCCTATGCCTGTGACGCGTCTCCCTTTGGTTATCTGTAATTTGATAACCAAAGGGAGACGCGTCACAGGCATAGGCGCTCGCGTGTCCAGATACAAGCGCCTGTGCTCGCAAGCTAGGCCAAGGTTCTACTACTATTCAGTCACAACTCTAGATCAAGGAGAACTGGCAGAGGTACAAAAAGGCATTGTCGGGAAAGTAATCCTCAAACTTGTAAAGGTTATCGTATGAGTGAAGCATGAGGACGTTCTCGTTGGTCTTGCCGTTGGGTTCGGTGCTAACGGTGTAACCACGCGTCTTGTAGTCGTTCCAGTCCACGGTCACTCCGCTGAGCCAGACGTGGTCAGGAATACCGTTGGGGAAGTTGGTGTTCCATGCGCTGAATGGCCGGTGTGCGCCCAGATAGCAGCAATACGGAGAAACGAGATTTGTATTCCCTGCAACAAGGAGGATTGCATAGACGGTTAGTTTAAATGTATGAGGCGCCATTTGTAAATTAAATGGTTATTGTCATTATATCTATAGAACATACATTTTACCTATATAAAAGATATGGTATAATTATAAAATGAATTATATACCTATAAAATACATTCTATAGCAATACAACACTTTTTATAGCTATAAAGCAACATTTTTATAGCTACAGACTACATTTTACGATATACAAGAGATCATACACGAATCGTCATGCCGTTTGTAAATATTAAACACAAAAAAACTATTTTATTTATAAACAAAACATTTTATAAGTAACCAATTCATTTTATCTATAAACAAAACATTTTATAAGTAACCAATTCATTTTACCTATAAACAAGTCATTGTATCTATAAACAAGTCATTGTATAGCAAAAACGATCTATAAAACTTCCTTTTATCTGTAAACACTTCATTTTATAGCAACAACGAGCACTTATATCTATAGAATACATTTTATAACACATACAATGAATTGTACCTGTAGAATGAATTCGCGACAATTATTTTCCAGTCGGCGCCTTACAATAATTTTATACTAACTTTCTCATTGTATAACTGCTTCTCTCCCTTCGATTATTTTTATTTTGTAACGTTCTAAGCGACCCAAAGTTGCTATGCGGTGCGCAAAGATGGCTGACGTGTTTTTTTTTCGTTTTTTTTTTTTTTATTAAAATTTACGTCCCCGGACTCATTAAGCGTATAGGGGACGATTGGTTAATAGGTACATTCAACCAATTCAACGAAAAAAGGCCCCCCCCCCCCACCCCTCCTGCACGTATGCGCTGGTCTCTCGCATTTTCATGTGGAAGTGACGTTGCATAAGCTAAATTTAGATAGCTACGGCGCGTGTAGGGAATTCCCGCTAGGCCTATATCGACTTCCCGCAATGTCAACAATCTCCAAGGTAACAGTTACGATGGAAGCTGGTTTGCCTTCGTGCTTATCGATAGTTTTTCAAGACGACCAAAAAATAATTGGAACAGTCGAGACTGACAATGATGTCGCTGATGTTTTATCAGCATTTCACTAGTATGGTCCTCGCCAATTTATATAATACACTAGTATGGTCCTTGCCATTTTTTGTAGTAGACTGTAATGGTCTTTACCATGTTGAGTCGCTTAGAAGTTTACAAGTAGTCTACACGAGGATGGAGTTGCTTCCCTGGGATCAGAAACAATCGAAGGGAGAGAAGCAGTGTATGTTCTATAGATATAATGACAATAACCATTTAATTTACAAATGGCGCCTCATATAAATGTCCATGGTTACGAACGTGAAGGGAGGGTGTGTGTGTGTGTAGGTGCGTACACATAAGCCTTGAAATGGGTGACTGACCTTGCTTTTTATGCAGAAAATGGGTGAGTGTATCAGTCACCCAGAGTTTTCCAGCCACCCACTTTTTCTAAGTGCGCGGGAGTGCTCTTTTAGTGCATGGGAGTGCAGTTGTAGTGCATGAGAGTGTTTTTATATTTGAACAAAATTCGACCTATTTCGTCGCCTATAGGAGACGAAATAGGTCAACTTTCTAGAAAAGGGTTAGGGTAAGGGCTAGTTGCAGCGCTACAACTAACCCTTGCCCTAACCCTTTTCTGTCAAAAATCACTTTCCGATTCTTACATTCTTAGTAAAACCCAGTTTTGGTGTTCTGTGTACGTGTGTGTGTGTGCGTGTGTGTGTGTGTGTGTGTGTGTGTGTGTGTGTGGGTGTGTGTGAGTGTGTGTGTGCGTAGGCGTGCGTGTGTGTGTATTCAAAACACACCTTTTTAATTTTCTGAAGAATAACGAAACCGAAATTCGTCATTTTTCTTTGCGGACATCTACTGCTAAGCATGTTATATATATCATTCATATTTGTGTATACTTTCTCAAAGGTCAAGGTCATTGCACTTCAAAATTGTTTACACGCGTTTAGCGCTGTATCCAAAGATTGTGCCAATTTGGATTTTTTTTTTGCTTTTTTTTGTTTTTGTTTTTTGGTGCAAATAGTTGAGATTGTGGCCTGTTGCTTCATATTTTCCTCTAGCTTCATTACCCTGGACCCTATAAAGTATAAACAATGACTAACTAACTAACTAACTAAGCTTCATTAGTATAAAGCCGAATCACAACACCAGGGCCGGACCTGGGAAAAGTTGAGGGGGGGGGGGGTTTACAGGTTCAGCGAAGGCGCGAAGCGCCGAGCCTTCTAGGGGGGTCCGGGGGCATGCCCCCCCGGAAATTTTTTTTTTTCAAGGATGCAAAATGGTGCAATCTGGTGCAATCTGAACCTTGAAAAAGCCATTTATGATGGTCTGGGACTTTGAGCTTTTTAAACAAATTGAACTGACAAACTCTGGGGTACAAAAATAATCATCTGCCCGTCCCTTAAAAAAACAACAACAAAAAACCACACACGAACATTTATTTATCAGCAGAGATGTTTTGTATACTATTATTATTCACTACATTTTGTTGATCGTTAACAGTATTAAGCTTTACCTTGTAATTTATGAACATCACCGCCCTGCTTTCACTTTCAATCTTGCTGCACTAGGTTCCTCGCCATTAGTACCATTTGTGAATTGTATCTTCTGGCAAAACAGTTCACTGCCTCTTTGAAGTCAATATCAACATCCCTGTGCACTTTCAGTAAAGCAAGTCCATTGAGTCTATGTTGCCCCATTGTAGAGCGCAGGTAGTTTTTCAGGTTGCGCAACTGACTGTTTGAATGCTCACCCTCGGCAGTAGTGACAGGCAGGGTGCAAAGGTTCTTTAGCATGATGAACAGGTTGGGATAAAAATCCCTGTCACAATGTTTCAGTACTTCTGATGCCGTGGATGGGATGATAGCTGTCGCATTCTCAGCAGCACTTCGCCATTTGCAAACCCACCTTTGGTATTCTGCATCAAGGGTAGCGTTGTCTGGTAGATCAGACTCCCACAACATTGCCAGTGTCTTCACCCCTTCTGGAAACTGCATGAAACCATCCTGGTTGTCTATTAAAGTGCTTGGCACCAGACAGAGACCATCAACTGCTAGGTCAGCATTTTTGAACCTCGAGTCCAATTCGATTGACAGGTGTTCCAAGAAAGGAATGGCAATGCTAATCTTGAAATATTCTTCTGGAGTGGCCGCAGGTTGGTTGTCACCGAGAGTCTGTTGGGATGCTTGACGAGGAACAATAACATCAGTTGTCAAAGCATTCGCCATTTTGCTGACTTCACCGATCCAGGCAACGAACGCTGTGTCGACATCTCTTCTAATAGAAGACATGCAGTTACTGACCGCTTTGATTTCCCTGTAGGCATCGACAACATCTTTTGTCCTTTTCTGCAGCTTCACTGTCAAGGGTTTTAAGTAACGCAAACAATTGCGGAGGACAACGAATGCAACGAGGAAAGCACTGCTGCTCAAGGTGTGGAGAAAGCCAGTTGCCTTGCTCAGTGTCTCACTGTCCCAATTGTCACTGTCTTCACACATTTGTCCCAAACAGTCGTGAACAACCAGAAAGAGAGATGTATACACCTCCAGTGCTTCATGTTTTTCTACCCATCTTGTTCTGCACAGATCAACAAGCTTTGTTTTTGTCGTGTCAGGCTGAGATGATTCGATGGTATCTTCAAGTTTTCGTTGTCTCTTTGGAGAGTTTGAGAAAAACAGTGACAGTTCCCTCAGTGCTCCCATCATGTTCTTCACTGCAGGCAAGCCGCATGCTTTTACAGTGCAGAGACTCAAGCTATGGGAAGCACAGTGTCTCAGGTAACAGAATGTAGTTACTTGTGATAAAATAATCAGTGGTTGAAATTGAGTAGAGTGGAAGAGGATTTATTTTTTTATAGTGCCTAGGGGAGAGGGTTGAAATTTCTCCCCGGATTTACTTATGATTGTAACGTAGCCTCCCCCCACCTCCCCCCCCAACAACAACAAAAAAAAAAGAAAAAAAAAAAGAGGTACATAGTCAGGCCAGGGGGGGGGGTTACGTAACCCCTGTAAACCCCCCCCCCTCTAGTCCGGGCCTGAACACCGCCATCAAAATTAACACTTTTGAAAATGTTTATTTTTCGGCTCTGTGTGTGAATGTCTAGATATTTGAAAAGCTTGCCATATTGTTTTAACATGATTTCATGGCATCTTTACATGTTTTTGAACTTTTCTGTTGTCTTGTTGTTATGTTGACGATGTCACGTTGTCACGTTGTCATGTTTGTATGCGCTTCTCCTGTGTTATCACGATGTGTCAATGCGTGTGCATTATGCAACTTCTGCAGAAATCCCATTTCCATCTGAGTGCTTTTTAAATTCGACGATGAGAACGACGACGACGACGGCGATGATCAGGATGATAATGATGATGACGATGATGATGATGATGATCATCATCATCATCGTCATATATCATCATCATCATCATCATCATTGACGACAACGTCATCACCATCAATCACCATAATTATGATTGAATTTTGAATGTTTTACCGCTGCGCCAAAACAGAATCCTATGTATTTTAACTTCATTGGGTAAAAAAACGTGTCTTGCCTTGGCTAGCCTTGTGTGTGACAGGTCAGATGTCTCGGGCGGTTTGAGTTAGATCCTGTATCGGCCAGCGCTTTAAACTGATATTGTTCAGTAGGAAAAAGCGCTATATAAATAACCTTAATAAATAAATAATAAATAAAGAGGTAGCGTCAGGGAGCGACGTCACAAGGCATGGTCACCCAGACCGGCTACCAGCACCCTATAACGTTCCCAGGGCGGATGATGAGCGGTTACGGAACGATGGGAGGCATGATGAGGGACGGCACTTACAAAACCGCCCCGGGGAACGTACACTAGAGACGGCTCTGATCTCTCCTTTGACCCCAGGGGCCGGGTAGCTCAGTTGGTAAGAGCGTCTTGCTAGTAACCGAAAGGTCGCTGGTTCGAATCCCGGATTGGTCAATGTGTGATCATATTATTTTCCCCTTTACCAACAACTGGCCCGCTGGTGTCAGTATAAATCGGTCCAGTAGTCACCTATATGCGAAAGTGTCGTGTGACTATAATCTACAAAACAAAACATCCTTTGACCCCATAGCCTAGGCTGTTAATCCTTTAATACTGAACAACTATCCAAGAGATGAGGTTGCTCTCTCCCTTAATAAGTCAAATTCCATACAATGTTCCAGGATATACCGGATTCTGCAATGCCATCGACATTTTTTTTCTTTCTCATTAATGAATGAATTAATAAATTATTAATTAAAAGTTAAAAAAAAAAGAGAAACAAATAAAAAAAATAAAAAAAAGAAGAAAAATAACAAAACGTGTTATAAATAAATAAATGATTGAATTCTTTTTTTTTTAATGTACTGTATTTTCGGTTTTTTTCTTTCTTCGATTTTTCCCCCCTAGTTTATTCATTTATTCTTTTTTTCTTTTTCTTTTATTTTTGTTGCATTACTTTTCTATTCTTTTCCTTTTTTTCTTTCTTTTCGCCCCACCGGAAATAATAAGTGTAAGACAAAACCTAAACTCTTTCAGTAGTACAATGTTGATATAAATCGATACATTCATTTGTGTATGTGTCTTTTAACAGCAGCAAGGTTAATTCTAAACTTAGTCCCGATGCGAAAGTGTGTATGGTATGCACAGTTGATTATTTACATTGGTTCAACAAGGAAGAGATACCTAAAATTCAAAGCTTAACTGTCGGTTTGAGCAAAGTTGAAACATATAGGCTTACAGTAAGTCCTCGGGTTACACCGCTCTCGACTTACGCTGTTTCGTGGTTCCGACGCTCCTCCCCATAAAAATATAATAAATAATATTACGCGTCGTTCCGTCTTTCGTGGTTTAGCGTCGTAAGACGTAAACTGATACATGCGCCTGTGGAAGAATAGGCTTTGTTGTGGTTATACAGCGGGGAAGACGGCGTCGCTTCCTACGCTGGCGTCGCTTCATACGCTCAGTCACTGTACATACGCCATGTTGGTTGTTTACGCCGTCTATCTCTCTCACGTGTTTTATCGGGCTTTTTTTTTCCATTGGTTATGGCCCCCAAACGTAAGTCAGACTCTCCTGATGGTAGCGCATCAAAGAAAAGAAAGGCCATCACCATGGAAGTTCAAATGGACATTATAAAGCGATCTGAAAAGGGAGAAACATCAACAAACATGGGCCGGTCGCTTGGCCTTAGTCGTTCGACTGTGGCTACCATCAAAGAACGTACAGCTTCACGTTGTACGCTGTACGTTCTTTGCTACCATTCTCAAAGATAAAGTGACAGTACAGTATCTAGCACTGTACGTACAGTACAGGTATTTTTCTTTATGTTCCGACTTACGTTCCGACTTACGATGAAATCGGGTTACCACGCGTCCAACGAACGGATCAACGTCGTAACTCGAGGGTCCCCTGTATTGTTAATACGATAGCAATGCCATTTCCAAGTAAACTCATTGTCACAACAAATAGACAAACATCATTAAACCTTGTGTTTGTAATTACCTATTCTCTCTTTGTTACGATTGAGACGCGCACGATAGTTCCGATCATTTTAATTTGAAAAGCATGCAATGATAGCGTGCATTTACCTTTGATTTGATTTTGCGCTGTTGCTAGAAGAGGTTGTGTATAAGGTTGATAATTTTGTTGAGAATATTTTTGAGAATTTTCTGGAATTACTTGTTCATTATCGATCGAAGTTTCCAGATGTGTCTCGTAATAGCTAAAGGAGTCTTCTAAACCGAGGAATGTTCTATGACATAAGACAGTGTGATGAGTTCTATTTTGATTGGGTATTATTACGTCATAATAGCATGTTCGAAGCTTTTCTCGATTGCAGAGGGGCTATATAAGTAATGCATTGTCTGCTTGTACAAATGATTTTTGAGTATTTTCGGAAAGTGATCTTGTATGCAGTTGTTGACTGCTGAATAAAGTTGCATAACTTTATACGACGACTCCTGCCTTGTTGCTGAGTGAACAAGCTGCGTGAATTAACGAATTCGAGTTACACATATCAATGAATGAATGAATGAATGAATGAATAATTTATAAAGCGCGTAAATATCTCCACGCCGACGGGCATGATCGAAGCGCTGGTGGGAGGGAGGTGGATAAATACACACACACACACACACCTACACACACACACAGTGGCGGGAAGGGTGCATAGATCATCCTATCCTATCCTATCCTGTCCCGTAACCCGAAGGTCGTAGGGGCACCACAGATGATCGTTTAACCAGCATACTCCATCTTTCTCTGTCCTCAGCAGCCCTGATGGCTTCGCTCAGTGTCAAACCAGTCCATTCTCGAATGTTGTCCTCCCACCTCTTTTTCGGTCTCCCTCTTCTTCTACCTCCTTGCACTGTGCCTTGCAGAATAGTCTTTGCAAGGCCTGATGATCTGGTGACGTGGCCATACCACCGAAGTTTCCGTTTCTTCACCACTGTTAGCAGGTCATCGTGTTGTCCAATGGCTTGTGTGATGGTCTGTCGGACTTCGTCGTTGGTGATGTGTTGGGTATAGGAAATGCCCAGAAGTCTTCTGTAGCACCTCATCTCCATGCTTTGTATTCTTCGTTGGAGATCTGCTGTGAGGGTCCATGCTTCGCAAGCATATAGGAAGATGGAGATGACAAGGGAGCGCAGCAGTCTTACTTTGGAATGTAGACTGATGGTCCTGTCTTTCCAAATGGGCTTCAACCTTGTCAGGGCAGCAGTTGTTTGTGCGATCCTGGAGAGGACTTCCTGTCGGGACCCATTGTCTGATACAATGGCTCCTAAATATTTGAAGCTATGCACTGTGTCGAGGGATTGGCCTTGGACTTTGATGTCCGTATTGATGCCATTGGTGTTGTTGGTCATCATTTTGGTCTTCTCTGCACTTATTTCCATTCCATAGGCTTTGGAGGTGGTGTCAAGCCTCTGTACCAGCTGTTCAAGTTCTTGTTCCTCTCCAGCCAATCCATCAATGTCATCTGCAAAACGAAGATTGGAGATTGCTCTACCCCCTATGCTGACTGTGCCTTCATGGTCTGCAAGAGCATCCGACATGATGCGCTCTAGGAAGATGTTGAAGAGTGTTGGAGAGAGTAGGCATCCTTGACGCACACCGATTGTTGTTCTGAACCAATTCCCGATGGCTCTGTTGTGGAGGACTGCACTGGTAGCCTTGTCATACAGGCTTTTGATGACTTCAATAATTTTAGGGCTGATGTTGTACACTTTCATTGTTGCCCATAGAGCTGCATGCCAGACTCGGTCAAACGCCTTCTTGAAGTCTATGAACACATGATATAGATGTTGTTGGTGCTGTAGGTATTTCTCACAGATTATTCTGAGGTTGAAAATCTGCTCAGTGGTACTTCGCCCTGCCCTGAATCCTGCTTGTTCTTCAGCTATGATTTGTTCAGCTTGGGGTTTCAACCTGTTGAGTATTATTTTCAGGAGGACCTTGCTGGGATGGCTGATGAGGCTGATGGTCCGGTAATTTTCACACTCCTGAAGGTTACCTTTTTTGGGAAGAGTGATGACAAGCGACTGGGTCCATGGTATAGGCCACTCCCCACTCTGCCAGATCTTGTTACAGATAATGGTGAGGGCATCAATCATCGCTTCTCCTCCTGCTTGTAGCAGTTCCGCGGGTATGTTGTCCACTCCCGCTGACTTCCCTTTCTTTAGCGCTTGCACTGCTGCCTCAACTTCTTCCCGGAGAATTGGGAGGATTTCTTCTTCTTCTCTGTTCTCGGGACATGCTAGAACTGATGGGTCTCCATTTGGTGTATGGTTGTAAAGGTCAGAGCAGTACTCTGTCCATCTGTCCAAGACTTCTTGTTCTTCTGTAAGGCATATGCCAGACTTGCTTTGGATAGTGGAGACTTTGGGCTGTTTGACACTTGTCAGCCGCTTCACAGTCTGGTAGGCCTTCTTGCTGTTGTTCTTGTTCAGACTGTTCTCTATTTCCTGGCATTGATCTTCTATCCAGTTCTCCTTTGCTGTGAGCATGCCTTTTCGGATGTCATTGTTGATTTTTCGGTAGACATCAGCTCCCTGTGAGGTGTTCTTTTTCTTTTTCATCTCTCTTCGTTTATCACACAGATCCAAAAGTTCAGGTGTGATCCACAGCTTCTTCTTTGGTCGGTGCTTGCCAAGGATCTCAGTGGCGACATCTGTCACAGCTGAGTTGAAGGTGGTGGTCATGGTGTTGACATCTACTTCACCAGCCCCCAAAATGAGCAGTGGTGCAAATTTCCCTCCAATTGTGGCCTGAAATAGTTCTGCCACCTCCGGGTCTTGCAGTTTGTCCAGGTCGAACTTCAGTCTAGTGCACTTTGCTGTATTTACTCTCTTCAAGTGGAGCCGGAAAGACATCATCACGAGATCGTGGTCACTTCCGATGTCTGCTCCTGGAAAAGTACGTGTCCTGCCAATGTTGATGCTTGATCTGAAGCGTTTCTTGACCATGATGTAGTCTATTTGGTTGTGATGCTCCCCGCCAGGACTGTGCCATGTCCATCGTCGGGAGTTTTTGTGGAGACCAAGCGTGTTTGCCAGTACCAGATTGTTGTATCTGGCAAACTCCAAGAGTCTCAGACCCCTGTCATTTGTCTCGTTGTTGCAGTGGGGTCCACATGTGTCTCCCCAGTTGTGGTGCGCATCTTGGCCAACCTTGGCATTCCAGTCGCCTTGCACTATGACTATGTCCTTCTTCGGCACTTGGTCAAGGACCGCCTGTAGATTTTCATAAAAATCCTCCACTTCGCTGTCGTCATAGTCTGATGTTGGGGCGTAGGCCTGGATGATGGTGATGTTGAAAGGGGCTGCTCTCAGGCGGATGGTAATGAGTCTACTGGAGACTGGGCGGCAACCCATGACAGTGGCTAGAATGTTCTTGTGGACCAAGAATCCAACGCCGTGTTCGTGCCTGTCATCCCTACCGCTGAAATAGAGCTTGTGGCCTTTGTCGGTCGTTGTTTCACCTAGGCCTTTCCAGCGCAGTTCGCTGATACCTAGAACATTCCATCGATAGTGGTCCAACTCGTGGGCCAGTTCTTCTAATTTTCCTTCCGCAGTTAGGGTCCTGACATTCCAGGTTCCTATGACGATGTTGTTTCTCGTGCGGATCTTGCTAAATTGTCCATCAGTAGCATACTTAACACCTCCGTCCTGGTGGCCAACGGAAGGCGCGGTCCTTGTGCCGTGTGACGACCCGGGCGACGACCGATCCGGTATGGAATTAGTGGGTTGTGTCATCATGTAGTGTGTCTTGGGCAAAAAAGACCTGGCGGTGCCCAATCCTCTCCAGGCTGTTGGCCACAGCCGAAATCCACGAATACAGTGTGGCTCGCCTTGGCCCTGAGCACATGGTCGTTGAACCTGTAGTAACGTGAGGTTCCTCCGCCCTGGCCGGTGACTTCTGTGTAGAAGACTTTCGCCCAGTGATGCCGTGCTAACATCACCCCTGTTAGTCGCCTCTTACGACACGCCGGGAAACGTTGGGTCTATTCTATTTAATGCCCGAACCCACAGAGCACACATAGATCATAACTTAACATTTTAACTTCTTCACTATCGCTCAACACATTCTAGCAGGCAGACCAGTCAATTAACATTTATGCAAACTTTCACGCAGTGACTTGTGAAATTGGGATGAGATCAGATAGTTATACGTTATATATATATATATATATATATATATATATATATACATATATATATATATATATATATATATATATATATATATATATATATATATATATATATATATATATATATATATATATATATATATATATATATATATATATATATATATATATATATATATGATAGTTATAGATTAGCAGGAAGAGAAGAAATGTGTTTTCAAGTTTCTGCGAAATGCATCAACAGATCGAGTCTGCTCTCTTTATGCCTTCTGAAAGATCAAGATTCAAGCATCGGGGCTGAATCCACACTATTGATAAAAGCGTGTAACACTCTTTCTCTAATTATTCCTTTCAACGAGTTTTTTTTTTTCTTTATTTATATGTTTATTTATTTCTCTCTAAGTTTCTTTCTTTCTTTCTTTCTTTTTAATTTTTTCCGCTTTCCTTCTTGCTTTGGTTTGCACTTTTCTTGTCCTTTCTTTGATCTTATTTCTTTTATTTCTTTTAGTTTTTTTTCCTTTCCTTCCATGTGCGCAACATATTGGCATGTGAATATGCCTTATGCAAATTTAATATGATCCTGATTACCACGATGCATTGTGCTGGCAACTCCAATATGGTTGAATAAACCCGACAATTCCTTAAAGCATTCTCTTTTGATGCTAAGAGTTTGTGCACATGCACGGAAAACGACAGAGAAAACCAATAACGACGAAAACAATGATGATGACGACGACTTCGATAATAATCTAAGAAACTAACTAATAGATTATATAAATAGTTAAAACAAGCAAATAGGTATTGCAGCGATATACTGACAGATTATACAGATAATTAATTGTAGCCATGCTGGCTACAAGAATTTTTGACCATATGATACGTAGGCCTTACTCACGAAGAAAGTCTACCATTAACAGATATGTTAGATTTTATATTTTTATAAAAAGACTAAATACAGCTATAAAAACTCGGTCCAAATCCAAATGATCGTAAAGCATTACACATACATTTTCAGCTAACTCTATCAAATGCTTTTTCAAAATCTAGGCAAACTTATAAACAAGGCTGTTCTTTTTCGTGCAAATAAGAAATTAAACCATGAATTAACCTTACATTATCTCCAAGATATCTCCCTCGAATAAATCTGGCCTGATCGCCACTGATTATTGATGGTAGAACACTTTTTACCCTATTAGTGGTACATGTAGAGCCTATTTTATATTCAACATTTAGCAAAGATATTGGTTGCTAGTTGTTGTTTTTTAAAATGTATCCCTAGGTTTATCTGCTTTTTGGAATACATATTATGATACCTTCTGTTTGGACTCTTTGCAGTCCGCTGGACCCTATAAACAATGATAAATAACTAACTAAATATCTTCTGTTTGTGTTGTGGATAGTTCTGTTTTACGATCCAACAAATGGGCAAATATATTTTCAAAACATCTTAAAAATTCGGCTATCAAACCGTCATTCACGGGGCCTTTTCTGTTTGACATACGCGTCTGACCCGCCTCTACTAAAGTTATTTCCCCTTCAAGAGAGTTCTTATGTATTTCTTTTATAGTTGGAAAATCGTTAATTATATCGGTTACTAGTGGTTTTGTACACTATTATTAAAATTAACATTAAAATTAAAATCCAGTCTCTAACAAATGGATATGGACGCTTACCGCGGAAGAAATTGACGACGAAGTCGACCTGGCTTGCAGTGTCCATCACGGCCAATCTGCCATCCATAGCTCGACACATGTCTCTGGCGCCGAACCATTTGGCAGACTTGTACACCTTGTAACACGTGCGGGATGGAGTGTGCTCAGCGGAACCAGACGGACACGTGTCTGTACTCAACATCAACAACGTCAAGTTAGTGTAACTGATGCATGTCGATTCCATGGATGGCAAGGAATGTTCCTCTCTTATTTACTCCTTCCACCTCCTTCCCTTTTCTTCGTTCAATTCCTTCTATTGATTGACATGGGGCATCTTGACAAGGGTAGCGTTCTTGCCTTATAAAAACTACAAACACCACAGCAAATAGCTACATAGAGCTACGGTGTCTGGAAGAAAAGCAGAAGTGAACACAAACAGCACTCAATAGTAGATTGAACTGAATAAGAGTTAAAAAAAAAAGAAAAAAAAAAAAAAGAGAGGTAATACTGTGCTCCATATAAATTTTATTTCAAACTGTTACCTGTGGCCTCTTTTATTTTAAAATTTAAATCGTACCTAG
Source organism: Oncomelania hupensis (assembly GCA_036898135.1). NCBI lineage: Eukaryota > Metazoa > Mollusca > Gastropoda > Littorinimorpha > Pomatiopsidae > Oncomelania > Oncomelania hupensis. Next base: position 55,802,439 of record CM072517.1, on the reverse strand, counting down.
CTGCATCCTGTAGTAACGATAACCAGGCGCCGAAACTTCGTCACCGTGACGTAAGAACCTGGTTGACGTCACCTGGCAGGTTTGCGTGAGGGCATTGTAAAAGAAACCCTGACAGGAAGGTCGTATCTTGCAGGCCAGTGCGCATGCCATGACGGAAGGAACGGGAGAGTATTGCCACGTGGCTGTGAAAATCGCTGGCAGCTTGTCCCTGAACGCTGGGTCCTGCCGCCACAGACTGCCTTCTTTTGCCTTTACTCTGCACAACAACAACTGCAACATCAGTATTAATAATATTGCTGACCTTCTTCACCTTTATACCTTCTAGACAACTTTGCTCTTCCCATGACGCGTGGCTGTTTGCAGTTCCATCTGTACGTATTAAATCATACGGCGAACTTGCTTTCTCTTACCAGTGCCCTAGTATCTGGAACACAAGCTGCCTCTTTCCCTTTGAAATTATTTTATTTTCAATTCATTCAATCAAATCCTCCCTCGAAACTGATTTTCCTTCCTCCTAGTAACATGAGTGTAATTAAATCTGCAAAGCCGTAGTCCGCGCGCGCGCATTTGTGTGTGTGTTTGTGTGTGTGTGTGTGTGTGTGAGTGCGCGCGCGTGGGTGTGTGTGTGTGTGTACTCGCGTAAGTGTTTTAGTGTGGACTAAAACAGAGCATTCAAAATGAACAATGATGAGAAACAAACGTGTACTGTACATTAAAAAAAAACCACAAAAAGAATGCTACTTTAGACCAAAACTACAAACAAGAATTGTGTCATTTTGTTTTTGTCGTTGTTGTTTTTGTTATTGTTGCATTCTTTTGGTTTATGTACACATTAGTTTCTCATTATACCAGGGCCACTTGGACATATGGGTCTCTCTTTAAATCAGAAACACGAATTCAATTTATTAGTTCATCATATTTTATTGCAATTATTTCTGCATCAATAACAAAAAAGATTTGAGACATCAGTCGCTTAAAATTCGAGTAAATTCAATTTAACTGGGCATACCCCTCATTTACAAAATCAAAACTTTAGACACCAAAAATCTATAGAGTCAGTATCGGGTGTGGCCACCGTTTGCATCAATGCAGTCTTGGCATCGTTGTCTCATGGACCGTATCAGGTTATGGAGGATGTTTCCTGGGATGGCCAACCACTCTTGCTGGAGAACTTGGGCCAGAACTTCAAGGTTAGCTCCTGGAGGGAGGTTTGCCCGTGTCTGTCGACCCAAGACATCCCACAGATGTTCTATGGGGTTCAAATCGGGTGATCGAGCCGGCCAATCCATCCTTATGACGTGCTGTTGCTGCAGGAAGTCATTGACGATACGCGCTCGGTGGGGTCTGGCATTATCGTCCTGTAGTATGGCACCTTCCCCAATGGCCCGCAGAGCTGGGAGAACCCTAGGTTGTATGACGTCATCCCTGTAGCCAATATCGTTTAAGTTGCCATGAATTTGGAGCAGGGGTGTTCTGAAGTTTAATGCGAAGCCACCCCACATCATGACAAATCCACCACCAAAGCGGTCATGCTCGCGCACCGTCGCATCAGCAAAACGCTCCCGTGGACGCCTCCAAACATTCACTCGACGGTCGTTGAAAGACAAGGAGAACAGGAACTCGTCTGTAAAGAGAACCCTTGACCAATGTTGCCTAGTCCACACCAAATGACGCCGAGCCCAGGCCAAACGCGCTGCACGGTGAGCTGGGGTGAGCAAAGGCCGTACTGCTGGTCGTCTTGATCGCAGGTTTGCCTCGTGTAGACGGTTGCGAATTGTCTGGTCACTGACGTTAACATTGCTGGCTGCGTGAAGCTGTCTTCTGATTGTGTTTGCTGTAGCGGACCTCATCCTCAGAGCTGACAGGGTGATGAAATGGTCTTGTCTTGCAGTGGTAACGCGGGGGCATCCGGACCTTCTTGGATCTTGGACGCTTCCAGTGTTGTTAAAGCGCTCCCGCAGCCTTTGGACAACGGAGTGGGACACTCCCAGCCGCCTGCCAACTTCTCTCAACCCCACCCCTTCCTGAAGCCATGCAATAGCTCTGCCTCTATCCGCATCAGTCAATCGTCGCCTTTGGGGCATGGTTAGAAAAGCAGCAAAAGCGCTGCCATTTATACCCAGAAAAAAGCGCCGATTGTTGAACTGAACTCACAAAATGCAAGCCTTTCGCGTGCAAATCACTTTTTAATGTTGAAAATTTTGCTTTATTAGCAAGACAAAAAAATTATAAGCCCTAAAATTATAGAAGTCATCAAAAGCCTGTATGACAAGGCTACCAGTGCAGTCCTCCATAACAGCGTCATCGGGAACTGGTTCAGAACAACAATCGGTGTGCGTCAAGGATGCCTTCTCTCTCCAACACTCTTCAACATCTTCCTAGAGCGCATCATGTCAGATGCTCTTGCAGATCACGAAGGCACAGTCAGCATAGGGGACAGAGCAATCTCCAATCTTCGTTTTGCGGATGATATTGATGGATTGGCTGGAGAGGAACAAGAACTTGAACAGCTTGTACAGAGGCTTGACACCACCTCCAGAGCCTACGGAATGAAAATAAGTGCAGAGAAGACCAAAATGATGACCAACAACACCAATGGCATCAATACGGACATCAAAGTACAAGGCCAATCCCTCAACACAGTGCACAGCTTCAAATATTTAGGAGCCATTGTGTCAGACAATGGGTCTCGACAGGAAGTCCTCTCCAGGATCGCACAAACAACTGCTGCCCTGACAAGGTTGAAGCCCATTTGGAAAGACAGAACCATCAGTCTACATTCCAAAGTAAGACTGCTGCGCTCTCTGGTCATCTCCATCTTCCTATATGCTTGCGAAGCATGGACCCTCACAGCAGATCTCCAACGAAGAATACAAAGCATGGAGATGAGGTGCTACAGAAGACTTCTGTGCATTTCCTATACCCAACACATCACCAACGACGAAGTCCGACAGACCATCACACAAGCCATTGGACAACACGATGACCTGCTCACAGTGGTGAAGAAACGGAAACTCCGATGGTATGGCCACGTCACCAGATCATCAGGCCTTGCAAAGACCATTCTGCAAGGCACAGTGCAAGGAGGTAGAAGAAGGGGGAGACCGAAAAAGAGGTGGGAGGACAACATTCGAGAATGGACTGGTTTGACACTGAGCGAAGCCATGAGGGCTGCTGAGGACAGAGAAAGATGGAGTATGCTGGTTAAACGATCATCTGTGGTGCCCCTACGACCTTCGGGTTATGGGACAGGATAGGATAGGATAGGATAACAAAGTAGTGAGGAACTTTTTAAAAACTCGAATAGTCCGGAAGTTGTTGCGATTCTAAATATAGTATCACGATAGTGCGGTCGTGCGACAAAACAGTCGCACGGCTGAACCCGCGGCACGCCTGCTCATGTTACCCCTTCACTGACGGTCAAGCGATCGACCGACTGTCTTGTCGTTCGACTGTTTCGTCATGCGACTGTTCGGTGGCGACAGGCTCGCTCATGTTACCGGGCCCAGCACCAATCATAACAAAATATCGAAGACGGAAAATACGTACTGTGTTACGTCATAAAATGTTCTACACGGTTCGAATATTTGACTACCTGATCGAATATAATTATATTTGACTCTTTCATAGGCAATTGCTCTCGAATCTTTAGTCGGTGGTAAACAAGCAAAATCTCAGTATTGCTACAACAATATCAACCGACGAAAAAAACAAAAAAACAAAAACATTAGGCAAAGCTTTATCACCAAAACCATAGACCCCAAATCAATGGTAAATAAATGCGCTTGGTGCCTAAACACAATATTCATAATTATAGTGCACGCCTCAAACGTAACACGCTTATGGTAAACTTTCGTCGATGTAATTTGACCGGTTTTGTCAAACGGCGTCAAAGCACCCGCAAAGCTTTGTAGTACGTCCGTTTGACATGACTCCTTGACGTCGACGAGAGTCGACAATAAAAATGGGGGACCACGTGCAAAGTCGACTATGGCGATAAAAATAGTAAAGGAATCTAATTAAATGAACAAAACGAACGACTACAAACTGCACACAAGTGCGAGCGTTGTGGCCGAGTGGTCTAAGACGGGACTAACTTGCCTTGTCCACAGGCTATAAGCCAATGGCGCCTGACAGGTGTGGGCTCGATCCAGAATCTGGGCGTGATGTTTGTCCGAATATTATTTACTTTCCAATCGGGCAACCTCTCGGGGGTTTGCTCCCTTCCTCCCCCCCCCTCCCTCCCCAGCAAAATTTCAAAAATACAACTATGTTGGGTTTGGGCGCGCCAGAGGCTGCGACTACACCTTCCCCAAGTTAGGCGCCCAGAACTTCCCGATAAAAAAGGACAATAAAGTGTAAACACACACACAAACACACCCCCCACACACGCACACACACACACACCCTCACACACACCAAGTCATAAATTTCCACAGGCGCCGGTAGTCTGATTTGTGACAGTTGTCAAATACCAGATTTATTATAGAGAGCAACGTTCTGAGTTTCGGCTTTTCGCGCATTCAGATTCGCGGTGCCTGTGTAAATTTGTCAACGAATTCTGTAAGCTACTAGATCTATACTAAACAACAAAGCGTACCTGATAGTTCGGCAGCAGAGAAGAATGAACAAGATCTGGCGCAGCTTCATAATTATTGTACACGTGGTGAAAACCTGACTTATTAACAGTTCCAAATTATTAATTTATTTATTTTAAAATCAATTTATTATTTGTATATTTTTATAATTTGTTGATTTATTTGTGTTTGCTCCTTAATGTTTTTTTTTTACATTTATTTATGTAAATAAATATTTATGTATTTTTATTTTGTATGTTTTTTTAACTTTCTTTCGTTTTTTCTTTATACATGTTCATTTACATTTATCTACACAGATTCAAACGAAGGGCTTATAACGAGACAAATCTGTAGTTTTAATCGGAATATTGGTCCTTTTTTAACTTTTAGAGCGAGTCGTCAAATGTCTCACTCATAGTGCAGCAAATGTGCTGAACTTAAGCCTAGGGAACGCCATTTGTAAATTAAATGAATATTTTCATTATATCTCTAGAACCATACAATTCACCTGTATAAACGAATTGTATATTTATAAAATACATTCAATAGCAATACAACACTATTTATGGCTATAAAGCAACAGTTTTATACAGTTATAGAACACAGTTTATTACAGGAACAAAGCAATTTTTATCTGAAGAAAGCATCTGGGCCAATTATTTTACCTTCGGCGCCTTACAATAATTGTATACTAGTGCCTCTGGGGTTCGGGCGCTGAATAGAATGGACCCAACGTTCCCCGGCGTGTCGTAAGAGGCGACTAACAGGGGTGATGTTAGCACGGCATCACTGGGCGAAAGTCTTCTACACAGAAGTCACCGGCCAGGACGGAGGAACCTCACGTTACTACAGGTTCAATGACCAAGTGCTCGGGGCCAAGGCGAGCCACACTGTATTCGTGGATTTCGGCTGTGGCCAACAGCCTGGAGAGGATTGGGCCCTGCCAGGTCTTTCTTGCCCAAGACACACCGAATGATGAAAAGAATCACTCACTCCATTCCGGATCGGTCGTCGCCCGGGTCACCAAGGACCGCGCCTTCCGTTGGCTACCATGACGGAGGTGATAAGTGTTCGACTGATGGACAACTTAGCAAGATCCGCACGAGGGACAACATCGTCATAGGAACCTGGAATATCAGGACCTTAACTGCGGAGGGAAAATTAGAAGAACTGGCCCACGAGATGGACCATTATCGATGGAACATTTTAGGGATCAGCGAACTGCGCTGGAAAGGCCTAGGTGAAATAACGACCGACAAAGGCAAAAAGATTTATTTCAGCGGGAGAGATGACAGGCACGAACGCGGCGTTGGATTCTTGGTCTACAAAGACATTCTAGCCACTGTCATGAGTTGCCGCCCAGTCGACTCATTACCTTCCGTCTGAGAGCTGCCCCTTTTAACATCACCATCATCCAGGCCTATGCCCCAACATCAGACTTTGACAACAGTGAAGTCGAGGATTTCTAAGAACATCTGCAGGCTGTCCTTGACCAAGTGCCGAAGAAGGATATAATCATAGTGCAAGGCGACTGTAATGCCAAGGTTGGCCAAGATGCGCACCACAACTGGGGAGACACATGTGGACCCCACTGCAACAACGAGACAAATGACCGAGGTCTGAGACTTGGAGTTTGTCAGATACAACAATGTGATACTGGCAAACATGCTTGTCTCGAAAAAAAAAAAACTCCAGACGATGACCATGGCACAGTCCCGGCGGGGAGCATCATAACCAGACCCACTACATCATGATCAATACACGCTTCAGATCAAGCATCAACATTGGCAGGACACGCACCTTTCCAGGAGCAGACATCAGAAGTGACCACGATCTCAAAGTGCAAGGCGACTGGAATACCAAGGTTGGCCAAGATGCGCACCACAACTTGGGAGACATTTGTGGACCCCACTGTAACAACGAGACAAATGACAGGGGTCTGAGAATCTTGGAGTTTGCCAGATACAACAATCTATCCTATCTTATCTTATCCTATCCCGTAACTCGAAGGTCGTAGAGGCACCACAGATGGTCGTCTAGTCAATGTACTCTATTTTTCTCTGTTCTCAGTAACCCTCATGGCTTCGCTCAGTGTCAAACCAGCCCATTCTGTAACCCTCATGGCTTCGCACAGTGTCAAACCAGCCCATTCTGGAATGTTGTCCTCCAATCTCTTTTTCTGTCTCCCTCTTCTTTTGCCTCCTTGCACTGTTCCTTGCCGGATGGTCTTTGCAAGGCCTGAGGCTCTGGTGATGTGGCCATACCATCGGGGGTTCCGTTTCTTCACCACTGTGAGCATGTCATCATGTTGTCCAATGGCTTGTGTGATGGTCTGTCTGATTTTGTCGTTGGTGATGTGCTGGGTATATGAAATGTCCAGAAGTCTTCAATCTGATACTGGCAAACACGCTTGGTCTCCACAAAAAATCCAGACGATGGACATGGCGCAGTCCCAGCGGGGAGCATTACAACCAGATTGACTACATCATGGTCAAGAAACGCTTCAGATCAAGCATCAACATTGGCAGGACACGCACGTTTCCAGGAGCAGACATCGAAAATGACCACGATCTCGTAATGATGTCCTTCCGGCTCCACTTGAAGAGAGTAAACAAAGCAAAGTGCACCAGACTGAAGTTCGACTTGGAAAAACTGCAAGACCCGGAGGTGGCAGAAATATTCCAAGCCACAATTGGATGGAAATGTGCACCCCTGCTCGTTCTAGGAGCAGGTGAAGTAGATGTCAACACCATGACCACCACCTTCAACTCAGCTGTGACAGATGCCACCACTGAGACCCTTGGAAAACCGCTCAAAGAGCAAACAGTGGATCACACCTGAACTTTTGGACCTGTATGATAAACGAAGAGAGAGGAAAAAGAAAAAGAACCCCTCACAGGGAGCTGATGCCTACCAAAAAATCAACAATGACATCCGAAAAGGCATGCGCACAGCAAAGGAGAACTGGATAGAAGATCAATGCAATGGAAATAGAGAACAGTCTGAACAAGAACAACAGCAAGTAGGTCTACCAGACTATGAAGCGGCTGACAAGTGTTAAACAGCCTAAGGTCTCCACGATCCAAAGCAAGTCTGGCATATGCCTTACGGAAGAACAAGAAGTCTTGGATAGATGGACAGAGTGCTGCTCTGACCTTTACAACCACACACCAAACGGAGACCCATCCCCAAAACAGAGAAGAAGAAATCCTCCCAATTCTCCCAGAAGAAGTTGAGGCAGCGGTGCAATCGCTGAAGAAGGGGAAGTCAGTGGGAGTGGACAACATACCCGCAGAATTGCTTCAAGCAGGAGGAGAAGCGATGATAGACGCCCTCACCATTATCTGTAACAAGATCTGGCAGAGTGGGGAGTGGCCTACACCATGGACCCAGTCGCTTGTCATCACTTCCCAAAAAAGGGTAACCTTAAGGAGTGTGAAAATTACTGCACCATCAGCCTCATCAGCCCACCCAGCAAGGTCATCCTGAAAATAATCCTTAACAGGTTGAAACCCCAAGCTGAATAAATCATAGCTGAAGAACAAGCAGGATTCAGGGCAGGACGAAGTACCACTGAACAGATTTTCAACCTCAGAACAATCATCGTGAAATACATATAGCTCTATATCATGTGTGTGTAGACTTCAAGAAGGCGTTTGACCGAGTCTGGCATGCAGCTCTGTGGGCAACCATGAGAGCGTACAACATCAGCCCTAAAACTATTGAAGTCTTCAAAAGCCTGTATGACAAAGCTACTATTGCAGTCCTCCAAAACAGCGCCATCGAAAACTGGTTCAGAACAACAATCGGTGTGCGTTAAGGTTGCCTACTCTCTCCAACACTTTTCAACATCTTCCTAGATCGCATCATGTCAGATGCGCTTGCAGATCACGAAGACACACTCAGTATATGGGGTAGAGCAATCTCCAACCTCCGTTTTGCGGATGACTTTGATGGATTGGCTGGAGAGGAACAAGAATTTGAACAGCTGATGCAGAGTCTTGTCAACAACACTAGTGGCATCAAGACGGACATCAAATTCCAAGGCCAATCTCTCAACACAGTGGATATCTTCAAATCTTTAGGAGCCATTGTATTAGACAATAGGTCCCGACAGGAAGTCCTCTCCAGGATTGCACTAATAACTGCTGCCCTGACAAGGCTGAAGCCCATTTGGAACGACAGGACCATCAGTCTACATTCCAAAGTAAGGCTGCTGCGCTCCCTTGTCATCTCCATCTTCCTATACGCTTGCGAAACATGAATCCTCACAGCAGATCTACAACGAAGAATACAAAGCATGGAGATGAGGTGCTACAGAAGACTTCTGGGCATTTCCTATACTCAGCACATCACCAATGACGAAGGCCAACAGACCATCACACAAGCCATTGGACAAAACTCCAATGGTATGGTCACGTCACCAGAGTTTCATCCCTTGGAAAGATCATCTTGCAAGGCACGGTGCAAGGAGGCAGACGAAAATGGGGACAGAAAAAGAGGTGGGAGGACAACATTCGAGAATGGATTGGCTTGACACTGAGCTAAGCCATAAGCAGCTATGCGAAAGTCAGTATAAATTAATATAAATGAGATCGTCGATGGGAAAATAAATGCTCCAAACGCATTCTACAGGTAAAATGCAATGCATGTATTATAAAATTTATTTTATAGATGTACAAACACCTTGTTATTTAATTAAAAAAGTACCGATAAAATTATTGGTTCATAGTTCATTGTTATTATAATATGATTTTATATATATATATATATATATATATATATATATATATATATATATATATATATATATATATATATATATATATATATATATATATATATATATATATATATATATATATAAAGTGTTTACAGATACAACAGTGTGATGCTCGCGTGAGATTTCTCTTCTATATCGTAAAATGTAGTCTATAGTTATAAAAATGTTGCTTTATAGCTATAAAAAGGGCAGCATTGATATATAAAAATTTATTTTATACATATACAATTCATGTTATAATTATACAATATATTTTATACAGGTAAAAACTATGTTCTATAGATATCATGAAAATAATCATTTAATTTACAATTGGCACTCATAAGCCTACCTGCTAACACCATGGAAATTATCAGACGACAAGACGTGCTGTATTGAGTATGAAGGATATCAGCGATATTTTATTTACTACTACCATTATAAACATTGATTCTGAACGTTCTACGTGCACCTCAGTAGATCAGACAATTTAAACTTTGTTCAAAATTATCCAGAAAAATTACGATGATGTTGGACACAGTGATCTGATTTGTTACACACTGGCAGCATGGTCAGGGTGCATGCAATATGTAAACTTTGTTTTAAATAAAATAATGAGAAAAGGACTGACGGTAACTTACAGTTACCAAAAAGTAGTGGACCAACTGCCGAAACACAAGATTAAATAGTTCTGTAAAAGAGCACTACATTTGTAATCAATAAGGGGGAGTGGCTTTATGTTTTCGCAGAGATTGGAGTCGCTCTTTGAAAGCGAATCGATTGGTTGATGGAAAAGTTACAGTCCCGTGATTCTGTTAATTTGGTATTAATTACGATTGAATGAAGAACTGATTCATGTCACGCTGTCTTTTGCTGTTGTTGAAACTTTGAAATAGTATGGAACCAAACGTCGGTCGGTCGGTCTATGTGACTCTCCGGACTGATCACCGTTGCACCTCACATCTCAAGAACAACTGAACTGATTTTGACTAAACTTCGTAGGATTGTTACATAGATTAGTGGCCTACCTGCCGTTTCACCAGGTTTGCTCTACCGCAAAGGTCGCTGGAGCCACTTTTGTTGCTAAACACATTTTGCTCAATATACCAATAACGGCTAGAGTGAGCCTCTGATGCTGATTTTTGCTGTATACATGTAGGATATACCCGATTGGTTTTTGTTATTATTTTTTGGTAGTAGTGGCATTCGCCTGTAGGCTTACTTCTGGGAATCACGTAGTCATACATATCTCCGGTAGTTAAAATTTTCGGAATTATATTTAATAATATATATTTTAGACTGATCTAATAAATAAATGGTATATCCACCTAATTACTAATAATAAGGATAATAATATTGATAATAGTTAGTTAGTTATCCATTGCTTACATGGTCCAGCGGACTCCCAATCAGAGCCCAGTCAGGACCACACAATCAGAACAACATCTGGGTTGAAAGACGACTCCCTGATCCGTATAAAAGATCTGCTGAAACAACCCTAGTGAAAACACTGAAGGCACTCCACAAGCCGGTCACTTTGCATCCCACGCAATGGACGCTGAAGCTATACTCTAATTTATCGAACCCCCGTTTTCAAAAACAAAATAAAATATAAACATCATTATAAAATATCAACAAAACACATACATAGAACATGTCCTATCCTATCCTGTCCCGTAACTCGGAGGTCGTAGGGGCACCACAGATGATCGTTTAACCAGCATACTCCATCGTTCTCTGTCCTCAGCAACCCTGATGGCTTCGCTCAGTGTCAAACCAGTCCATTCTCGAATGTTGTCCTCCCACCTCTTTTTCGGTCTACCTCTTCTTCTACCTCCTTGCACTGTGCCTTGCAGAATGGTCTTTGCAAGGCCTGATGATCTGGTGACGTGGCCATACCATCGGAGTTTCCGTTTCTTCACCATTGTGAGCAGGTCATCGCGTTGTCTAATGGCTTGTGTGATGGTCTGTCGGACTTCGTCGTTGGTGATGTGTTGGGTATAAGAAATGCCCAGAAGTCTTTTGTAGCACCTCATCTCCATGCTTTGTATTCTTCGTTGTAGATCTGCTGTGAGGGTCCATGTTTCACAAGCATATAGGAAGACGGCGTGTCGGATAGCGCAGTGGTTGGAGCACTCGCTACTGTGTCGCAAGTTAAGCACCGTCCAGTGCGGTTAGCACTTGGATGGGTGACTGCAAACCGTGAAGCGACAAATAACAACGCCCCCAGTTGACTCAACTGTGACTGAGTACCTACTCTCTTAAGGGTGGGGAAGGTAAAGCAGCGAGGGAGAGAGATGGGCATCACCCTCATTACGCTGGCCCAAGATAAGTGTGATCTCCAACATCACGCTTCCCTACGGCCACAAGGCTATGGGACCACCTTTACCTTTGTACCTTTTATAGGAAGACTGAGATGACAAGGGAGCGCAGCAGTCTTACTTTGGAATGTAGACTGATGGTCCTGTCTTTCCAAATGGGCTTCAACCTTGTCAGAGCAGCAGTTGTTTGTGCGATCCTGGAGAGAACTTCCTGTCGGGACCCATTGTCTGATACAATGGCTCCTAAATATTTGAAGCTATGCACTGTGTTGAGGGATTGGCCTTGGACTTTGATGTCCGTGTTGATGCCATTGGTGTTGTTGGTCATCATTTTGGTCTTCTCTGCACTTATTTCCATTCCATAGGCTCTGGAGGTGGTGTCAAGCCTCTGGACCAGCTGTTCAAGTTCTTGTTCCTCTCCAGCCAATCCATCAATGTCATCCACAAAACGAAGATTGGAGATTGCTCTACCCCCTATGCTGACTGTGCCTTCGTGATCTGCAAGGGCATCTGACATGATGCGCTCTAGGAAGATGTTGAAGAGTGTTGGAGAGAGTAGGCATCCTTGACGCACACCGATTGTTGAACATGTCTACATTAATAAATAATATCATAGGAAGCCCCAGTGACCATTTGGCAGAAAGCGTCCAATATTCCCCAGCTGACCCAACAGACCTCATAAACAAATGAAGTTATGAAGAAAAAAGGTAGGTGATTGGTCTAGCGAAGAAGAAGATAGTATAGTAGATTGATAGAACAGAGTAGGAATGAGAAATAACAAAGGAGAAAGATATCGACAGTGGGAATTTAAAGCACTAAATTTCCAGAAAGTGGGGATTCTATTTATACCACAGGCGCTTGTATCTGGACACGCGAGAGCCTATGCCTGTGACGCGTCTCCCCTTTGGTTATCTAAACACAGGGGAGACGCGTCACAGGCATAGGCAATCTAACCAACACAACAACAATAAGAACATGGACGAATTATACGCACTACATTTTAGTGCAAATCGTTACAATAATCAATACACAATTTATAGCAAAAACACAGGAACCTGCATTTACCTTCTAAGGAAACAGGGAGAGAACCAAGCTCACCTAAAACAATGCAGGTCGGCGTGCTAGTTTTCAAATTATAATTTCCCAAACTGTAATAATTTCAATCTATCGCATATTTTTATAATTTTGATTAGCCAATGCCTTCTTAGACAGACCTTATATCGTCCAAAATCAATAAAAATGAAATCGGTGACCAATTTTTTCATTGGCTTAACCCAGCTGTACAACAACAAAAACGTTGGCGATAAACCAGAAAACGTTGTAGCACACGATTTGGCTTTTTGATACGTATCCTTACTGACAGTCAAAACCCTACATCCAGAAATAAAACCTTTTAATTATTATTTTTTCCAAAGCATATTTCGCTGTACATTATCAAAAGCCTTTTTATAATCAATAAAGGTACTAAACAGTCTTTTCTTTTGTTTCAAGTTAATGTCAGACGATACAGAGCAAACAACATGATCAGTAGTTGAGTTTGCCTTTTCTAAAACCTGCTTGCTTGCAAAAGATTATTTTTGAGTCTAAGAACAAGTTAATCCTATCATTAACAATGCTAGAAAAGAGTTTGCCCACACAGCTAAGAAGAGTTATTCTCTGTAATATTCTACATTTGACGTATCCCCAATCCCTTTATAGAATGGACAAAATATATCAACAGATCGATCATTAGGAATTTTTACCACTGCTTAATTTATACTGTTTTTCTTCCTGGGCCTAACCGGGCATAAAAATAGCTGTGAATAGGTTTTTGCTATTCTACCTTCTGTCTTTTTGTCATTTGTGTACATAGTTGTAAATAGTCTATTTTTGTCTTTTTTGTAATTTATGTACATAGTTGTAAATAGTCTGCACCTTTACTGTCCCGTCTTTTGGTGTATTGTAGCAAAAGTGATGTTTCATCGAGTGCATGTATTTATATGTAATGACTATGTAAAGCGTGGTGAGTCTGGTCATAGGCTGGAGTACCCGCTATATAAAAATCCGTTGTTATTATTATTATTATTATTATTATTAATGCCAAATCGAGTAACATTTTAATAACGTTTTACGACTTACAAGAAGCTGCTTTTAAAAAAATGATTCCTACGCCAATATGGAGGCTGAAACAAGCTATCAACTCTAGTCAGAGAATTTTTTTTCCTGGTGGCGCTTGTCCCTCTTACAGGGAAGATGGCCAAGACAAGAAGTGGACACAAGAAAATGAAACAGATCAAAAAGAAGCCTTAGAAGGACGAGAGAACTAACGCGACCTCCATTTTGATCTGAGGAGAGATTGGCAGCCGTTGAAAATCAGGACGACGGTACCAACATGCAGTCAAGGGCAAGAGATGCACCCACATCCAACATTCACTACTACCACCACAGTGAGTGTGATTTTGGAGTTAAAGCATCTCATAACATCGCTTTGCTCTCGAATATCCGTGTTGGAAAACATCATCCGCGAGCAAGAGGGAAAAATAGATAAGTTGTTGGCGGAGTCGAAGCAGACGGTACCGGTGTCACATCCTTCAAGTTCCGGGTCTCCTAGTTTATCCGAGCGCATTTGCGCATGCGCTAGGTCATGTCGGGCCGGCTTTTTCACGAAGTTCTTAGGCGTCATAACCCTAACCCTAACCCAAACCCTAACCCTAGCCCTAAACTCTTAACTCTAACCCAAACCCTAACCCTAACCCTTACGAAGACTATGATAGCACTGTGCGCATGCGTCGAATTTTGTAACGCGTCGACCAATCAGAATGCTCACATTCGCTCCCAGCCCAGCTAAGATACTAGGAACTGTGAGGATGTCACACCGGACAACAGGAGCAATCCCAAATCCGACATAATTATGCAGAAATTCTGAAGTCGCCGTCGGTTGGTACTGGCGCAAAATTGCTCAAAGCGTCTTAGAAACCAGCGATGCCAACTCCGAAACATTACATTACATTACATTATTATTGCTTTAGGTCCAGCGGACTCTTCCACCCTTTGGGGTCATGAGCAATCTTGCCACTGTGGATTGCTCTAACCTATAAAGGGAAAAGTGAAAGCCCCGGTTGAAAACCTGTCTTTCCTTTGTAGGCATGACCGATTCACTGCGGCAACAGCACCCCCGCTGGACCTAAAGCAACAATCAATCAATCAATAAAAAGCGGACTCTTCCGAGCCAAATCAGGACCGGACAACCCCCGATCCGCATAAAAGATCTGCTGAAACAACCCTAGTGGTAAAACCGAAAGCTCTCCACCAGCCAGTCACTTTACAATAAAGTCATCCCAAGCAGGGGACGGCTGAGGCTTCACCCCAACTTATCGAACCCCCGTTTACAAAAACAAAATAGAATACAAACATCATTATAAATTATCAACAAAATACATACATATAAAATGCCTACATTGCTAAATAATAACATCATAGGAAGCCCTAGTGACCACCTGGCAGAAAGCGTCCAATATTCCCAAGCTGATCCAACAGACCTCATACACAAACAAGGAGTCTTGTCCCGGAAGAGTTTTCAAGAAAAAAAGGTAGGAGATTGATCTAGCGAAGAAGACGATAGTATAGCAGATTGATAGAAAAGAGCAGGAATGAGAAAGAGCAAATGAGAAAGACAGCGACAGTGGGAATTTAAAGCACTAAATTTCCAGAAATTGGGGATACTATTTATACTGAAACCCCCGGCACCCCAACTGGGGCCAACTCCGAAAACCGCTTCCAAAATTATTATTCTGCATGACTCAGTGTTGAATGGAGTGCATGAAAAACGGCTGGGACAATCGTATGGATTTTTGAGGCAGTCAAGAATAAAGTCTTCACTATCAACGAACTTGAGCCTGCCTTCAACTCAACACAGAGTAAAATTCCTCCCAAAGCCGTTGTTATTCATTGTGGCATAAACCACGCTGAAGAAGCAAGACCCAAGATCCGCAAGCTAGCAATTTGTTCAATCGGTGAAGAACATCTCTTCCAGCTGCCCTATATTGAAAGTTATCATCAGCCTATCCTCACCTAGCTCATTCTCCTCTGCAATCGGGAGGTACAATTAATTAGCGCGCACACACCACCACCACGTTAATAGCCATCTATGGCTCCTGTGGTGTTTTCTGCCAACAACATTCTCGGCAGTATCCAGATCCAGATCCAGAGATCAGCAAACTTTCAACAATATCTGACCCCAAGCTCCAACAAAAGAAAGACTTGTTTAATGCCATAGTATCCTCCGAGCTGGTGGAAGAACCGCAAGTTTCCTTCATCAACAATGACAACGTGCCACTACACGCCCTGTGAGACAATTTTCACCCAAATAAGCGGGACTCCAGTATCCTTGCTGGCAACATCGGCCGCCATATCCATAAGATTGTGTGGGAGAAGCCACGAAGACCTGCTCGGCATCTTAACCGTGCAGACCACTTTCCTGGTTATTATGACTGGAAAGGCAACTTCTACCCTCACTCTCCCATTCACTTCCCATCTAAGTGGTATTAACAAACATGCAACACTGGGACAGTTTGTTTCTTATTCATCAACCGTAGCAATAAGAATTGAATATCACATAAATTATTTTATCTTTTCATACTCTTTTAATTAAACAGTTTCATTAGTACATTGCTATATGAAAAGTGAAAAATTATCTGTTTTCCAATGGAACTGCAGATCCATTTCTACTAATTTACAGCAATATTTAACTGAGAAAGATTATGCATTATGTTTACAATCATTAGTGTGAATATTTTATCTATATATTATCCAAAAGGTACGGACAAAAATAACAGTGCCTGGCTACTTTCTTTTGATACTTCTGAACAATGGATAATATGTGGTGATTTTAATTCACATTCGCCTTTATGGGATAAGAATTGCTATAATGTTATTAATACATGCTTTAGTGAAAATTTAATAGATTCGGATTTGATATTGCTTAATGATGGCAGGGTCACTCGCATTCCAGACGTGTCTACTCACTTTCCTTCAGTCATTGATTTGACTTTAACTACGCCGGATCTGGCCGTCGACTGTGTCTGGAATGTGGAAAGTGACTCTCTTGGAAGTGACCATCTGCCGATTACAATAACTCTGCATAATAATGTCGATATTCAGATAGAAGATGATACTGTTCCTAAGTATATTTATAGTCGTGCAGATTGGGAAATGTATCAAAATCTGTTATTGTCATATGATACCGACTTTATTAATTCCGATGATATTAATGATGTATATGTTAAATGTATGCAACTAATTCACTTAGCAGCAGCAAAGTCTATTCCCCAGAAACGAACATATAGTAAGAAAAAACATACAGCAAATGTCTGGTGGAATGACACATGTGAAACAGTAGTTAAGGAAAAAAGATTGCTTATAAAACCTGGTTGAAATATAGATCAGTAGAAAATTTTAAAGAAATGAAAAAATCTAAAATTAAATGTAATAAAATAATTGCTTTTGAAAAAAGACAATTTTGGTCGGAATATTGTAAATCTGAAATAAATAATAATAATAATAATAATAATAATAATAATAATTATTATTATTATTATTATTATTATTATTTAATCGTTCTTATATAGCGCTTTTCCAGCTCAAGAGCTGCTCAAGGCGCTGGCCGATAAAGGATCTAACTCAAGCCGCCCGAGGCGCCAACTTGCAGCCTTTGGGCGCACCGTCATAACGCTCCAGACCTCGGTTTATACTCTCATTATGCTGCAAAAGTATGGAAGAAATTATCAGAAATGATAAATGGATTTCAGCTTCCTCAGTGTCTTTTAAAATTAATAAATAACGATTTTCTCTCACCTAAAGAAAAAGCTGAAGAACTTGTAAAAGGTTTTGCTAATGCTAGTAATTTGTCACCTAACAAACAACAACAAAAAAAGAACGTGAATGTTGGGAAAATACTAATGAATATGAAGCACCCCCATCATTAATTCTGAAATTAAATATCATGAAGTAAAAAATTCTATTTTAGATTTAGGAACAAAAAAGTCTGCTGTAGGATTAGACGCTATATCATATAACTTATTGATGCATCTTCCTGATAAATGGATACACATTTTAAATAATATTTTTTAACAAATGCTGGCATATGGATACTTTACCTGATTATTGGAAATCTTCTATAATAATACCTATTTTAAAATCAGGTAAGCCCCGATCAATTACGTCAAGTTATAGACCAATATCATTAACGTCTCATGTATGTAAAGTAATGGAAAAGATTATTTTAGAAAGAATATCATATTATTGTATAAAACATAATATTATACCAGTTAATCAGGCTGGTTTTCAAAACGGAAGATCAACAGTAGACCATTTAGTAAAAATCACAACCAATATTAAGAGAAAATTAGCAAAACGAAAAAGCGTTTTAGCAACATTTTTTGACATCACCAAAGCATATGACCGAGTTCTGGCATGCAAGATTAATGTACAAAATAAAATCAATTGGTTTGTCTGCTCGTATGTATTATTACATTGGCACTTTTTTAAGAGATAGAACCCCCGTTGGCGAACTTGTTTTTTCCAACCTAGTTCCAGTCATTCGCCGAAAAAGGCAATTCCCGAAGTCGAACGAAGCTCTCCGAGTCGAGCGAAGCTATCCGATGTTTTACGAACGAATGCTTGCAGTACTACGTGAAACCACAGGCTGGGAAGTCTCGTCTTTCGTAGGCCTCGATTACATATTAGATATACTACGTACGTATGTAGAAGGCCCACGAGTTTACAAAGACGAAAGAAAAGACTTCAGAGCCTGTGGTAAAACATCCGTGCATAAAAATAGCCGCCGTTGCTTCTAAAACTAATTCTGTTTGGATCTGCACAGCTTCATGATGTAAGTAAAGTCGAGATTCGCATTTTGAAGCAGTTAGTATTATTATTATTTTATGATGATTAATATACTGACACAATTAGTAATAAAGAGTAAAATTAATACATGACACATATAATGCACACATACAACGATAATTATTTCACATCTATATCAACAATAAAACCATGACACAATTTCTAAGCGCTATGGATACGTTGATGTCCCTTCAGCACAACAAGTCAAAGCAAGTTTATAATGGTCTACAAAAACAGTGACATTTTTTATTGCAAGCACCAAAAGCAATTATTTAACTATATCATAGCAATATTATTCTTTTTTTTTTAAAACTGATACAGTAAATTTGTTATTTGTATTTCAATGATATGTATTTTAATGAGAAATACGTATTAAAAAAATGTTGCGTGGCAGGCGGAAATTTCCATAAATCATCTGAAAACTTTGGTAAATCGATTAAAAAAAAAACACAAAAAAACAGTAACACCATCTGAATATTTCGGGCTACACCCAACTTCAGCAAAAACAAACAAAACGTCACTGACCATATTTACACCATTGAGCACGCACAGCAGCACACAATTCTTTTCTTTTTTTAAAGAAAAAAAAGAGGAATAATAATAATAATAATAATAATAATAATAATAATAATAATAATAATAATAATAATAATAATAATAATAATAACAAACAAACAAAACAAAATAAATTAAAGATTTTACTACTACTACTACTACTACTACTACTACTACTACTACTACTACTACTACTACGACTACTAGCGAAGTTGTGGTCTTTATTTTGTGGTCCTGATTCGGCTCTTTGCAATCCGCTGGATCCTGTAAGCAATGATTTGAATGAATAACTAACTATTAATTTAACTCTGATCTCGAGCTATGAAAAAAAAAAAAAGATTTCGCTTAGCCTACTCGTCTTTCTCCGGAAATTTAAAGATTCGAGTATTATAAAGTATAGGCCTAAATATTATTAATTAGAATATATAGTTTATACATTTATTTACGTGTATAACAAACAGTACAGGTCTAATAATTATATTCAGCTAGTGAGCTTCTTCACTGCGCGTTTGTTTGTTAATTAGATTAGAGTCTCTGGACACACTTGGCGTATAAGAGACGTAGATATAACAGTTCGATGAATAAGAAGATAACAGTCGAAGTGAAGAGTTGTATAGTAGCGGAGCCCTCAAAGGCAATATCAGGTAGTAAGTTGACTTGGTGTCGGAGGAAAAGGAGATGCCCACAAGGAAGGTCAGCCGAGGAGCCAGGGAGGAGGACCACCAACAGAGGGAGACCTATAATACCTATGGGATAGGGAGCTAATAAGATCCAGGGGAGGAGCTTTTACTATGAAGCAGACCAGGTCTGCCGAACAGGTAGAAAACGGGCATGCACAGAATAAAAGCTGGTTAAAAATAAAATCCTACAGGACCACAATTAAAAACCTAACAATATATACAAATAACGCTAAAAAGGGAAAGGTTAAAACTAGTCCTCAGGGCTAGAAAAAAGGGGCCAAAATAGGCCAAATAAATGTGATATAATAATAATAAAATATGAATAAAACACCGAGCCGACTCGGGGAGCAAAGCAAACATCCCGGCCGGCAAACGGCACCGAGCTAGGAGACGGCCCCGCTCTGAGACCTCGCCGCAATACGGTCAAGGGCATTGCTCTTGAATCCGATTTTGTAAAAGAACATAATATCGTCCAGTTCTTTTTTACTGACGTGAGGACCAAGCTTATCGGTAATCACCTCTACGATGTTAACCAACCTCTCTTGGGTTGTCACCGGTAAATCCAAGGGTCGTACCCTATTCGGCTGCTCGGGAGAAGACTGGACCGAAACATCATTCGACTCCTTTTCGGGGGCCGCAAAGAAAAACAGAGTCGACCTGAGTACCGATGTCAGATCCTGCCAAACTAAGCGACGAGCTAGCCGCGGACATCTTCCGACCCGCCAGGTTACGGACAGTGTCCACAAGCCCGGCTACGGCAAGTGTAAGTTTCTCCACCATGGTTTCTAGTCGGTTAATGGCTACCCAAGGGTCACCACCGCCGACAAGCGGCGCGGACGACACCTTGTCAGGGTTCGAATTCCCGGAAACCACGGTGGACACAGAGGGAAGCTGGCCCAAAAGGCCCGCTGAGGATGGCGGTGGCAAAGTATCAGCCACCACAGGAGTATCAAGAGCACGTTCACTGCGCGGAGACAGACTTATAATATATATTGTAGATTAAGCCTATGTATACTGTATAACAGTGTCTACTTGGTTCTAGGCAGGAAATGGGGAATGCAATTTTTTAGCCTACTGCTGAGAACTAACAAAATGCTAATCAAAGAATGCAACTATTAAAAATGGTCGATAATAATTATGCTCATCTTAACAAGTATACCGTTGTGAAATGCTAATCTGTGTAAATCGAAGAGAATTAGAAGCAACAGCGATCATTTTTAATGTTTAACTAGTCGTAGTCATGCAAGCATCATTTCGCAACACATCGGAGAGCTTCGTTCGACTTCGGTGATTGCCTTTTTCGGCGAATGACTGGAACTAGGTTGGAAAAAACAAGTTTGCCCCCCGTTGGGGTGCCGGGGGTTTCAGTATAAATAGTATCCACACTTTCTGGAAATTTAGTGCTTTAAATTCCCACTGTTGCTGTCTTTCTCATTTGTTCTTTCTCATTCCTGCTCTGTTCTATCAATCTGCTATACTATCGTCTTCTTCGCTAGACCAGTCACCTACCTTTTTTCTTGAAAACTCTTCCGGGACAAGACTCCTTATTTGTGTGTGAGGTCTGTTGGATCAACTTGGGAATATTGGACGCTTTCTGCCAGGTGGTCACTAGGGTTTCCTATGATATTATTTAGCAATGTAGGCATTTTATATGTATGTGTTTTGTTGATAATTTATAATGATGTTTGTATTCTATTTTGTTTTTGTAAACGGGGGTTCGATAAATTAGAGTATAGCCTCAGCGTCCCCTGCGTGGGATGTCTTTATTGTAAAGTGACTGGCTGATGGAGTGCCTTTAGTTTTACCACTAGGGTTGTTTCGGCAGATCTTCTGTGCAGATCGGGGGGTGTCCGGTCCTGATTTGGCTCGGAAGAGTCCCCTGGACCTAAAGCAATAATCATGTAATGTAATTGTTTTAACGCATATTGAGTGTTTACATAAAAGTATTATTTCACCAGTACCTATGTTGTGATCAGAAAAAGATAAATATGACATCTGTTACTGTAATGAAAATAAGAATCACAACCCTCTGCTTACTGTATTTGAAGTTCGACATCATCTACAAGAGAAGTATTCTGGACAACTGAAAATATATACTGATGGATCTGTTCTTCACACAGATGAAGCAGGAGCTGCGTTTGTAATACCGGATTTAAATATATGAGAATCATATTATTTAGGGAAAGTATATTCGATATTACCTGCTGAATTAATTGCGATATTAATGGCTTTAAATACAATTTCTAATCTTTCTGTGAGTACATTCAGCGTTGTTTTATGCGTAGATTCTATGTCAGTTTTACAAGCATTGAATTCAGATTATAATGGTGAAAGATAAGAAATTATTTTGGAAATTAAAAATATTATTCACAGCTTGATAACTAATGGCACTCAGGTGAATTTTGTCTGGATTCCCTCACATAGTGGTTTCCTTTATAATGATTGGGCTGATCGGGCTGCAAAACTTCGTGCTTCAAATATTAATTCTCAAACAATAAAAATACCGTTGTCTTCTAAAGAAATTCAAAACTCTATAGAAAATAAATTTGTAAAAGAAGTTAAACTTAATTGCTACTATAATAAATCTTGTGGAATTTCTAGATCAATTTTAAGCATAGCACATTGAATAATATTAAACTCAATTAAAACCAAATATTGTAAAATTGTTACATGTATATGTGGTGAATCTGTTTCTCTGAAACATGTATCATTTCAATGCAGTAATATGCGTCCATATTTGCCAACTGATTTTTCTATTATCGATTCCATTGATAACATAAGCTTTGATGTAAGCATTAGTTTAGCAAAAGTTTTGATTGATTCTCCAGTTGCTCAGTTTATTTAATTATGTATTTTATATGTATCTGGTGTAAATGTGTGTGAAAGCGTGCGTACGTCTTATCATCTTCATAAAACAACCAACCAACCGACCTTTTAAAACATTCATTCAAAATACAGTCAATACTACCAGCTTTATTATTCTTTAATCAACGAATAACTTGTATAACCTCATCGGGGTGGACAGGTAGCACAGTGGATAGAGAGCTGGTTTTCTATGTCGAAGGTCGTGGGTTCGAACCCCGCAGAGGACAAACTTATGTGACTTTAGGTATTAGAGACTTCCGGGTCACCTATAGTCTTCTCCGGTTTTCTCCCTCTCTTCAGTACTGGTATTGGATGCAGTCTGTTGTTTACAATTTCACAAATAAAATGTGATTTCTCTCTGTCTTCTAATAGCGACATGTCTTTACACCACATATTTCGAGTGCTGGATGTGTGTTTGTTTGTGTAAGAGTGTCTGCCACATGTGCGCATGTATGTTGGTTACAGATGGCCGCGCTTTGAGTCTGCTTTAGGGATACGGCGCGTATAGCGTCCAGTATTATTATTATTATTATTATTATTATTATCATCATCATGTATAATGTCGGTATTCAGACTAGATCTATAAGTTAGCCGAGCCTTAAATTCGCCTCTTCCCCAATCTCTGCGGCTGAGTCAAGCAAAAATGGCAGGTTTTCTTCCAGTACTGCATCATCGCATAGACATCAACCATCGCCTCGCCATCACACCCTTGTCCTGCAGTGAAAAAGTAAGAAGATGAGACGTCCGTCATTAAGCAGGGCCTGATTTGGGTGCAGAGAGAGGAGGCGAGAGGGGGTGTGAAAAAAAAGAAAAGAAAAGTTATAAAATGAAATTAAATTCAATTAAATAAAAAATATTTTTCTAAAAAATTTTGTTCTGTCTCTTGGTGTACCTTGACGCGATGTCTACCAGTAACATCCCTCTGACATGTTTTGACATTTTCGGGATAAATGGGCAGATGACGAATTGTGCTGCATGGTAGATGCCAACAAATCAGCCACCTGCCTTTTGTCAGTGATGGTCTGGCCATGTTTATTCAGGTCTTGAATCACAGCTTTGGATTTTTTCCCTTTAATTCTTTTTATTATTTTCCAGACTGTTTTGGAAGTGGTTTATAATAAAGTTTGGAACAGAAGGTTTTCCAGGATTTCCGCCTGTTTTGTTTAATGGGAAACCTAGTTTGGGCTCGCAGCTTCTGGTGATGAAGATTATTTTCAGCAGTAGGATTTTGGGGAAAAACGTCGTTGAGCTTGTTTTCTTTGGTGGTGAAGAGTCTTGCATTCTTCATCAAACCAATGGGTCTTCGGGTAACTACTTTAAATAGATGTTTTGGGAATATTTTCTGAAGTACATTCTATTAGAATATTGGAAAACTTCAAAGCTGGATCTTATGAATTTAAAACGTCACATGTAATTCGACGAGATGCGGAGTGTCTACATTTATCCCAATCTGCTTTTATGAAATTCTAGCGCCGCTGGATGTCTGCGGATTAATCTTATAAAACTTCACAAAAACAGGAAAATTGTCACTTCCGCAGTGATCCGAATGGAGTTTCCAATCCAGGTCCAAAAAAAAGAGAAGCGTCACAGATGGCCAGGTTTAGATTAGAAAATGTTCCCAATGGGCTATAATAGGTAAGAGAATCTGAATTCAAAATAAGTTGAGGTCATCAGCAGCATTCTTAAGAATTTTGACTTGAGGATTCTGATGCACCTGGGGGAGTGACCATTCAGATCTCCAACGATCAGAAAGGGAGTTCGTCTATCAAGCTAAATGAAATATTTAAAATAAAATAAAAATCCAATATTTACATCGCTTCCTTGCTGCAATTGCATATGCAGACAAAGTGTATGCATTTCAGGTTTTCATAATAATTATTTTAAAAAACTATGAATGATCATATCCTTTGCAAAATAGAAACAACGTCTTTCAATCAAACTGACTGAACGCTAAGGATGATTAGTAAGTAGGTAGTTAGTCATTGTTTAAAGGGTCCAGCGGACTGTAAAGAGCCGAATCAGGACCACAATTTGGTTGAAAGAGGACGCACCGCTGATCCGTATAACAGATCTGCTGAAACAACCCTAAGGGTAGCACTGAAAGCACTCCACGAACCGGTCACTTTCCAATAAAGGCATCCCATGCATAGGAGGCTGTACTCCAATTTACTGAACCCCCGGCTTCAAAAACAAAATAGAATAGGATATCATTATAAAATATGAACAAACCATATACATATGAAATGAATACATTGCTAAATAATAATACCATAGAAAACCGTAGTAACCATTTGTCAGAAAGCGTCCAATATCCCCAACCTGAACCAAAAGACCCCATACATAAATGATGATGAACTGGATGATCAGAATATCAATCAGACCCCATAAATAAATGATGATGAACTGGATGATCAGAATATCTATCATCGAAGTCTAAACATTTCGGTCACAGCCATAATTACTGTACGTAGTAGTTAATGAAAGAATAATGATGATTGGTTGATTGATTGATTGATGAGAATAATGATGATGATGAAGATGGTGATGATGATGATGTTGATGATGATGATGAAGATGATGATGATTGTGCATGCCTATGAGTCATGAGTGACCAAGATATTATTAGATACGTTTTGAAATTAATTATGGGCTATTGATCTAGAGAGAGAGAGAGTCTGTGTTATTTGTGATATCATGTACTTTCTTAGTGTGTAAAGTGTCCTCCGTTTATCTGTACTACTTTTCCTCCCAACTGCATGTTGCTTCTTCTTTCTATCGTTTTCTTTGGTTTGGTTTTATTGATTTTGACTGACAAGACGTATCATCACCTCATTGGCCAACCCGACGCATCTTTTTGGTTTTATGACTGGACTGTTCATTTATTTCCTTTCATTTGTTTTTTGGTGCCTGTCTTTCTTACCCCTCTAACTGTGTTTGTCGTGCTTCTTCTCTTTGTGTTTGTCGTGTTCACCCCCCCCCCCCCTTCTCTCTCTCACCCTCTCTCCGGATCTATTGCTCTCTCAAGTCAGTGGCAAAAGCGTGCAGAGTTTTGATATGAGTTTGAATATTATTGATGAACTGTGTTTCGTTTGTAAATATTGTTTGCGTATTTTTTCTCATGAGATCGAGATTATGACGCAAGACTGAGTTTTGATAGTAACAGATATAAACGTTTGTTTCAGCTTTTTCTGGTTAGTTAGATTGCTGGGTCTGAGAGAAGGTTGGGTCGTTTTTAGTTTATATGATATAAAAGATGTGCTCACCTGTTTAGAAAGATAGAGTTTAAATGTGAAGTTCACGATTGTAGAGTTTTGTGAAAGGCTTTTATTTTATCTGCCTTTGGTACCAGACGTTGTTGTCGCCTTTTGGATCTGTGTGGTTTCTAAACGTCTTACAGCGGTCATAAGGTACTTATAGTTATTTTGCGTTTTGCATATGTTTTGTTGCTTTGTGCAAATGATTATGACCTTTATGATTTTCTCGTTTTAGTGACTGATTTGATGCCTTTTCTGCAAATTAATTTGTTTCTGATATTCTTTAAGCTTTTGATTTTCTTATGCTTAATAGAATTCGTTTTGATTTAGAACTTGGTCTTTTGTCAGAAGGATTATGGAAGTGAACACTTTGTTCAGGATTTGTAAATAAGGACAAATCAAGTTTATTTGTTTTTAGCTTGTGGTCAGTCATAATGCGCTGATTATGCTGAACGTCTTGGCTTGATTAAAGCTAATTGTCGTCACAATTTGTCGGACTAAGTTTTGACGAATAAGATAACTGTTTTGGTCTTTAATGAAGATAACGTTTTTTGTCGGATTATCGGCCTTATTCGAAATGTTAACCCACTTGGGTATTTATAGCGTTTTTCCTTAAAGCTTTGCTGTTTTGTCTCGGCAAAGGTAGTTAGCTACGTTTTGGGACTTCGGGTGTATTTCCTAGAATATTTTGTTAAATGTTTACGTATGTTAATTCATTTATAAATGTTTTACTGAGCTAGGTCATCGACGAGTATTTCCTAGTTTAGGCATCGTACCGAGGCTCGTTGGGTGAACGTAGCCGAATCGTTTGTATTAATGAATTGACCAATGTTCGATGAGCATAGTCAAATTGTCTTGCGCCAATTGTTTTGAGGCTTGAAAGAATAAACGTAGCCTAATCGTCGTGTAAGTTAAAGGAACATAAAGCGTTCGTTCCTTCGTTTGTTCTGGCTTGGTTCCACGTAACCTTAGCTAAATTGTCTTCTTTGAAATCAACTAAAGTATTTGTCTCTAAGTTGTCCTGCAGTATGTGTATTCTTTCCGTCTCATTGCTTTGATTGTATCTTGTGTGAATAAGGGTTTTTGATACATTGTTTGGTACACTTGCTAATGTTTCTTGTGTTTATGTTTCTTTCTTTTCGCAGTATTTTACCACACATCGTTTGGCACAAGAAGTAGTTCATAGTCACGTACAGAAATTAGTTGTCCCCATACTGATATGTACACACACATACGTATTATTATATGAGACGTTGACACTTCCGTGAATGTTCTTTGACCTACGAATAAATGAACTCTATGCTACTTCTGTGTTTCGTGTGCGTCATTACTTGACCAGGCCCTAAATTAATACAGGCGTTTGACGAGCGAATGGAAATTCTCTTATCTAAATGGCGGCAATTACAGTAAAATACTTAGAGCCTCTCGTCACCCCCCTTTGAATTTAGGACTTATTACAATTTGTGGGATAGAGTTTTCTCTCGCTCGGTTCCTGCAGTACGTTTTGAATATGACTTTGTAGACGAATATCGTAAACAAAAATAATCTTTGTCTGCTAGTTGTTGCTCAAACAAGCATTTAGATAACAAGACTTTTATTTTGTTTTAATTGCGACCAACCTAGACCCAGCAACTACTCTTTAACCAGCTTCGCTAAGCCTTGCTCAGGTGTTCTTTAAATGAATAACCAGCTTCCGGGAAGAATATAACTTTCTTCGTTTTGGCCACGTCTTGCAGTACTAAGAACCGAACATTGATCTTATCATGGATAAGGAAGAGATAGAAGAGGGAATAGTCTCCCCCGTGAAACCCGAGTCGAAAGATGAGGTAGAAGATGGTGAAACAGAGACTGAGATACCAGTACAGCCGGAAGACGTCTCTAGGTCCAAACGCGAACCCAATAACATTGAAATAAAGACAGAACTCTTTCGGTCACAAAGATCTCTGCTGGTGAAGGCTATTACTACGGCAGTGAAAGAACTAGGCAAAGACGAACCCAATCTAGAAAAGCTAGCAAGGGCAAGAGTACAGATTACGCACATGCGAAGTGAACTCGGAGAAATTCAAGAGAAGCTAGTTAAACTAGGCGGTGGTGAAGTGACGTTAGAAGACTGGGAGAATGCTCAGATGCTAGCCCAGGAGGTCATCTCTAACATAGTGCGTGCCGTGAACGAAGGGACTGTTGAAGTTCTTACAAGAACTAGTTCGCATCATGGTAGCAAAGCGTTTAGCCACCGATCGACCAAGAAAAGAGACGCCAGTGTTTCGTCTAGGGGATCTTCCGTTAGGTCGTCAGCTAATTCTAGCATAATCTCCACAGCTTCCCTCAAACTCGAGGTTAGGATGAAGGCCGCTTCTCTCAGTGCTAGACGCGCAGGCCTAGCTTTAGAAAGCGAACACGTGAGACTGATAGATGAGCTAGACGAACAGGAGAGTGCCAGAGTGGCTGAGGAACAGGCTATAGAGTGGAAAAGAATTGCAGATCAAGAGGCTACTAGGGTTGAGGAAGAGGCTATTAGGGTTGAACAAGAAGCTGCTAGAAAGAGAGAAGAGGCCAATCAAGAGGCTATTAGGGTCGAACAAGAAGCTGCTAGAAAGAGAGAAGAGGCCAATCAAGAGGCTACTAGGGTCGAACAAGAGGCTGCTAGAAAAAGACTAGAAGCTGCTAGAAAGAGAGAAGAGGCCGATCAAGAGGCTACCAGAAAGATAGCAGAAGCTAGAGCTAAAATGCAGTTCGAGAAAAGGAAGAGAGAAAGCATTAGACAGCTAGAGTTGCTGAGAACAGACATTGAGATAAAAACTAATTCAGCCATGCTAAGCGTACTAGAACAAGCTGATGCTCACTCTCAGAATCCTCCTTTTCTTCCCCCGGTAAATCTGCTTAACACTCACTTCCACCCTCAGTCTCCCACATCGACTACACTAGCTGCCCCACAGGCAAGTCCCTCCCCGATAGTCACAAACACTAGCATGTTAGGAGGAAGAGGAGATGCTGCCGTGGAACATCAGCCCGGACAGGACCAGCCCTCCATGGGACACCCTGCTGCCATCACCACGGTGACTTCGAAGGCTACCGTAGACAGAGCTGCCGGCGACATCTTTTCAGCTTCCGCTCTCAGGGAGGACGGAGACGCCGTTCCCGCTTTCACGACTTCTGCTACCGTCAGGGTCGTGAATGATGACCCCGCCGGAAGCCACGCCCTCTTCATTCCCCCCGCTACCGCTCGCCTGGAGAGCCACGGGAGGGGAGTGGGCACTACTGCGACCGTTGACGCTTCCTTGGATTGCGTCAGGTACATGGCCCGCACCTCTACAACGACCACCACCACGACCGTGTACTCTTTCGCGTCCTCTCCTAGGATGTCGCCTCGTTATCACCAGACATCGATACCCTGGCAGCACCCTGGTGTCTTCCCGAGTGCATCGTACGAGGGTCACCGTCTCTCTGCGCATCTCGACACAGCTGCTGCTCGCAACTTCGACACCCTGCACGCTGACCGTCACCACAGGCCTCCGGAGATTCCAGAGCAGCAGGAGAGGCATGCTTATCTGTCCGCACCAGCGGACCCCATGCCTTCCACCTACCAACCCCTCCCTCTCCGCTCTGTACACTTTGCAGAGAGACATTTGCGCCCAGAGGCAAAGATCTTCGTGCCGAGTCCTAATGGTTCTACGTTCTCTCCCACCTCGTGTCACCTCCCCAGAGTAGGTGTTCCAGAGAACGGTCCCACGAACGTCGACTTTGATTGCATTGCGGCACCCAGAGGTATTTACCCGTCGTCTTATGCCGAACCCAGATCTGTTCCAGCTCCGCTCCAGATGCAGTACACCTCCACAGACTCACTTGCCCAAACGCTTTCGGACGCTCTCTTGCTGAATAGACTTCCCATGCAAGAACCGTCTATCTTCCACGGCGACCCGCTCCTTTATCCAACCTGGAAGATCGCCTTTTCCTTTCTGATTCAAAGACAGAGGATTGCATCCAGCGAGAAACTCCTGTATCTCCAGCGCTACCTGGGAGGAACAGCGAAGGACGCCGTGGCTGGATTCTTCCTGCTGAGCGAACCCGAGGCCTACGACAAGGCAATGTCAGTTTTGGAAAGGAGGTACGGCAACAGTTACGTGGTTTCACAAGCTTTCAGAACAAAGTTGGACGAGTGGGCCAACGTTAAAAGCCGAGATTACTTGGGACTTAGACGGCTTGCGGATTTTCTTCAGCAGTGTGCCGTTGCAGCCAAGGAGGTAGGAGGATTGGGGATCTTAGACGACGCCCAATACCTAAAGCGTATTATCGGCAAACTCCCCGACTGGATGGTACACCGCTGGTGCCGGAACGTGTCCCGGACGAAGATCGAACAAGAAAGGTACCCCAATTTCGCTGAACTTGTTAACTTTGTGACACAAGAAGCCGATATTAGCAACGACCCAGTATTCGGCTCCGGAGCTTTCCTTCCTACGTCTGCAAGGGTCACATCGCCCAACACACTCAGCGCGCCGTTCAAGAAGAATGCCCTATCTACCCGGTCGGAGACTTCCTCCTTCTGCGAATTCTGTACCCAAACAAACCATAACCTGGGTCAGTGCGAAGATTTCGCCAAGAAGCCTGTTGCTGAGAAAAGGACTTTCATTTTGAAATCAAACCTCTGCTTTGGCTGCCTGATAAGTAAGGAGCACAAATCACGTCAGTGTGACAACAGAGAGGTGTGCGGGATTTGTAACAAAAAACATCCCACATGCCTACACGAGAAGAACTTTGTGTACATTAAACGAGATGGTGGTGAAAGTGGCCAAAGACCCGACAAGCGAGGGAATGACAGCAGAGGAGGAGGCAACCAGAACGTGGCCACAACTATCGCTACGAACGATTGAATTGATTGATTGAAAGCTGAATGCTGCATGTATTTTTTGGTTGTTGTACCAATAACGCCTCCTGGTGTGATTGTAGAAATGTTAATGTTATTGATTTCAAATGTGTTAATTACCTGGACATAATTAAGGCCGGGTGTGTGCATGCCTATGAGTCATGAGTGACCAAGATATTATTAGATACGTTTTGAAATTAATTATGGGCTATTGATCTAGAGAGAGAGAGAGTCTGTGTTATTTGTGATATCATGTACTTTCTTAGTGTGTAAAGTGTCCTCCGTTTATCTGTACTACTTTTCCTCCCAACTGCATGTTGCTTCTTCTTTCTATCGTTTTCTTTGGTTTGGTTTTATTGATTTTGACTGACAAGACGTATCATCACCTCATTGGCCAACCCGACGCATCTTTTTGGTTTTATGACTGGACTGTTCATTTATTTCCTTTCATTTGTTTTTTGGTGCCTGTCTTTCTTACCCCTCTAACTGTGTTTGTCGTGCTTCTTCTCTTTGTGTTTGTCGTGTTCACCCCCCCCCCCTTCTCTCTCTCACCCTCTCTCCGGATCTATTGCTCTCTCAAGTCAGTGGCAAAAGCGTGCAGAGTTTTGATATGAGTTTGAATATTATTGATGAACTGTGTTTCGTTTGTAAATATTGTTTGCGTATTTTTTCTCATGAGATCGAGATTATGACGCAAGACTGAGTTTTGATAGTAACAGATATAAACGTTTGTTTCAGCTTTTTCTGGTTAGTTAGATTGCTGGGTCTGAGAGAAGGTTGGGTCGTTTTTAGTTTATATGATATAAAAGATGTGCTCACCTGTTTAGAAAGATAGAGTTTAAATGTGAAGTTCACGATTGTAGAGTTTTGTGAAAGGCTTTTATTTTATCTGCCTTTGGTACCAGACGTTGTTGTCGCCTTTTGGATCTGTGTGGTTTCTAAACGTCTTACAGCGGTCATAAGGTACTTATAGTTATTTTGCGTTTTGCATATGTTTTGTTGCTTTGTGCAAATGATTATGACCTTTATGATTTTCTCGTTTTAGTGACTGATTTGATGCCTTTTCTGCAAATTAATTTGTTTCTGATATTCTTTAAGCTTTTGATTTTCTTATGCTTAATAGAATTCGTTTTGATTTAGAACTTGGTCTTTTGTCAGAAGGATTATGGAAGTGAACACTTTGTTCAGGATTTGTAAATAAGGACAAATCAAGTTTATTTGTTTTTAGCTTGTGGTCAGTCATAATGCGCTGATTATGCTGAACGTCTTGGCTTGATTAAAGCTAATTGTCGTCACAATTTGTCGGACTAAGTTTTGACGAATAAGATAACTGTTTTGGTCTTTAATGAAGATAACGTTTTTTGTCGGATTATCGGCCTTATTCGAAATGTTAACCCACTTGGGTATTTATAGCGTTTTTCCTTAAAGCTTTGCTGTTTTGTCTCGGCAAAGGTAGTTAGCTACGTTTTGGGACTTCGGGTGTATTTCCTAGAATATTTTGTTAAATGTTTACGTATGTTAATTCATTTATAAATGTTTTACTGAGCTAGGTCATCGACGAGTATTTCCTAGTTTAGGCATCGTACCGAGGCTCGTTGGGTGAACGTAGCCGAATCGTTTGTATTAATGAATTGACCAATGTTCGATGAGCATAGTCAAATTGTCTTGCGCCAATTGTTTTGAGGCTTGAAAGAATAAACGTAGCCTAATCGTCGTGTAAGTTAAAGGAACATAAAGCGTTCGTTCCTTCGTTTGTTCTGGCTTGGTTCCACGTAACCTTAGCTAAATTGTCTTCTTTGAAATCAACTAAAGTATTTGTCTCTAAGTTGTCCTGCAGTATGTGTATTCTTTCCGTCTCATTGCTTTGATTGTATCTTGTGTGAATAAGGGTTTTTGATACATTGTTTGGTACACTTGCTAATGTTTCTTGTGTTTATGTTTCTTTCTTTTCGCAGTATTTTACCACACATCGTTTGGCACAAGAAGTAGTTCATAGTCACGTACAGAAATTAGTTGTCCCCATACTGATATGTACACACACATACGTATTATTATATGAGACGTTGACACTTCCGTGAATGTTCTTTGACCTACGAATAAATGAACTCTATGCTACTTCTGTGTTTCGTGTGCGTCATTACTTGACCAGGCCCTAAATTAATACAGGCGTTTGACGAGCGAATGGAAATTCTCTTATCTAAATGGCGGCAATTACAATGATGATGATGATGATAATAATAATAATAATAATAATAATAATAATAATAATAATAATAATAATAACAAAAACAATAATAATAATAATAATAATAATAATAATAATAATAATAATAATAATAATAATAATAATAAAGGATGTTGTCCGCACGTTAGATCTAAATCAGACTCAAAGAGAGGCGATCTATAACCAACTGTATGTGCATGCTCACGCGTACTAAGTTACACACACTCTCTCAAACACAACAAACACACAGTCATCACTGGGGTCATGTTGTGTAAAGGCAGGGAGATCGCTATTAGAAGACGGAAAAGAAATTAGTGTTTGTATATTAGAAATCTAAATTGACTGCATTCAATACCCTTATAAATGGGAGAGATGAATCCGGAGTACCTGGAGAAAACCCTCAGACCCTTAAGTTCAACATTTCACCTCTTCGTGCACCAGTGCAAACTTCGAGACTCGCTCTTCCTTCAGTCTAAACAGGCCACCCCGAATGGTGAATAGACTGGAGGAGGGGGTGGGGAATGGCATTAACATACAGTAGTGGGATCCTTTAGCGCTTTAACGTGCCACTGAAGCTACACGGGCCGGAATTAACCACCAATTTCAGTCGTTCATAAACGTCTAATCCAGCGAGAAAATTGTCCAGACACTACCGTACGAACGGATCGAGATGCGAAGCCGGGTTCTCTCGCAAGCACAGGCCTATGCTTGTGACGCGTCTCCCTTTGGTTATCTGTATTTAGATAACCAAAGGGAGACGCTTCACAGGCATAGGCGCTCGCGTGTCCAGATACAAGCGCATGCGCTCGCGTGTCCAGATACAAGCGCATGTGCTCGCAAGCTAGGCCAAGGTTCTACTACCATTCAGTCACAACTCTAGATCAAGGAGAACTGGCAGAGGTACAAATAGGCATAGCTTGGGAAGTAATCCTCAAACTTGTAAAGGTTATTGTATGAGTGAAACATGAGGACGTTCTCGTTGGTCTTGCCGTTGGGTTCGGTGCTAATGGTGTAACCACGCGTCTTGAAGTCGTTCCAGTCCACGGTCACTCCGCTGAGCCAGACGTGGTCAGGAATACCGTTGGGGAAGCTGGTGTTCCATGCGCTGAATGGCCGGTGTGCGCCCAGATAGCAGGCATACGGAGAAACGAGATTTGTATTCCCTGCAACATTACATTACATTATTATTGCTTTCGGTCCAGCGGACTCTTCCGAGCCAAATCAGGACCGGACAACCCCTGATCCGCATAAAAGATCTGCTGAAACAACCCTAGTGGTAAAACTGAAAGCTCTCCACCAGCCAGCCACTGTACAATAAAGACATCCCACTCAGGGGACGCTGAGGCTGTACTCTAATTTATCGAACCACCGTTTACAAAAACAAAATAGAATACAAACATCATTATAAATTATCAACAAAACACATACATATAAAATGCCTACATTGCTAAATAATAACATCATAGGAAGCCCCAGTGACCACCTGACAGAAAGCGTCCAATATTCCCAAGCTGATCCAACAGACCTCACACACAAATAAGGAGTCTTGTCCCGGAAGAGTTTTCCAGAAAAAAGGTAGGTGACTGGTCTAGCCAAGAAGAAGATAGTATAGCAGATTGATAGAACAGATCAGGAATGAGAAAGAATAAATGAGAAAGACAGCGACAGTGGGAATTTAAAGCACAACATTTTCAGAAAGTGGGTATACTATTTATACTGAAACCCCCGGTACCCCAACGGGGGATTCCCTGCAACAAGGATGATTGCATAGACCGTTAGTTTAAATGTCCATGGTTACCAACATGAAGGGAGGGAGTGTGAGTGTGTGTGTGTGTGTGTGCGTAGGTGCGCGTGTGTGTGTATTCAAAACACACCTTTTTCCTTTTCTGAAGAATAACGAAACCGAAATTCATCATTTTTCTTTGTGGATACTTTATCTACTGCTAAGCATGTTATATACAGGGTGTTCCAAAAGTCTTGGGTACATTTTGACATTGAATATTTCCGAAACTATTAAGGATATAAAAATGCATCTGGTAAATTCAGAAAGCTTGTAATCTCAATTTTTACATGGAATGTTCAAAGATGTTCAATGTGAGCACCATTGGTCACACGACACACATCAAGCCGATAGTCAAATTCTTGCCAAACGCGTCACAGCATTTTCTGGTTGAGTGAACGCCATTAATTTGTCTGAAAAGAAATTTTAAAAAATCAACAGCTTTACAAAAAAACTTAATGTAATTAGCTTTAAAATGGCACAACTTTTATCTTACTACCATTCATAGTAATTGAGATATGGGGACTTCAAATGTGCCCAAGACTTTTGGAACACCCTGTATATATCATTCATATTTGTGTATACTTCTCAAAGGTCAAGGTCATTGCACCTCACCATTGTTTAAACGCGTTTTGCGCTGTATCCAAAGATTGTCCCAATTTTGATTTGTGTGAGTGTGTGTGTGGGGGGGGGGGTGCGTGTGTGTGTGTGTGTGTGTGTGTGCGTGTGTGTGTGGGTATGTGTGTGTGTGTGTGTGTGTGTGGGTGTGGGTGTGTGTGTGTGTGCAAATAGTTGAGATTGTGGCCTGTCACTTCATATTTTCCTCTAGCTTCGTTACCCTGGACCCTATAAAGTATAAACAATGACTAACTAACTAACTAACTAACTAACTAACTAACTAACTAACTAACTAACTAACTAACTAAGCTTCATTAGTATAAAGCCGAATCGCAACACCGCCAACAAAATTAACACTTTTGAAAATGTTTATTTTTCGGCTCTGTGTGTGAATGTCTAGATATTTGAAAGGCTTGCCATATTGTTTTAACACGATTTCATGGCATCTATACATGTTTTTCAACTTTTCTGTTGTCTTGTTGTTATGTTGACGATGTCATGTTGTCATGTTTGTATGCGCATCTCGTGTGTTATCACAATGTGTCAATGCGTGTGCATTATGCAGCTTCTGCAGAAATCCCGTTTCAATCTGAGTGCTTTATAAATTCGACGATGTGAACGACGACGACGACGACGACGACGGCGATGATCAGGATTATAATTATGATGATGATGATGATCATCATCATCATCATCATCACTGACGACAACGTCATCACCATCAATAACCATAATTATACTTGAATTTTGAATTTTTTACCGCTGCGCCAAAACAGAATCCTATGTATTTTAATTTCATTGGGTAGTCTAAATAAAGTGTCTTGCCTTGGCTAGCCTTGTGCGTGACAGGTCAGATGTCTCCGGCGGTTTGAGTTAGATCCTGTATCGGCCAGCGCTTTGAACTGATATTGTTCATTAGGAAAAAGCGCAATATAAATATCCTTAACTAGAGGTTTTGTACCCTGGCAAGCCAGGGTACACAGGTTGCTGTTTAAAATGTTGACAGAGAGACAACAGTTGTCTGCGAGTTTCATTTGGACGATGATACCTCCCCATATCCCCCTTGATACCTCCCCATACCCCCCCCTGATATCTCCCCGTTCCCCCCCCCCCATGATGCCTCACCATACCCCCTTGATACCTCCCCGAACCCACTTTATACCTCCCCATACCCCCTTGATACCTTCCGTAGCCCCCTTGTAACCTACCTGTACCCTCCTTGATACTTCCCCGTTGATCGTTACGCAGGTATGGATGAAAGGAATCGACCAAGTTGTTTGTAGATTATAGTCACACGACACTTTCGCATATAGGTGACTACTGGACCGATTTATACAGACACCAGCGGGCCAGTTGTTGGTAAAGGGGAAAATAATATGATCACACGTTGACCAATCCGGGATTCGAACCAGCGACCTTTCGGTTACTAGCAAGATGCTCTTACCAACTGAGCTACCCGGCCCCTCGAATCGACCATCACAATACCCACTTATATATACCCTTATCCCCGTTATGCCTACCCATGCCCCTTTAAACCTACCCGTAGCCCCCTTTTACCTACACGTACCACCCCATCCCGATCCTTGGTAATAATAATAATAATAATAATAATAATAATAATAATAATAATGTAGTGGTGTTGGTGGTGCTGGAGAGAAGATGATGTGATGGGGGTTATGGTGAAGAAGACATTCATTCGCTCTCTCTCTCTTCCCCAACGCCAGTCCGTGATGACCGTTTAAATGTTTTATTCAGAAGACATACTAAGAGCAAAGGCATTGCGAGTGGCACGACCCTTATCTACAGCGTGGTGCCCGGTGCTCTCTCCCTGCCGAGTTTTGTGTTTTGCTTTTATTGCGGACCGTCAGCCGCAGCGACCGTGCAGCTTACGCATTCCCCCACCCGCCCCAAAATCTTGGCTCGCTGGCTAAGTTTGTGTTAGTAACTAAACCTACTTTAACGCATAAGGCTTGAAACGCAAACGAATACGATACAAATTATATATTGATAGAAACGCAAAAATACAACCTTTCTACTGTTATAACAATGTCGGACCTATCTGCTACGAAATAAAAATAATACGCAATTTAAGAGGGAATTGGCTGCTGCTCCTAAGAATGTCACGACTATAAACTCATAATAACTCTTTAATTTAATACAATTATAAATAATAATAGTAATGACAAAGAAAGAACAACGTCTCCTCTTTTCAATGATATACAATATGGCATGGTTACTATTTTGTGTTCCGACTATGGCGAACTAAACTAGAAAACATCTAACACAACAACTTACATACAGTCCAGACACTCCCGTACGAACGGATCGAGATGCGAAGCCGGGTTCTCTCGCAAGCACAGGCCTATGCCTGTGAAGCGTCTCCCTTTGGTTATCTAAATACGACGCGTCTCCCTTTGGTTATCTGTATTTAGATAACCAAAGGGAGACGCTTCACAGGCATAGGCGCTCGCGTGTCCAGATACAAGCGCATGCGCGCGTGTTTCCAGATACAAGCGCATGTGCTCGCAAGCTAGGCCATAGGTTCTACTACCATTCAGTCACAACTCTAGATCAAGGAGAACTGGCAGAGGTACAAATAGGCATAGCTTGGGAAGTAATCCTCAAACTTGTAAAGGTTATTGTATGAGTGAAACATGAGGACGTTCTCGTTGGTCTTGCCGTTGGGTTCGGTGCTAATGGTGTAACCACGCGTCTTGAAGTCGTTCCAGTCCACGGTCACTCCGCTGAGCCAGACGTGGTCAGGAATACCGTTGGGGAAGCTGGTGTTCCATGCGCTGAATGGCCGGTGTGCGCCCAGATAGCAGACATACGAAGAAACGAGATTTGTATTCCCTGCAACATTACATTACATTATTATTGCTTTCGGTCCAGCGGACTCTTCCGAGCCAAATCAGGACCGGACAACCCCTGATCCGCATAAAAGATCTGCTGAAACAACCCTAGTGGTAAAACTGAAAGCTCTCCACCAGCCAGCCACTGTACAATAAAGACATCCCACTCAGGGGACGCTGAGGCTGTACTCTAATTTATCGAACCACCGTTTACAAAAACAAAATAGAATACAAACATCATTATAAATTATCAACAAAACACATACATATAAAATGCCTACATTGCTAAATAATAACATCATAGGAAGCCCCAGTGACCACCTGACAGAAAGCGTCCAATATTCCCAAGCTGATCCAACAGACCTCACACACAAATAAGGAGTCTTGTCCCGGAAGAGTTTTCCAGAAAAAAGGTAG
Organism: Oncomelania hupensis; assembly: GCA_036898135.1. NCBI lineage: Eukaryota > Metazoa > Mollusca > Gastropoda > Littorinimorpha > Pomatiopsidae > Oncomelania > Oncomelania hupensis. The sequence goes on along the minus strand of CM072517.1, from coordinate 55,763,791 downwards.
GTGACTGGTCTAGCCAAGAAGAAGATAGTATAGCAGATTGATAGAACAGATCAGGAATGAGAAAGAATAAATTAGAAAGACAGCGACAGTGGGAATTTAAAGCACAAAATTTTCAGAAAGTGGGTATACTATTTATACTGAAACCCCCGGTACCCCAACGGGGGATTCCCTGCAACAAGGATGATTGCATAGACCGTTAGTTTAAATGTCCATGGTTACCAACATGAAGGGAGGGAGTGTGAGTGTGTGTGTGTGTGCGTAGGTGCGCGTGTGTGTGTATTCAAAACACACCTTTTTCCTTTTCTGAAGAATAACGAAACCGAAATTCATCATTTTTCTTTGTGGATACTTTATCTGTTTGTTTGTAGATTATAGTCACACGACACTTTCGCATATAGGTGACTACTGGACCGATTTATACTGACACCAGCGGGCCAGTTGTTGGTAAAGGGGAAAATAATATGATCACACATTGACCAATCCGGGATTCGAACCAGCGACCTTTCGGTTACTAGCAAGACGCTCTTACCAACTGAGCTACCCGGCCCCACTTTATACTTTATCTACTGCTAAGCATGTTATATACAGGGTGTTCCAAAAGTCTTGGGTACATTTTGACATTGAATATTTCCGAAACTATTAAGGATATAAAAATGCATCTGGTAAATTCAGAAAGCTTGTAATCTCAATTTTTACATGGAATGTTCAAAGATGTTCAATGTGAGCACCATTGGTCACACGACACACATCAAGCCGATAGTCAAATTCTTGCCAAACGCGTCACAGCATTTTCTGGTTGAGTGAACGCCATTAATTTGTCTGAAAAGAAATTTTAAAAAATCAACAGCTTTACAAAAAAACTTAATGTAATTAGCTTTAAAATGGCACAACTTTTATCTTACTACCATTCATAGTAATTGAGATATGGGGACTTCAAATGTGCCCAAGACTTTTGGAACACCCTGTATATATCATTCATATTTGTGTATACTTCTCAAAGGTCAAGGTCATTGCACCTCACCATTGTTTAAACGCGTTTTGCGCTGTATCCAAAGATTGTCCCAATTTTGATTTGTGTGAGTGTGTGTGTGTGGGGGGGGGGGGGTGCGTGTGTGTGTGTGTGCGTGTGTGTGTGTGTGTGTGTGTGTGCAAATAGTTGAGATTGTGGCCTGTCACTTCATATTTTCCTCTAGCTTCGTTACCCTGGACCCTATAAAGTATAAACAATGACTAACTAACTAACTAACTAACTAACTAACTAACTAACTAACTAACTAACTAACTAACTAACTAACTAACTAAGCTTCATTAGTATAAAGCCGAATCGCAACACCGCCAACAAAATTAACACTTTGAAAAATGTTTATTTTTCGGCTCTGTGTGTGAATGTCTAGATATTTGAAAGGCTTGCCATATTGTTTTAACATGATTTCATGGCATCTATACATGTTTTTGAACTTTTCTGTTGTCTTGTTGTTATGTTGACGATGTCACGTTGTCATGTTTGCATGCGCATCTCCTGTGTTATCACGATGTGTCAATGCGTGTGCACATGCAACTTCTGCAGAAATCCCGTTTCCATCTGAATGCTTTATAAATTCGACGATGAGAACGACGACGAGGACGGCGATGATCAGGATGATGATGATTATGATGATGATGATGATGATGATGATGATGATGATGATGATGATGATGATGATGATCATCATCATCATCATCATCATCATCATCATCATCATCATCATCATCATCATCATCATCATATATCATCATCATTGACGACAACGTCATCACCATCAATCAGCATATGCTTGAATTTTGAATGTTTTACCGCTGCGCCAAAACAGAATCCTATGTATTTTAACTTCATTGGGTAAATAAAGTGTCTTGCCTTGGCTAGCCTTGTGTGTGACAGGTCAGCAGATGTCTCGGGCGGTTTGAGTTAGATCCTGTATCGGCCAGCGCTTTGAACTGATATTGTTCATTAGGAAAAAGCGCTATATAAATATCCTTAATAAATAAATAATAAATAAAGAGGTGGCGTCAGGGAGCGACGTCACAAGGCATGGTCACCCAGACCGGCTACCGGAACCCTATAACGTTCCCAGGGCAGAGGATGAGCGGTTACGGAACGATAGGAGGCATGATGAGGGACGGCACTTACAAAACCGCCCGGGGAACGTACACTAGAGACGGCTCTGATCTCTCCTTTGACCCCATAGCCTAGGCTATTAATCCTTTAATACTGAACAACTATCCAAGAGATGAGGTTGTTCTCTCCCTTAATAACCCATATTAGTCAAATTCAATACAATGTTCCAGGATATAAGGGATTCTGCAATGCCATCGACATTTTTTTTTCTTTCTCATTAATGAATGAAATAATAAATTATTAATTAGAAAGAAAAAAAGAAGAAAAAAGGAGAAACAAAGAAAAAAAAAGAAAAACAACAAAACGTGTTATAAATAAATAAATGATTGAATTCATTTTTTTTTCATGTATTTTCGGGTTTTTTTCTTTCTTCGATTTTTTTCTTCTTTCTTTCTTCTTCCTAGTTTATTCATTCATTCTTTTTTTTTCTTTTTTTTTTTGTTGCATTACTTTTCTATTCTTTTCCTTTTTTTCTTTTCGCCCCACTGGAAATAATAAGTGTAAGACAAAACCTAAACTCTTTCAGTAGTACGATGTTGATATAAATCGATACATTCATTTGTGTATGTGTCTTTTAACAGCAGCAAGGTTAATTCTAAACTTAGTCCCAATGCGAAAGTGTGTATGGTATGCACAGTTGATTATTTACATTGGTTCAACAAGGAAGAGAAGATACCTAAAATTCAAAGCTTAACTGTCGGTTTGAGCAAAGTTGAAACATATACAGTAAGTCCTCGGGTTATGCCGGTCTCGACTTACGTTGTTTCGTGGTTACGACGCTCCTTCCCATAAAAATATAATAAATAATATTACGCGTCGTTCCGTCTTTCGCGGTTTAGCGTCGTAAGCGACGTAAACAAACGGGAGCTAGTTTCTGGCGAGCGGCGGAAGAATACGCTTTGTTGTGGTTATACAGCGGGGAAGACGGCGTCGCTTCCTACGCTGGCGTCGCTTCATCCGCTCAGTCACTGGTACATACGCCATTTTGGTTGTTTACGCCGTCTATCTCTCTCACGTGTTTTATCGGGATTTTTTTGCCCTTGGTTATGGCCTTCAAACGTAAGTCAGACTCTTCTGATGGTAGTGCATCAAAGAAAAGAAAGGCCATCACCATGGAAGTTCAAATGGACATTATAAAGCGATCTGAAAAGGGAGAAACACCAACAAACATGGGTCGGTCGCTTGGCCTTAGTCGTTCGACTGTGGCTACCATTCTCAAAGATAAAGTGACAGTACAGCATATAGATAGCACTGTACGTACAGTACAGGTATTTTTCTTTATGTTCCGACTTACGATGAAATCGGGTTACGACGCGTCCAACGAACGGATCAACGTCGTAACTCGAGGACCCCCTGTATTGTTAATGCGATAGCAATGCCATGTCCAAGTAAACTCATTGTCACAACAAATAGACAAACATCATTAACCCTTGTGTTTGTAATTACCTATTCTCTCTTTGTTATACGATTGAGACGCGCACGATAGTTCCGATCATTTAATTTGGAAAAGCATGCAATGATAGCGTGTATTTTACCTTTGATTTGATTTTGCGCTGTTGCTAGAAGAGGTTGTGTATAAGGTTGATAATTTTGTTGAGAATATTTTTGAGAATTTTCTGGAATTACTTGTTCATTATCGATCGAAGTTTCCAGATGTGTCTCGTAATAGCTAAAGGAGTCTTCTAAACCGAGGAATGTTCTATGACATAAGACAGTGTGATGAGTTCTATTTTGATTGGGTGTTATTACGTCATGATAGCATGTTTGAAGCTTTTCTCGATTGCACAGGGGCTATATAAGTAATGCATTGTCTGCTTGTACAAAGAGGGGCCGGGTAGCTCAGTTGGTAAGAGCGTCTTGCTAGTAACCGAAAGGTCGCTGGTTCGAATCCCGGATTGGTCAACGTGTGATCATATTATTTTCCCCTTTACCAACAACTGGCCCGCTGGTGTCAGTATAAATCGGTCCAGTAGTCACCTATATGCGAAAGTGTCGTGTGACTATAATCTACAAACAAACTTGTACAAACGATTTTTGAGTATTTTCGGAAAGTGATCTTGTATGCAGTTGTTGACTGCTGAATAAAGTTGCATAACTTTATACGACGACTCCTGCCTTGTTGCTGAGTGAACAAGCTGCGTGAATTAACGAATTCGAGTTACACATATCAATGAATGAATGAATGAATGAATAATTTATAAAGCGCGTAAATATCTCCACGCCGACGGGCATGATCGAAGCGCTGGTGGGAGGGAGGTGGATAAATACACACACACACACAAACACACACACACACACACACACACATACACAGTGGCGGGAAGGATGCATAGATCATAACTTAACATTTTAACTTCTTCACTATCGCTCAACACATTCTAGCAGGCAGACCAGTCAATTAACATTTATGCAAACTTTCACACAGTGACTTGTGAAATTGGGATGAGATCAGATAGTTATATGTTATATATATATATATATATATATATATATATATATATATATATATATATATATATATATATATATATATATATATATATATATATATATATATATATATATATATAGTTATATATATAGTTATATATGATAGTTATAGATTAGCAAGAAGAGAAGAAATGTGTTTTCAAGTTTCTGCGAAATGCATCAACAGAGTCTGCTCTCTTTATGCCTTCTGGAAGATCAAGATTCAAGCATCGGGGCTGAATCCACACTATTGATAAAAGCGTGTAACACTTTTTCTCTAATTATTCCTTTCAACGAGTTTTTTTTTTCTTTATTTATATGTTTATTTATTTCTCTCTAAGTTTCTTTCTTTCTTTCATTCTTTTTAATTTTTTCCGCTTTCCTTCTTGCTTTGGTTTGCCCTTTTCTTGTCCTTTCTTTGATCTTATTTCTTTTATTTCTTTTAGATTTTTTCCTTTCCTTCCATGTGCGCAACATATTGGCATGTGAATATGCCTTATGCAAATTTAATATGATCCTGATTACCACGATGCATTGTGCTGGCAACTCCAATATGGTTGAATAAACCCGACAATTCCTCATAGCATTCTCTTTTGATGCTAAGAGTTTGTGCACATGCACGGAAAACAACAGAGAAAAACAATAACGACGAAAACAATGATGATGACGACGACTTCGATAATAATCTAAGAAACTAACTAATCGATTATATAAATAGTTAAAACAAGCAAATAGGTATAATGAGGTATACAGATAATTAATTGTAGCCATGCTGGCTACAAGAATTTCTGACCATATGATACGTAGGTCTTACTCACGAAGAAAGTCTACCATTAACAGATATGCTAGATTTTATATTTTTATAAAAAGACTAAATACAGCTATAAAAACTCGGTTCAAATCCAAATGATCGTAAAGCATTAAACATACATTTTCAGCTAACTCTATCAAATGATTTTTTCAAAATCTAGGCAAACTAATAAACAAGGCTGTTCTTTTTCGTGCAAATAAGAAATTAAATCATGAATTAACCTTACATTATCTCCAAGATATCTCCCTCGAATAAATCTGGCCCGATCGCCACTGATTATTGATGGTAGAACACTTTTTACCCTATTAGTGGTACATGTAGAGCCTATTTTATATTCAACATTTAGCAAAGATATTGGTTGCTAGTTGTTTTTTTTTAAATGTATCCCTAGGTTTATCTGCTTTTTGGAATACATATTATGATACCTTCTGTTTGGACCCTTCGCAGTCCTCTGGACCCTATAAACAATGATAAATAAATAACTAAATATCTTCTGTTTGTGTTGTGGATAGTTCTGTTTTACGATCCAACAAATGGGCAAATATATTTTCAAAATATCTTAAAAATTCGGCTATCAAACCGTCATTCACGGGGCCTTTTCTGTTTGACATACGCGTCTGACCCGCCTCTACTAAAGTTATTTCCCCTTCAAGAGAGTTCTTATCTATTTCTTTTATAGTTGGAAAATCGTTAATTACATCGGTTAAGTCACAGTCAGATTGACGCCCTCACAATTATCTGTAACAAGATCTGGCAGAGTGGGGAGTGGCCTACACCATGGACCCAGTCGTTTATCATCAGTCTTCCCCAAAAGGGTAACTTTCAGGAGTGCAAAAAAAGAGAGAGACAGACAAAGAGGTGGGAGGACAACATTCGAGAATGGACTGGGTTGACACTGAGCGAAGTCATGAGGATTGCCAAAGACAGAGAAAGGTGGAGTACGCCGGTTAAACGATCACCTGTGGTGCCCCGACGACCTCCGAGTTACGGGATAGAATAGGATAGGATAGGATGTTCACTGCAATTTTGATGATTTCTAACACAACAAAACCACAGCATACGTTTTATCACAACATTCAACAATTGTATCTTCAATCTTTCCTGTACGATCCTTCTCTTTCGGGTTTCACACTCACGGCATTGAATTATCTCCCACCACTCATTTTATGTGAGAGGATGCACGTGACGTCACAAGGCAATGGCAGTGATGTCCACACACACATTATTGACAGCGTGGAAAGTGAAAGAAGCTCGTACGGACAGGACTGAATGTAGAAATGTGGAGTTTTGGTTTGTAAAGCATGACAAGGCCTTGTTGTGTTAGAATACATCGAAAATGACGTGAAATTTCAATCTGTAGCTCTAGCTACTAGGATTAAAATCCAGCCTCTAGCAAATGGATATGGACGCTTACCGCGGAAGTAATTGACGACGAAGTCGACCTGGCTTGCAGTGTCCATCACGGCCAATCTGCCACCCATAGCTCGACACATGTCTCTGGCGACGTACCAATTGGCAGACTTGTACACCTTGTAACACGTGCGGGTTGGAGTGTGCTCCGCGGAACCAGACGGACATGTATCTGTATTCAACATCAACCACGTCAAGTTAGTGTAACTGATGTATGTACTCCTCCCACCTCCTTCCCTTTTCTTCTTTCAATTCCGTCTATTGATTGACATGGGACATCTTGGCAAGGGTAGCGTTCTTGCCTTATAAAAACTACAAACACCACAGCAATTAGTTACTTAGAGCTACGGTGTCTGGAAGAAAAGCAGAAGTGACCACAAACAGCACTCAATAGTAGATTGAACTGAATAAGAGTAAGAAAAATGAGAGGGAACACTGTGCTCCATATAAATATTATTTCAAACTGTTGCCTGTGGCCTCTTTTATTTTAAAATTTAAATCGTACCTAGCTGCATCCTGTAGTAACGATAATCAATCGCCGAAACTTCGTCACCGTGACGTAAGAACCTGGTTGACGACACTTGGCAGGTTTGCGTGAGGCCGTTGTAAAAGAAACCCTGACAGGAAGGTCGTATCTTGCAGGCCAGTGCGCATGCCATGACGGAAGGAACGGGAGAGTATTGCCACGTGGCTGTGAAAATCATTGGCAGCTTGTCCCTGAACGCTGGGTCCTGCCGCCACAGACTGCCTTCTTTTGCCTTTACTCTGAACAACAACAACTGCAACATCAGTAATAATAATATTGCTGACCTTCTTCACCTTTACACCTTCTAGACAACTTCGCGCTTCCTCTGACACGTTTCTGTTTGCAGTTCCATCTGTACGTATTAAATCATACGGCGAACTTGCTTTCTCTTACCAGTGCCCTAGTATCTGGAACACAAGCTGCCTCTTTCCCTTTGAAATTTATTTTCAATTCATTCAATTAAATCCTCCCTCGAAACTGATTTTCCTTCCTCCCAGTAACATGAATGTAATAAAATCTGCAAAGCCGTAGTTCGCGCGCGCGCATTTGTATGTGTGTGTGTGTGTGTGTGTGTGTGTGTGTGTGTGTGTGTGTGTGTACTCGCGTAAGTGCTTTAGTGTGGACTAAACAAAATGAACAATGATGAGAAACAAACGTGTACTGTACATAAAAAAACCACAAAAAGAATGCTACTTTAGACCAAAACTACAAACAAGAATTGTGTCATTTTGTTTTTGTCGTTATTGTTGTTTTTGTTATTGTTGCATTCTTTTGGTTTATGTACACATTAGTTTCTCATAATACAAGGGCCACTTGGACATATGGGTCTCTCTTTAAATCAGAAACACGAATTCAATTTATTAGTTCATCATATTTTATTGCAATTATTTCTGCATCAATAACAAAAAAGATTTGAGACATCGGTCACTTAAAATTCGAGTAAATTCAATTTAACTGGACATACCCCTCATTTACAAAATCAAAACTTTAGAAACCAAAAATCTATAGTCAGTATCGGGTGTGGCCACCGTTTGCATCAATGTAGTCTTGGCATCGTTGTCTCATGGACCGTATCAGGTTATGGAGGATGTTTCCTGGGATGGCCAACCACTCTTGCTGGAGAACTTGGGCCAGAACTTCAAGGTTAGCTCTTGGAGGGAGGTTTGCCCGTGTCTGTCGACCCAAGACATCCCACAGATGTTCTATGGGGTTCAAATCGGGTGATCGAGCCGGCCAATCCATCCTTTTGACGTGGTGTTGCTGCAGGAAGTCATTGACGATACGCGCTCGGTGGGGTCTGGCATTATTGTCCTGTAGTATGGCACCTTCCCCAATGGCCCGCAGAGCTGGGAGAACCCTAGGTTGTAGGACGTCATCCCTGTAGCCAATACCGTTTAAGTTGCCATGAATTTGGAGCAGGGGTGTTCTGAAGTTTAATGCGAAGCCACCCCACATCATGACAGATCCACCACCAAAGCGGTCATGCTCGCGCACCGTCGCATCAGCAAAACGCTCCCGTGGACGCCTCCAAACATTCACTCGACGGTCGTTGAAAGACAAGGAGAACAGAAACTCGTCTGTAAAGAGAACCCTTGACCAGTGTTGCCTAGTCCACACCAAATGACGCCGAGCCCAGGCCAAACGCGCTGCACGGTGAGCTGGGGTGAGCAAAGGCCGTACTGCTGGTCGTCTTGATCGCAGGTTTGCCTCGTGTAGACGGTTGCGAATTGTCTGGTCGCTGACGTTGACATTGCTGGCTGCGTGAAGCTGTCTTCTGATGGTGTTTGCTGTAGCGGACCTCATCTTCAGAGCTGACAGGGTGATGAAATGGTCTTGTCTTGCAGTGGTAACGCGGGGGCGTCCGGACCTTCTTGGATCTTGGACGCTTCCAGTGTTGTTAAAGCGCTCCCGCAGCCTTTGGACAACGGAGTGGGACACTCCCAGCCGCCTGCCAACTTCTCTCACCCCCACCCCTTCCTGAAGCCATGCAATAGCTCTGCCTCTATCCGCATCAGTCAATCGTCGCCTTGGGGGCATGGTTAGAAAAGCAGCAAAAGCGCTGCCATTTATACCCAGAAAAAAGCGCCGATTGTTGAACTGAACTCACAAAATGCAAGCCTTTCGCGTGTAAATCACTTTTTAAAGTTGAAAATTTTGCTTTATTAGCAAGACAACAGTAAATTAGGGTCACTTTTTTTGTGTAAAAATTGGGTTTGTTTTTCAACTCAGTGCAGAAAGTTCAAAACTCACACATGTGATTACTTGTCAGAATAAGATTGTCTTGAATGTTACTGTACAGGATAAGTTTTGAAATAAGCAATATAAGCGATATTATTGATAGCAGCAAAAAAAAATAAACTAAATGAAATATGAGAGTGGCCCTTCAATTATTTTGAGTAATATATATTAGTGTGCCCATTATGTGTAACATTTGGTTACATATCTCCGCGCTTAGAGTCTGGTTTGGGAGAAAAAAGTGCATACTATCCTATCCTATCCTATTCCGCAACTCAAAGGTCGTAGGGGCACCACAGATGATCGTTTAACCAGCATACTCCATTTTTCTCTGTCCTCAGCAACCCTAATGACTTCGTTCAGTGTCAAAACCCGTCCATTCTCGAATGTTCCCACCCCTTTTTTCTGTCTTCCTCTTCTTCTGTCTCCTTGCACCGTGCCTTGCAGGATGGTTTTTGCAAGACCTGATGCTCTGGTGACGTGGCGATCCCATCGGGAGTTTCCGTTTCTTCACCACTGTGAGCAAGTCATCGTGTTTTCCAATGGCTTGTGTGATGGTCTGTCGGACTTCGTTGTTGGTGATGTGCTGGGTATAAGAAATGCCCAGAAGTCTTCTGTAGCACCTCATCTCCATTCTTCGTTGTAGATCTGCTGTGAGGGTCCATGTTTCGCAAACGTATAGGAAGATGTTATCAATAGTATTCAGTATCCAGCATCCCGCATCCAATCTATTCAACTTTAGCTGACGTGCAAGTGTACCGCTCTTTGCCAAATGTCGACTCAGCCCCGACGCTTGAATTTATGTAACTTGTGTTGGTATCAACGCAGCCCGTTCGCTCAATAGCAAGGCAAGAGGAGTTGTTACCAAGCTTTCCAACTTTATTGAGCACAGGACGCACACAACATCAATAACTGCGTTCAAAAACTCTCCACACACGCGGTGTGAGCTTTGTTTATAATCCCTTTACAGTGTCGAAAGACGTAGAGGACTCGGTGGCAGCGAGTCAAGCAGGCTGGTGGCAGGCCTGCTCTAGAAGGCGGTCAGTCCCACTGGCGCGCTACCTGCAGTCGTCGGTGGACTTCAACTATTTCTTGCCAACTTGGGGGACATATTTGCGGTCGAGAATCTTTTCCGGTTGTCCAATGACGAAGCAGCGTGCACCCTGTGGGAGATGCCGATCCGTTCTCCACTTCATCCTACAACCTTCATCTTTTTAGCAGTTGGGTTCTTTTGACTGGACAGAGGCGGCTGGGCTACGGTTTGCTCCTCGACGTCTCGCTGTCGTCGGTCCTCTCCTAAGCTGCCCACCATCTCTTCTCTCTACGATTGGGCTTCCTGACTTGAGTTGTGGAGAGAGGCGCCTACGGACAACAGGCGTTCTACGCCGCCAGCTCTCTTCAGTGATAGCCCACCCCTCTTCACACGGCTCTGCTGCTGGACCCACGGACACATCACCACTCATCCTCGAGCGACTTCTTTCCTTCTGTCTGCGCGTCTGCATTTTTCATCCCAGCTACCGCCTTGTGCGCTCCGCTCCTACAGGACTTTTTCATCTCTTACGACTTCACTTTCATCATGAAGCTGCCTCGCGCGCTACCCATCTTGTCGCCTTCTTCACGTCACTTCGACTTCATTTCTTCATCTTTGCCCCACCTCGGACCGCCTCATCTGACTTCTTAACAACACAATCCCTTTCACGCGTCCTGTGTCCGGGGATTATAATTCTACTCTCAAAACACGTAGAATATTCCAAAATGACATTTTCAATCACCAGTCAGATAATTGTAGATTATAGTCACCCGACACCGGAGCGTGTAGGCGACTGACGACTGGTCACATTATTGTGACACCAGCACCAATCATAACAAAATATCGAAGACGGAAAATACGTACTGTGTTACGTCATAGAATGTTCTACACGGTTCGAATATTTGACTACCTGATCGAATATATATTTGACTCTTTCATAGGCAATTGCTCTCGAATCGTTAGTCGGTAGTAAACAAGCAAAATCTCAGTATTGCTACAACAATATCAACCGACGATAAAAACAAAAAAAACAAAAAAACATTAGGCAAAGCTTTATCACCAAAACCACAGACCCCAAATCAATGGTAAATAAATGCGCTTGGTGCCTAAACACAATATTCATAATTATAGTGCACGCCTCAAACGTAACACGCTTATGGTAAACTTTCGTCGATGTAATTTGGCCGGCTTTGTCAAACGGCGTCAAAGCACCCGCAAAGCTTTGTAGTACGTCCGTTTGACATGACTCCTTGACGTCGACGAGAGTCGACAATAAAAATGGGGGACCACGTGCAAAGTCGACTATGGCGGTAAAAATAGTAAAGGAATCCAATTAAATGAACAAAACGAACGACTACAAACTGCACACAAGTGCGAGCGTTGTGGCCGAGTGGTCTAAGACGGGACTAACTTGCCTTGTCCACAAAGGCCGGGTAGCTCAGTTGGTAAGAGCGTCTTGCTAGTAACCGAAAGGTCGCTGGTTCGAATCCCGGATATGGTCAACGTGTGATCATATTATTTTCCCCTTTACCAACAATTGGCCCGCTGGTGTCAGTATATATCGGTCCAGTAGTCACCTATATGCGAAAGTGTCGTGTGACTATAATCTACAAACAACAACAACTTGTCCACAGGCTATAGCACTGTTTCATAATGAAAGCGAAAGTGGCGGATCGGTTGCGGCCCTTGGGTTTCGGCTAGTTCCGGTTGAAGCAAGAAAGATGCAGGGTTATATAAATTATATTTCTCTTGTACAATCGTTCAAATTTTACTCAGGGTGGCTGCTTGCCTAAACATTGATTGCTGATTTGTTTGTTCAGTAGGCCTAATTCGTTTGTCAGTGACCTACATTCACGAGAAATTCGAAGTCTCTTTCTTTTTCTTTGCTTTAATTTTTTAATTGAGAAATGTTAATTTTGCAGTTTATCTAGAAGATAACATTATTATACAGTAGAATAATTTTTGTTTTTAATTCAGTGAAGCAACTGCAATTATGTCTTATTATTTTCAGTCTTTCAGTTGTTATTATTATTAGTTGTAGTAGTATTGTTATTATTATTATTATCATTATTACCATATATTAATTATTAGTTGTCTGTTGGTGCTGCTGTTGTATTATTATTATTATTATTATTATTATTATTATTATTATTAGTTGTAGTTGCATTGTTATTATTATTATTTTTATAATTATAAATTACTCTAATGATTACGATTATTATTAATATTATGATGATTATTTTGTATTATTACTCTTATTATTATAATGATTATTATTATTATTATTATTATTATGATCTAGGATGGATCTAAGGCATGGAAGAATGGGTGAGTGTTGTAGTTGTGTATACATATACTGTGGAATAATTATCTGTGTGTTAAATGTGTACGCATGGGTATGTGGCTGGTTATCTGTTTATGCATGTGTGTTAGTGTTTATAGATTTGTATTTTGGTATGGAAGTTGTTTTTGATAGTATATCAAATGTATCAATATTGTATGTCCATGTTTGTAATAATTTTGATGTTGTTATCTCCTTCCTTATTGCACTGCTAAACAAATATCCATGCCTTGTGTTTGGACAATAAAGAATCTTGAATCTTATTTTACATTGTTGTAATCTTTCCGAATCAGTCGCAAACGTTGTTCCCACAATCGTTTCAGTGTTTTGTTAGCTGGTAATGTGTGTAACTTGACAATGCGCCCTTCAATTACTTTTCCTGCGAAATTAGGGCAGCAAACGCAATACTGTTTTTCTCCGCCACAAGTCTTCCGTCTACGTGCTGCCATGCTTAATACTCAACCGGAACTAGCCGGTGTACGTGGCATAGGTGAAGGCAGGGTCGGATAACTCTATCTGCACTAGTTTTGCAACAGTGCTATAAGCCAATGGCGCCTGACAGGTGTGGGATCGATCCAGAATCTGGGCGTGATGTTTGTCCGAATATTATTTACTTTCCAATCGGGCAACCTCTCGGGGGTTTGCTCCCTTCCTCCCCCCCCCCCCTCCCTCCCCAGCAAAATTTCAAAAATACAACTATGTTGGGTTTGGGCGCGCCAGAGGCTGCGACTACACCTTCCCCAAGTTAGGCGCCCAGAATTTCCCGATAAAAAAGGACAATAAAGTGTAAACCCACACACAAACACACACGCACGCACACACACACACACACACACACACACACACACACACACACACACTCACACACACCAAGTCATAAATTTCCACAGGCGCCGGTAGTCTGATTTGTGACAGTTGTCAAATACCAGATTTATTATAGAGAGCAACGTTCTGAGTTTCGGCTTTTCGCGCATTCAGATTCGCGGTGCCTGTGTAAATTTGTCAACGAATTCTGTAAGCTACGCGATCTATACTAAACAACAAAGCGTACCTGATAGTTCGGCAGCAGAGAAGGATGAACAAGATCTGGCGCAGCTTCATAATTATTGTACACGTTGTAAAAACCTGACTTATTAACAGTTCCAAATTATTAATTTATTTATTTTAAAATCAATTTATTATTTTGTATATTTTTATAATTTGTTGATTTATTTGTATTTGCTCCTTAATGTTTTTTTTTTTACATTTATTTATGTAAATAAATATTTATGTATTCTTATTTTGTAGTTTTTTTTTTTTAAACTTTCTTTCGTTTTTTCTTTGTACATGTTCATTTACATTTATCTATACAGATTCAAACGAAGGGCTTATAACGAGACAAATCTGTAGTTTTAATCGGAATATTGGTCCTTTTTTTTAACTTTTAGAGCGAGTCGTCAAATGTCTCACTCAGAGTGCAGCAAATGTGCTGAACTTAAGCCTAGGGAACGCCATTTGTAAACTAAATAAATATTTTCATTATATCTCTAGAACCATACATTTCATCTGTATAAAAGAATTGTATATTTATAAAATAGGCTTACATTCAATAGCAATACAACACTTTTTATGGCTATAAAGCAACAGTTTTATACTGTTATAGAACACATTTTATAACAGGAACAAAGCAATTTTTATCTGAAGAAAGCATTTGGGCCAATTATTTTACCTTCGGCACCTTACAAGAATTGTATACTAGTGCCTCTGGGGTTCGGGCGCTGAATAGAATGGACCCAACGTTCCCCGGCGTGTCGTAAGAGGCGACTAACAGGGGTGATGTCAGCACGGCATCACTGGGCGAAAGTCTTCTACACAGAAGTCACCGGCCAGGACGGAGGAACCTCACGTTACTACATGTTCAATGACCACGTGCTCGGGGCCAAGGCGAGCCACACTGTATTCGTGGATTTCGGCTGTGGCCAACAGCCTGGAGAGGATTGGTCCCTGCCAGGTCTTTCTTGCCCAAGACACACCGAATGATGAAAAGAATCACTCACTCCATTACGGATCGGTCGTCGCCCGGGTCACCAAGGACCGCGCCTTCCGTTGGCTACCATGACGGAGGTGATAAGTGTTCGACTGATGGACAACTTAGCAAGATCCGCACGAGGGACAACATCGTCATAGGAACCTGGAATATCATGACCTTAACTGCGGAGGGAACATTAGAAGAACTGGCCCACGAGATGGACCACTATCGATGGAACATTTTAGGGATCAGCGAACTGCGCTGGAAAGGCCTAGGTGAAATAACGACCGACAAAGGCAAAAAGATTTATTTCAGCGGGAGAGATGACAGGCACGAACACGGCGTTGGATTCTTGGTCTACAAAGACATTCTAGCCAATGTCATGAGTTGCCGCCCAGTCGACTCATTACCTTCCGTCTGAGAGCTGCCCCTTTTAACATCACGATCATCCAGGCCTATGCCCCAACATCAGACTTTGACAACAGTGAAGTCGAGGATTTCTAAGAACATCTGCAGGCTGTCCTTGACCAAGTGCCGAAGAAGGATATAGTCATAGTGCAAGGCGACTGTAATGCCAAGGTTGTCGAGATGCGCATCACAACTGGGGAGACACATGTGGACCCCACTGCAACAACTAGACAAATGACCGAGGTCTGAGACTTGGAGTTTGTCAGATACAACAATATGATACTGGCAAACACGCTTGTCTAAAAAAAAAAAACTCCAGACGATGAACATGGCACAGTCCCGGCGGGGAGCATCATGACCAGACCCACTACATCATGATCAATACACGCTTCAGATCAAGCATCAACATTGGCAGGACACGCACTTTTCCAGGAGCAGACATCAGAAGTGACCACGATCTCAAAGTGCAAGGCGACTGGAATACCAAGGTTGGCCAAGATGCGCACCACAACTTGGGAGACATTTGTGGACCCCACTGTAACAACGAGACAAATGACAGGGGCCTGAGAATCTTGGAGTTTGCCAGATACAACAATCTATCCTATCCTATCTTATCCTATCCCGTAACTCGAAGGTCGTAGGGGCACACAGATGGTCGTCTAGTCAATGTACTCTATTTTTCTCTGTTCTCAACAACCCTCATGGCTTCGCTCAGTGTCAGACCAGCCCATTCTCGAATGTTGTCCTCCAATCTCTTTTTCTGTCTCCCTTTTCTTCTGCCTCCTTGCACTGTTCCTTGCAGGATGGTCTTTGCAAGGCCTGAGGATCTGGTGATGTGGCCATACCATCGGAGTTTCCGTTTCTTCACCACTGTGAGCATGTCATCAAGTTGTCCAATGGCTTGTGTGAGGGTCTGTCTGATTTTGTCGTTGGTGATGTGCTGGGTATATGAAATGCCCAGAAGTCTTCAATCTGATACTGGCAAACACGCTTGGTCTCCACAAAAAATCCAGACGATGGACATGGCGCAGTCCCAGCGGGAAGCATTACAACCAGATTGACTACATCATGGTCAAGAAACGCTTCAGATCAAGCATCAACTTCAAAAACATATAAAGAAGCAGGAGTACTACCATTTCTTGACCAAAACCGGTTACAAACTGCACAATATGTTACACGGGCAAGATCAGTTGTAAATTCTACAACAATTGAGCTAGGTGAAAATATTGAAATTAACAAAGGATTTAAAAATAAAAGTGTTTTTTATGTCAATTAATGAATATGTATTTCCTTTAACAGACTCCACACCAATTGATACAACCTCACCATGTGTTATTCCATGCAGCCCATATCCGCCTTGGCTTCTTTTAGCTCCGGAGATAATTTTGGATTATGGAGATATTTCTAAAAAAGAAAATCCATTATTATTGGCAACAATTGCACAAGAGTATATTCATTTGTATTCTCAAAATTCGTTACAAATATATACTGATGGATCAGTTTTAGAAAACGGAAATGTTGGAGCAGCATTTTATATTCCTGATTTTAAAATATCCCGACAATATTTTTTACAGAAAGGTAGTACGATTTTTACAGCTGAACTAATTGCAATTTTAATGAGTCTATCTTTTATAACTGATTTTACTAGTATTCCTTTAAAAATTGCAATATTTTCTGATTCAAAACCAGCTTTATCGGCTTTGTCATCTTGGTTTAGTAAGGAGCGACAGGAACTGTTAACAGAAATAAAGCTTTTATGTCATCAAATCATTACCAGGGGATCGGATATTTCATTTATTTGGATACCTAGTCATTTAAATATATTAGGAAATGTCATTGTTGACCATTTAGCAAAGAGTGCTGCATCTTCGGACGAATCCATTAAATTATTTGTCAACCTTACAACAAATGAAATTAATAATCAAATAAAACGATGTGCTTGGAATCAATGGAATGAGAAATACAAGCAAGAGGTCATTGAAAAACATTACTTGGATAATTCACCCGTATCAAATAACGTTATATCTATTTCAAAATCTTTTTATATTAACAGTTTATTTCACAGACTAAGGCTAAATGCTTGGCGTGCTCGTTTAATAAATCTTCCAGTTCTTTGTAATTGTGGTATATTTTTTTTAATGTAAATCACTTAATATTTGAATGTCAACAAAATTATAACCATTTTCAGCCTTTACTCATTAGATTAAATACATTAAAGCTACCTATGTCAATCTCAAGTATTGTATATCCAGAAGATCATTCTGATTGGTCATTGAGCTTAATGCTCATAGATTTACTTAGAAGTCATGAATTATTCAATTTTTTTCTAAATATCTTCTAACAATTAGTTTAGTAATTGTCTGTTTATTCTTTGTACCTAATTTATTTAATTAAGCATTATTAGTTTCAATAAATATATGTTATTTATTTATTTATTTATTTTTGGATGGAAGGGGGGGAGGGTGGGGGGAATTATTAATGAATTTGAAATTGTTTTAGTTTTGATTGATTATTTTATCATTTTTCTTTTAGTTTGTTTATGAGGTGTGCGGGGGGAGGGGGAGTTGGGGTGGGTGGGATGGAAGGGGGTGGGGGGTAAGGTCCTGGAGGCCTAACTTCAACTTTCTGTAAGACGCAAAATAACATGTATAAGTACTTCGTTCTTCACAGGTGAAGTTGAAAGTTTTTATGGTTTTTTTTTTTTCCTCCCTTTGTGTGTTTCTTAATCAATGAATTGTTACAAGGGAATGAATGTATGTTGTTAAAAGTGTATGTGTATGTTAGTAGTATGATGATTTCTATAGTTTGATTAATTAATTACTTAATTTGGAAAATATCTATGACGTTCGCATGTTAGATTTTGTAAATTGTTTATGTTACATCAGTACAACTTATGTTAATCTGATGAATAAAAATTGGTGCAACAACAACAAAAAAGCATCAACATTGGCAGGACACGCACTTTTCCAGGAGCAGACATCGAAAATGACCACGATCTCGTAATGATGTCCTTCCGGCTCCACTTGAAGAGAGTAAACACAGCAAAGTGCACCAGACTGAAGTTCGACCTGGAAAAACCGCAAGACCCGGAGGTGGCAGAAATATTCCAAGCCACAATTGGATGGAAATTTGCACCCCTGCTCGTTCTAGGAGCAGGTGAAGTAGATTTCAACACCATGACCACCACCTTCAACTCAGCTGTGACAGATGCCGCCACTGAGACCCTTGGAAAACCGCTCAAAGAGCAAACAGTGGATCACACCTGAACTTTTGGACCTGTATGATAAACGAAGAGAGAGGAAAAAGAAAAAGAACCCCTCTCAGGGAGCTGATGCCTACCGAAAAATCAACAATGACATCCGAAAAGGCATGTGCACAGCAAAGGAGAACTGGATAGAAGATCAATGCCAGGAAATAGAGAACAGTCTGAACAAGAACAGCAGCAAGTAGGTCTACCAGACTATGAAGCGGCTGACAAGTGTTAAACAGCCCAAGGTCTCCACGATCCAAAGCAAGTCTGGCATATGCCTTACGGAAGAACAAGAAGTCTTGGATAGATGGACAGAGTGCTGCTCTGACCTTTACAACCACACACCAAACGGAGACCCATCCCCAAAACAGAGAAGAAGAAATCCTCCCGATTCTCCCAGAAGAAGTTGAGGCAGCAGTGCAATCGCTGAAAAAGGGGAAGTCAGCGGGAGTGGACAACATACCCGCAGAATTGCTTCAAGCAGGAGGAGAAGCGATGATTGACGCCCTAGCCATTATCTGTAACAAGATCTGGCAGAGAGGGGAGTGGCCTACACTATGGACCCAGTCGCTTGTCATCACTTCCCAAAAAGGGTAACCTTCAGGAGTGTGAAAATTGCTGCACCATCAGCCTCATCAGCACTCCCAGCAAGGTCCTCCTGAAAATAATACTCAACAGGTTGAAACCCCAAGCTTAATAAATCATAGCTGAAGAACAAGCAGGATTCAGGGCAGGACGAAGTACCACTGAACAGATTTTCAACCTCAGAACAATCATCGAGAAATACATATAGCTCTATATCATGTGTGTGTAGACTTCAAGAAAGCGTTTGACCGAGTCTGGCCTGCAGCTCTGTGGGCAACCATAAGAGCGTACAACATCAGCCCTAAAACTATTGAAGTCTTCAAAAGCCTGTATGACAAAAGCTACTATTGCAGTCCTCCACAACAGCGCCAACGGAAACTGGTTCAGAACAACAATCGGTGTGCGTCAAGGATGCCTACTCTCTCCAACACTCTTCAACATCTTCCTAGATCGCATCATGTCAGATGCGCTTGCAGATCACGAAGACACACTCAGTATATGGGGTAGAGCAATCTCCAACCTCCGTTTTGCGGATGATTTTGATGGATTTGCTGGAGAGGAACAAGAATTTGAACAGCTGATGCAGAGGCTTGTCAACAGCACTAGTGGCATCAAGACGGACATCAAAGTCCAAGGCCAATCTCTCAACACAGTGGATATCTTCAAATCTTTAGGAGCCATGGTATGTATGGGTCCCGACAGGAACTCCTCTCCAGGATTGCACTAACAACTGCTGCCCTGACAAGGTTGAAGCCCATTTGGAACGACAGGACAATCAGTCTACCTTCCAAAGTAAGGCTGCTGCGCTCCCTCGTCATCTCCATCTTCCTATACGTTTGCGAAACATGAACCCTCACAGCAGATCTACAACGAAGAATACAAAGCATGGAGATGAGGTGCTACAGAAGACTTCTTGGCATTTCCTATACTCAGCACATCACCAATGACGAAGGCCAACAGACCATCACACAAGCCATTGGACAAAACTCCAATGGTATGGTCACGTCACCAGAGTTTCATCCCTAGCAAAGATCATCTTGCAAGGCACGGTGCAAGGAGGCAGACGAAAATGGGGACAGAAAAAGAGGTGGGAGGACAACATTCGAGAATGGATTGGCTTGACACTGAGCTAAGCCATAATGGTTGTTGAGGACAGAGAAAGATGGAGTACGCTGGTTAAAAGCAGCTATGCGAAAGTCGGTATAAATTAATATAAATGAGATCCTCGATGGGAAAATAAATGCTCCGAAAAAAAGTGCAGCATTGATATACAAATTTATTTTATACATATACAATTCATGTTATAATTATACAATATTTTTTATACAGGTAAAACCTATGTTCTATAGATATCATGAAAATAATCATTTAATTTACAATTGGCACTCATAAGCCTACCTGCTAACACCATGGAAATTATCAGACGACAAGACGTGCTGTATTGAGTATGAAGGATATCAGCGATATTTTATTTACTACTACCATTATAAACATTGATTCTGAACGTTCTACGTGCACCTCAGTAGATCAGACAATTTAAACTTTGTTCAAAATTATCCAGAAAAATTACGATGATGGTGGACACAGTGATCTGATTTGTTACACACTGGCAGCATGGTCAGGGTGCATGCAGTATGTAAACTTTGTTTTAAATAAAATAATGAGAAAAGGACTGACGGTAACTTACAGTTACCAAAAAGTAGTGGACCAACTGCCGAAACACAAGATTAAATAGTTGTGTAAAAGAGCACTACATTTGTAATCAATAAGGGGGAGTGGCTTTATGTTTTCGCAGAGATTGGAGTCGCTCTTTGAAAGCGAATCGATTGGTTGATGGAAAAGTTACAGTCCCGTGATTCTGTTAATTTGGTATTAACGATTCAAAGAAGAACTGATCCATGTCACGCTGTCTTTGGCTGTTGTTGAAATAGTCTGGAATCAGAACGAACCAAATGTCGGTCGGTCGGTCGGTCTATGCGACTCTCCGGACGTTCGCCGTTGCACCTCACATCTCAAGAACAACTGAACTGATTTTGACTAAACTTCGTAGGATCGTTACATAGGTTAGTGGCCTTCCTGCCGTTTCACCATGTTTGCTCTACCGCAAAGGTCGCTGGAGGCACTTTTGTTGCTAAACACATTTTGCTCAATATACCAATAACGGCTAGAGCCTACATGTATGTCGCTGATTTTTGCTGTATACATGTAGAATCGATTGGTTTTTGTTATTATTTTTTGGTAGTAGTGGCGGCATTCGCCTGTACTTCTGGGAATCACGTAGACATACATATCTCCGGTAGTTAACATTTTCGGAATTATATTTAATAATATATATTTTAGACTGATCTAATAAATAAATGGTATATCTACCTAATTACTAATAATAAGGATAATAATATTGATAATAGTTAGTTAGTTATCCATTGCTTACATGGTCCAGCGGACTCTCAATCAGAGCCCAATCAGGACCACAAAATCAGAACAACATCTGGGTTGAAAGACGACTCCCTGATCCGTATAAAAGATCTGCTGAAACAACCCTAGTGGTAACACTGAAGGCACTCCACCAGCCGGTCACTTTACAATAAAGGCATCCCACGCAGTGGACGCTGAAGCTCTACTCTAATTTATCGAACCCCCGTTTTCAAAAACAAAATAAAATATAAACATCATTATAAAATATCAACAAAACACATACATAGAACATGTCCTATCCTATCCTGTCCCGTAAATCGGAGGTCGTAGGGGCACCACAGATGATCGTTTAACCAGCATACTCCCTCGTTCTCTGTCCTCAGCAACCCTGATGGCTTCGCTCAGTGTCAAACCAGTCCATTCTCGAATGCTGTCCTCCCACCTCTTTTTCGGTCTCCCTCTTCTTCTACCTCCTTGCACTGTGCCTTGCAGAATGATCTTTGCAAAGCCTGATGATCTGGTGACGTGGCCATATCATCGGAGTTTCCGTTTCTTCACCACTGTGAGCAGGTCATCGCGTTGTCCAATGGCTTGTGTGATGGTCTGTGGGACTTCGTCGTTGGTGATGTGTTGGGTATAGAAAATGCCCAGAAGTCTTCTGTAGCACCTCATCTCCACGCTTTGTATTCTTCGTTGTAGATCTGCTGTGATTGCCACACATGCAAGTCTAGCAGTTTTAGGATCTATGTAAAGGCCAGTGGCCTATATCATTGACTTTTCAAGTTCAAGTTCAAGTTCAAGTTATTCATTGTGGCATAAACCACGCTGAAGAAGCAAGACCCAAGATCCGCAAGCAAGCAATTTGTTCAATCGGTGAAGAACATCTCTTCCAGCTGCCCTATATCGAAAGTTATCATCAGCAAACTTTCAACAATATCTGACCCCAAGCTCCAACAAAAGAAAGACTTGTTTAATGCCATAATATCCTCCGAGCTGGTGGAAGAACCGCAAGTTTCCTTCATCAACAATGACAACGTGCCACTACACGCCCTGTGAGACAATTTTCACCCAAATAAGCGGGGCTCCAGTATCCTTGCTATCCTATCCATAAGATTGTGTAGGAGAAACCACGAAGACCTGCTCGGCATCTTAACCGTGTATACCACTTTTCTGGTTATTATGACTGAAAAGGCAACTTCTACCCTCACTCTCCCATTCACTTCCCAACTAAGTGGTATTAACAAACATGCAACACTGGGACAGTTTGTTTCTTATTCATCAAGCGTAGCAATAAGAATTGAATATCACATAAATTATTTTATCTTTTCATACTCTTTTAATTAAACAGTTTTATTAGTACATTGCTATATGAAAAGTGAAAAATTATCTGTTTTCCAATGGAACTGCAGATCCATTTCTACTAATTTACAGCAATCTTTAACTGAGAAAGATTATGCATTATGTTTACAATCATTACATGTAAACAAGAGAAAGTTACCTAAACTGAAAGGATTTTATTATTCACCAGTGACAGATTTACATAGCAACAAAGTTCAAGCTGCTGTGTACATCAGGAATGACTTGGACTATTATATAACATCATCGCCAGTTCAAAAGGACTTGATAGGAGCTTTTTCTGCTGCAGTTAAATTAAAAGTTAATCAAGATTTGAGTGTGAATATTTTATCTATATATTATCCAAAAGGTACGGACAAAAATAACAGTGACTGGCTACTTTCTTTTGATACTTCTGAACAATTAATAATATGTGGTGATTTTAATTTACATTCGCCTTTATGGGATAAGAATTGCTATAATGTTATTAATACTTGCTTTAGTGAAAATGTAATAGATTCGGATTTGATATTGCTTAATGATGGCAGGGTCACTCGCATTCCAGACGTGTCTACTCACTTTCCTTCAGCCATTGATTTGACTTTAACTACGCCGGATCTGGCCGTCGACTGTGTCTGGAATGTGGAAAATGACTCTCTTGGAAGTGACTATCTGCCGATTACAACAACTGCATAATAATGTCGATATTCAGATAGAAGATGATACTGTTCCTAAGTACATTTATAGTCATGCAGATTGGGAAATGTATCAAAATCTGTTATTGTCATATGATACCGACTTTATTAAATCCGATGATATTAATGATGTATATGTTAAATGTATTCAACTAATTCACTTAGCAGCAGCAAAGTCTATTCCCCAGAAACGAACATATAGTAAGAAAAACATACAGCAAATGTCTGTGGAATGACACATGTGAAACAGTAGTTAAGGGAAAAAAGTTTGCTTATAAAACCTGGTTGAAATATAGATCAGTATAAAATTTTTAAGAAATGAAAAAATCTAAAATTAAATGTAATAAAATAATTGCTTTTGAAAAAAGACAATTTTGGTCGGAATAATTGTAAATCTGAAATAAATAATAATAATAATAATTATTATTATTTAATCGTTCTTATATAGCGCTTTTCCAGCTCAAGAGCTGCTCAAGGCGCTGGCCGATACAGGATCTAACTCAAGCCGCCCGAGGCGCCAACTTGCAGCCTTTGGGCGCACCGTCATAACGCTCCTGACCTCGGTTTATACTCTCATTATGCTGCAAAAGTATGGAAGAAATTATCAGAAATGATAAATGGATTTCAGCTTCCTCAGTGTCCTTTAAAATTAATAAATAAATAACGATTTTCTCTTACCTAAAGAAAAAGCTGAAGTACTTGTAAAAGGTTTTGCTAATGCTAATAATTTGTCACCTAAAAAAAAAAAAAAAAGAACGTTAACGTTGGGAAAATACTAATGAATATGAAGCACCCCCATCATTAATTCTGAAATTAAATATCATGAAGTAAAAAATGCTATTTTAGATTTAGGAACAAAAAAGTCTGCTGTAGGATTAGACGCTTTATCATATAAATTATTGATGCATCTTCCTGATAAATGGATACACATTTTAAATAATATTTTTAACAAATGCTGGCATATGGATACTTTACCTGATTATTGGAAATCTTCTATAATAATACCTATTTTAAAATCAGGTAAGCCCCGATCAATTACGTCAAGTTATAGACCAATATCATTAACGTCTCATGTATGTAAAGTAATGGAAAAGATTATTTTAGAAAGAATATCATATTATTGTATAAAACATAATATTATACCTGTTAATCAGGCTGGTTTTCAAAAGGGAAGATCAACAGTAGACCATTTAGTAAAAATCACAACCAATATTAAGAGAAAATTAGCAAAACGAAAAAGCGTTTTAGCAACATTTTTTGACATCACCAAAGCATATGACAGAGTCTGGCATGCAAGATTAATGTACAAAATAAAATCAGTTGGTTTGTCTGGTCGTATGTATAATTACATTGGCACTTTTTAAAGAGATAGAACCCCCGTTGGGGTGCCGGGGGTTTCAGTATAAATAGTATCCCCACTTTCTGGAAATTTAGTGCTTTAAATTCCCACTGTCGTCGTCTTTCTCATTTGTTCTTTCTCATTCCTGCTCTGTTCTATCAATCTGCTATACTATCTTCTTCTTCGCTAGACCAGTCACCTACCTTTTTTCTTGAAAACTCTTCCGGGACAAGACTCCTTATTTGTGTGTGAGGTCTGTTGGATCAGCTTGGGAATATTGGACGCTTTCTGCCAGGTGGTCACTAGGGCTTCCTATGATATTATTTAGCAATGTATGAATTTTATATGTATGTGTTTTGTTGATATTTTATAATGATGTTTGTATTCTATTTTGTTTTTGTAAACGGGGTTTTCGATAAATTAGAGTATAGCCTCAGCGTCCCCTGCCTGGGATGTCTTTATTGTAAAGTGACTGGCTGATGGAGTGCCTTTAGTTTTACCACTAGGGTTGTTTCGGCAGATCTTCTGTGCAGATCGGGGGTGTCCGGTCCTGATTTGGCTCGGAAGAATCCCCTGGACCTATAGCAATAATCATGTAATGTAATTGTTTACATAAAAGTATTATTTCACCAGTACCTATGTGGGAATCACAAAAAGATAAATATGATATCTGTTACTGTAATGAAAATAAGAATCACAACCCTCTGCTTACTGTATTTGAAGTTCGACATCATATACAAGAGAAGTATTCTGGACAACTGAAAATATATACTGATGGATCTGTTCTTCACACAGATGAAGCAGGAGCTGCGTTTGTAATACCGGATTTAAATATATGAGAATCATATTATTTAGGGAAAGTATATTCGATATTCACTGCTGAATTAATTGCGATATTAATGGCTCTAAATACAATTTCTAATCTTTCTGTGAGTACATTCAGCGTTGTTTTATGCGTAGATTCTATGTCAGTTTTACAAGCATTGAATTCAGATAATAATGGTGAAAGAGAAGAAATTATTTTGGAAATTAAAAATATTATTCACAGCTTGATAACTAATGGCACTCAGGTGAATTTTGTCTGGATTCCCTCACATATTAGTTTCCTTTATAATGATTGGGCTGATCGGGCTGCAAAACTTGGTGCTTCAAATATTAATTCTCAAACAATAAAAGTACCGTTGTCTTCTAAAGAAATTCAAAACTCTATAGAAAATAAATTTGTAAAAGAAATTAAACTTAATTGCTACTTTAATAAACCTTGTGGAATTTCTAGATCAATTTCAAGCATGGCACATTGAATAATATTAAACTCAATTAAAAGCAAATATTGTAAAATTGTTACATGTATATGTGGTGAATCTGTTTCTCTGAAACATGTATTATTTCAATGCAGTAAATTATGCGTCCATTTTTGCCAACTGATGTTTCTATTCTCGATTCCATTGATAACGTAAGCTTTGATGTAAGCATTAGTTTAGCAAAAGTTTTGATTGATTCTCCAGTTGCTCAGTTTATTTAATTATGTATTTTATATGTATGGATGTATGTATCTGGTGTAAATGTGTGTGAAAGCGTGCGTACGTCTTATCATCTTCATAAAACAACCAACCAACCGACCTTTTAAAAAAATTCATTCAAAATACAGTCAATACTACCAGCTTTATTATTCTTTAATCAACGAATAGCTTGTATAACCTCATCAGGGTGGACAGGTAGCACAGTGGATAGAGAGCTGGTTTTCTATGTCGAAGGTCGTGGGTTCGAACCCCGCAGAGGACAAACTTATGTGACTTTAGGTGTTAGAGACTTCCAGGTCACCTATAGTCTTCTCCGGTTTTCTCCCTCTCTTCAGTACTGGTATTGGATGCAGTCTGTTGTTTACAATTTCACAAATAAAATGTGATTTCTCTCTGTCTTCTAATAGTGACATGTCGTCACAACACATATTTCGAGTGCTGGATGTGTGTTTGTTTGTGTAAGAGTGTCTGCCACATGGGCGCGTGTATGTTGGTTACAGATCGCCGCGCTTTGAGTCTGCTTTAGGGATATGGCGCGTATAGCGTCCAGTATTATTATTATTATTATTATCATCATCATGTGTAATGTCGGTATTCAGACTAGATCTATAAGTTAGCCGAGCCTTAAATTCGCCTCTTCCCCAATCTCTGCGGCTGGGTCAAGCAAAAATGGCAGGTTTTCTTCCAGTACTGCATCATCGCATAGACATCAACCATCGCCTCGCCATCACACCCTTGTCCTGCAGTGAAAAAGTAAGAAGAGGAGACGTCCGTCATTAAGCAGGGCCTGATTTGGGTGCACAGAGAGGAGGGGAGAGGGGGTGTGATAAAAAAGAAAAGAAAAGTTATAAAAAAAATTAAATTCAATTAAATAAAAAATATTTTTGTAAAAAATTTTGTTCTGTCTCTTGGTGTACCTTGACGCGATGTCTACCAGTAACATCCCTCTGACATGTTTTGACATTTTCGGGATAAATGGGCAGATGACGAATTGTGCTGCATGGTAGATGCCAACAAATCAGCCACCTGCCTTTTGTCAGTGATGGTCTGGCCATGTTTATTCAGGTCTTGAATAACAGCTTTGGATTTTTTCCCTTTAATTCTTTATATTATTTTCCAGACTGTTTTGGAAGTGGTTTATAATAAAGTTTGGAACAGAAGGTTTTCCAGGATTTCCGCCTGTTTTGTTTAATGGGAAACCTAGTTTGGGCTCGCAGGTTCTGGTGATGAAGATTATTTTCAGCAGTAGGATTTTGGGGAAAAACGTCGTTGAGATTGTTTTCTTTAGTGGTGAAGAGTCTTGCATTCTTCATCAAACCAATGGGTCTTCGGGTAACTACTTTAAATAGATGTTTTGGGAATATTTTCTGAAGTACATTCTATTAGAATATTGGAAAACTTCAAAGCTGGATCTTATGAATTTAAAACGTCACATGTAATTCGACGAGATGCGGAGTGTCTACATTTATCCCAATCTGCTTTTATGAAATTCTAGCGCCGCTGGATGTCTGCGGATTAATCTTATAAAACTTCACAAAAACAGGAAAATTGTCACTTCCGCAGTGATCCGAATGGAGTTTCCAATCCAGGTCCAAAAAAAGAGAAGCGTCACAGGTGGCCAGGTTTAGATTAGAAAATAGGTAAGAGAATCTGAATTCAAAATAAGTTGAGGTCATCAGCAGCATTCTTAAGAATTTTGACTTGAGGATTCTGATGCACCTGGGGGAGTGACCATTCAGATCTCCAACGATCAGAGAGGGAGTTCGTCTATCAAGCTAAATGAAATATTTAAAATAAAATAAAAATCCAATATTTACATCGCTTCCTTGCTGCAATTGCATATGCAGACAAAGTGTATGCATTTCAGGTTTTCATAATAATTATTTTAAAAAAACTATGAATGATCATATCCTTTGCAAAATAGAAACGTCTTTCAATCAAACTGACTGAACGCTAAGGATGATTAGTAAGTAAGTAGTTAGTCATTGTTTAAAGGGTCCAGCGGACTGTAAAGAGCCGAATCAGGACCACAATTTGGTTGAAAGAGGACTCACCGCTGATCCGTATAACAGATCTGCTGAAACAACCCTAAGGGTAGCACTGAAAGCACTCCACGAACCGGTCACTTTCCAATAAAGGCATCCCATGCATAGGAGGCTGTACTCCAATTTATTGAACCCCCGGCTTCAAAAACAAAATAGAATAGGATATCATTATAAAATATGAACAAACCATATACATATGAAATGAATACATTGCTAAATAATAATACCATAGAAAACCGTAGTAACCATTTGTCAGAAAGCGTCCAATATCCCCAACCTGAACCAAAAGACCCCATACACAAATGATGATCAACTGGATGATCAGAATATCAATCAGACCCCATAAATAAATGATGATGAACTGGATGATCAGAATATCTATCATCGAAGTCTAAACATTTCGGTCACAGCCATAATTACTGTACGTAGTAGTTAATGAAAGAATAATGATGATTGGTTGATTGATTGATGAGAATAATGATGATGATGAAGATGGTGATGATGATGATGTTGATGATGATGATGAAGATGATGATGATGATGATGATAATAATAATAATAATAATAATAATAATAATAATAATAATAATAATAATAATAATAATAATAATAATAATAATAATAATAACAACAAAAACAATAATAATAATAATAATAATAATAATAATAATAATAATAATAATAATAATAATAATAATAATAATAATAATAATAAAGGATGTTGTCCGCACGTTAGATCTAAATCAGACTCAAAGAGAGGCGATCTATAACCAACTGTATGTGCATGCTCACGCGTACTAAGTTACACACACTCTCTCAAACACAACAAACACACAGTCATCACTGGGGTCATGTTGTGTAAAGGCAGGGAGATCGCTATTAGAAGACGGAAAAGAAATTAGTGTTTGTATATTAGAAATCTAAATTGACTGCATTCAATACCCTTATAAATGGGAGAGATGAATCCGGAGTACCTGGAGAAAACCCTCAGACCCTTAAGTTCAACATTTCACCTCTTCGTGCACCAGTGCAAACTTCGAGACTCGCTCTTCCTTCAGTCTAAACAGGCCACCCCGAATGGTGAATAGACTGGAGGAGGGGGTGGGGAATGGCATTAACATACAGTAGTGGGATCCTTTAGCGCTTTAACGTGCCACTGAAGCTACACGGGCCGGAATTAACCACCAATTTCAGTCGTTCATAAACGTCTAATCCAGCGAGAAAATTGTCCAGACACTACCGTACGAACGGATCGAGATGCGAAGCCGGGTTCTCTCGCAAGCACAGGCCTATGCCTGTGACGCGTCTCCCTTTGGTTATCTGTATTTAGATAACCAAAGGGAGACGCTTCACAGGCATAGGCGCTCGCGTGTCCAGATACAAGCGCATGCGCTCGCGTGTCCAGATACAAGCGCATGTGCTCGCAAGCTAGGCCAAGGTTCTACTACCATTCAGTCACAACTCTAGATCAAGGAGAACTGGCAGAGGTACAAATAGGCATAGCTTGGGAAGTAATCCTCAAACTTGTAAAGGTTATTGTATGAGTGAAACATGAGGACGTTCTCGTTGGTCTTGCCGTTGGGTTCGGTGCTAATGGTGTAACCACGCGTCTTGAAGTCGTTCCAGTCCACGGTCACTCCGCTGAGCCAGACGTGGTCAGGAATACCGTTGGGGAAGCTGGTGTTCCATGCGCTGAATGGCCGGTGTGCGCCCAGATAGCAGGCATACGGAGAAACGAGATTTGTATTCCCTGCAACATTACATTACATGATTATTGCTTTAGGTCCAGCGGACTCTTCCGAGCCAAATCAGGACCGGACAACCCCTGATCCGCATAAAAGATCTGCTGAAACAACCCTAGTGGTAAAACTGAAAGCTCTCCACCAGCCAGCCACTGTACAATAAAGACATCCCACTCAGGGGACGCTGAGGCTGTACTCTAATTTATCGAACCACCGTTTACAAAAACAAAATAGAATACAAACATCATTATAAATTATCAACAAAACACATACATATAAAATGCCTACATTGCTAAATAATAACATCATAGGAAGCCCCAGTGACCACCTGACAGAAAGCGTCCAATATTCCCAAGCTGATCCAACAGACCTCACACACAAATAAGGAGTCTTGTCCCGGAAGAGTTTTCCAGAAAAAAGGTAGGTGACTGGTCTAGCCAAGAAGAAGATAGTATAGCAGATTGATAGAACAGATCAGGAATGAGAAAGAATAAATGAGAAAGACAGCGACAGTGGGAATTTAAAGCACAAAATTTTCAGAAAGTGGGTATACTATTTATACTGAAACCCCCGGTACCCCAACGGGGGATTCCCTGCAACAAGGATGATTGCATAGACCGTTAGTTTAAATGTCCATGGTTACCAACATGAAGGGAGGGAGTGTGAGTGTGTGTGTGTGTGTGCGTAGGTGCGCGTGTGTGTGTATTCAAAACACACCTTTTTCCTTTTCTGAAGAATAACGAAACCGAAATTCATCATTTTTCTTTGTGGATACTTTATCTACTGCTAAGCATGTTATATACAGGGTGTTCCAAAAGTCTTGGGTACATTTTGACATTGAATATTTCCGAAACTATTAAGGATATAAAAATGCATCTGGTAAATTCAGAAAGCTTGTAATCTCAATTTTTACATGGAATGTTCAAAGATGTTCAATGTGAGCACCATTGGTCACACGACACACATCAAGCCGATAGTCAAATTCTTGCCAAACGCGTCACAGCATTTTCTGGTTGAGTGAACGCCATTAATTTGTCTGAAAAGAAATTTTAAAAAATCAACAGCTTTACAAAAAAACTTAATGTAATTAGCTTTAAAATGGCACAACTTTTATCTTACTACCATTCATAGTAATTGAGATATGGGGACTTCAAATGTGCCCAAGACTTTTGGAACACCCTGTATATATCATTCATATTTGTGTATACTTCTCAAAGGTCAAGGTCATTGCACCTCACCATTGTTTAAACGCGTTTTGCGCTGTATCCAAAGATTGTCCCAATTTTGATTTGTGTGAGTGTGTGTGTGTGTGTGTGGGGGGGGGGGGTGCGTGTGTGTGTTTGTGTGCGTGTGTGTGTGTGTGGGTGTATGTGTGGGTGTGTGTGTGTGTGTGTGTGTGTGTGTGTGCAAATAGTTGAGATTGTGGCCTGTCACTTCATATTTTCCTCTAGCTTCGTTACCCTGGACCCTATAAAGTATAAACAATGACTAACTAACTAACTAACTAACTAACTAACTAACTAACTAACTAACTAACTAACTAACTAACTAACTAACTAACTAACTAACTAAGCTTCATTAGTATAAAGCCGAATCGCAACACCGCCAACAAAATTAACACTTTTAAAAATGTTTATTTTTCGGCTCTGTGTGTGAATGTCTAGATATTTGAAAGGCTTGCCATATTGTTTTAACATGATTTCATGGCATCTTTACATGTTTTTGAACTTTTCTGATGTCTTGTTGTTATGTTGACGATGTCACGTTGTCATGTTTGCATGCGCATCTCCTGTGTTATCACGATGTGTCAATGCGTGTGCACATGCAACTTCTGCAGAAATCCCGTTTCCATCTGAATGCTTTATAAATTCGACGATGACAACGTCATCACCATCAATCAGCATATGCTTGAATTTTGAATGTTTTACCGCTGCGCCAAAACAGAATCCTATGTATTTTAACTTCATTGGGTAAATAAAGTGTCTTGCCTTGGCTAGCCTTGTGTGTGACAGGTCAGCAGATGTCTCGGGCGGTTTGAGTTAGATCCTGTATCGGCCAGCGCTTTGAACTGATATTGTTCATTAGGAAAAAGCGCTATATAAATATTCTTAATAAATAAATAATAAATAAAGAGGTGGCGTCAGGGAGCGACGTCACAAGGCATGGTCACCCAGACCGGCTACCGGAACCCTATAACGTTCCCAGGGCAGAGGATGAGCGGTTACGGAACGATGGGAGGCATGATGAGGGACGGCACTTACAAAACCGCCAGGTGGGAACGTACACTAGAGACGGCTCTGATCTCTCCTTTGACCCCATAGCCTAGGCTATTAATCCTTTAATACTGAACAACTATCCAAGAGTTGAGGTTGTTCTCTCCCTTAATAACCCATATTAGTCAAATTCAATACAATGTTCCAGGATATAAGGGATTCTGCAATGCCATCGACATTTTTTTTTCTTTCTAATTAATGAATGAAATAATAAATTATTAATTAGAAAGAAAAAAAAAGAAAAAAGGAGAAACAAAGAAAAAAAAAAGAAAAACAACAAAACGTGTTATAAATAAATAAATGATTGAATTCATTTTTTTTCATGTATTTTCGGGTTTTTTTCTTTCTTCGATTTTTTTTTTCTTTCTTTCTTCTTCCTAGTTTATTCATTCATTCTTTTTTTTTTTTTTTTGTTGCATTACTTTTCTATTCTTTTCCTTTTTTTCTTTTCGCCCCACTGGAAATAATAAGTGTAAGACAAAACCTAAACTCTTTCAGTAGTACGATGTTGATATAAATCGATACATTCATTTGTGTATGTGTCTTTTAACAGCAGCAAGGTTAATTCTAAACTTAGTCCCAATGCGAAAGTGTGTATGGTATGCACAGTTGATTATTTACATTGGTTCAACAAGGAAGAGAAGATACCTAAAATTCAAAGCTTAACTGTCGGTTTGAGCAAAGTTGAAACATATACAGTAAGTCCTCGGGTTATGCCGGTCTCGACTTACGTTGTTTCGTGGTTACGACGCTCCTTCCCATAAAAATATAATAAATAATATTACGCGTCGTTCCGTCTTTCGCGGTTTAGCGTCGTAAGCGACGTAAACAAACGGGAGCTAGTTTCTGGCGAGCGGCGGAAGAATACGCTTTGTTGTGGTTATACAGCGGGGAAGACGGCGTAGCTTCCTACGCTGGCGTCGCTTCATACGCTCAGTCACTGTACAGGGGCGGATTATGGGGGGTTTCCTAGTTGCACGGAAACCCCCCCTCGGCTGTTTAAAAAAAAAAAAAAAAAAAAAAAAAAAAACAGCTTTATCTCTCTCTCTAAACCTTGAACAAGAATGTGCCCATGGTAAAACGAGCCATGCAAAATCTAAATTTGTCCTGGGTGAAGAAATCGCAGCAACTTCAACGCCCTCATCCGCTTTCGCATCGAATCGGGTGATACAGTTCTTCAGCAACATTTAGAATCCTCTCAATCTGGCACAGGTCATACATTACATTACATGGTTATTGCTTTAGGTTTAGCGGACTCTTCCGAGCCAAATCAGGACCAGAAGGCACAGGTCATGCTACATGCATCAGCAAGACCACTCAAAACAACATCATAGAGTTGATTGGTGACTACATCAGGGACACGTTGCTGGCAGAAGTCAAAAAGGCAAAACATTTCTCTCTCCTTGCTGATGAAGTATGTGACACAGCCAACTGGAAGCAGCTTGCGATTGTCTTGCGCTTTGTGGACTGGTCCCAGGTCATACGGGAAGAGTTTCTAACTTTTGTTCATTGTGATCGAATCACAGGTGAAGCACTCACAGAAAATATCCTTGATTGCCTTGAAGAATGGGGTCTGCACGTTCAAGACATCAGGGATCAGGG
This sequence comes from Oncomelania hupensis, assembly GCA_036898135.1. Classification (NCBI taxonomy): domain Eukaryota; kingdom Metazoa; phylum Mollusca; class Gastropoda; order Littorinimorpha; family Pomatiopsidae; genus Oncomelania; species Oncomelania hupensis. Next base: position 55,729,597 of record CM072517.1, on the reverse strand, counting down.
GTATGATGGTGGTTCAAACATAGCTGCCAAATTCAAAGGGATACAGGCTAGGATTACTCAGCTGAATGAAAAGGCTATTTACTTTCATTGTGACGCACATTGCCTCAATTTGTGCATCGTAAAAGCATGTGGTGTGCAGAGCATCCACAACATGTTCGGGACAACAAAGGAACTCTCACTCTTCTTTTCATTGTCTCCCAAAAGTCATCGCTACTTGGAGCAAATCTTGGAAGCTTGTGACATCACCAACAAGCGAAACCTTGTAGACTTATGTCGGACCCGATGGATTGAAACGCACAATGCGTTTGAAACCATGACTAACTTGTTCACATACGTGTACCGTTGCTTGGGTGACATGGAGAACAGAAGCGAGGACTGGGACAGTGACACTCTAAGTGCCGAGGACTAAGAGCAGCAACCACAAGCAGTGCTTTCATGGTGTCTTTTGTGGTTACAAGAAACTGTCTCAGAAACCTTAAACCTCTCTCAGTGAACCTGCAGAAGAAAACACGGGACATCGTCGAAGCAGATGCTGCTATTGAAGGGACAGCCAGTGTTCTTGCTGATCTTCGAGGCAACCAGTATGACGTCTTTCACTCAGGCAATGAATGCATGCGAGGTTCCTGAGGGCATTACATGTCTGGCAGACATGTGGGCATCTGACCTGCCAGATCCTCTAAAAGTTCCAGCAGAGTTCCACCGCTGGTGCGTCAAGTGGAAAGGACAGACATCACAACCACGCCCTTCAACAGTTGCTGCCTCTCTACTGCACTGCAACATAAACTTCTTCCCTAACCTCCATGTCATACTTCGACTGCTTGCAACGCTTCCCGTCGCCACTGCTGAGTGTAAGAGGTCGATCAGTGGGCTCAAACTCCTAAAAACCAGCCTGAGGTCAACCATGACAAAAGAGCGCTTGAATGGTCTGGCACTGATGAGACTCCACAGGAAACTTGAAGTGGACGCAATGGCCATAGTAGACGCATTTGCAAGGAAATTCAAGACCCGAATGGCGACAGAGATACACCATCCCCTCTTGCAGCTTTGCTGATTAACTGGAAACCGTAGGATAATCATTTTCATGTACTCACTAGTCAACAGTTTTTCTTTGACTCCTGTCAATACGGTGCATTACTAATCTCCTTTAGTTATTTAAAGTGACCTGGAAACACCCCCCCCCCCCTTTTCAACGCCATAATCCGCCCCTGCTGTACATACGCCATTTTGGTTGTTTACGCCGTCTATCTCTCTCACGTGTTTTATCGGGATTTTTTTGCCCTTGGTTATGGCCCCCAAACGTAAGTCAGACTCTTCTGATGGTAGTGCATCAAAGAAAAGAAAGGCCATCACCATGGAAGTTCAAATGGACATTATAAAGCGATCTGAAAAGGGAGAAACACCAACAAACATGGGTCGGTCGCTTGGCCTTAGTCGTTCGACTGTGGCTACCATTCTCAAAGATAAAGTGACAGTACAGTATATAGATAGCACTGTACGTACAGTACAGGTATTTTTCTTTATGTTCCGACTTACGATGAAATCGGGTTACGACGCGTCCAACGAACGGATCAACGTCGTAACTCGAGGACCCCCTGTATTGTTAATGCGATAGCAATGCCATGTCCAAGTAAACTCATTGTCACAACAAATAGACCAACATCATTAAACCTTGTGTTTGTAATTACCTATTCTCTCTTTGTTACGATTGAGACGCGCACGATAGTTCCGATCATTTTAATTTGAAAAGCATGCAACGATAGCGTGTATTTACCTTTGATTTGATTTTGCGCTGTTGCTAGAAGAGGTTGTGTATAAGGTTGATAATTTTGTTGAGAATATTTTTGAGAATTTTCTGGAATTACTTGTTCATTATCGATCGAAGTTTCCAGATGTGTCTCGTAATAGCTAAAGGAGTCTTCTAAACCGATGAATGTTCTATGACATAAGACAGTGTGATGAGTTCTCTTTTGATTGGGTGTTATTACGTCATGATGGAATGTTCGAAGCTTTTCTGGATTGCAGAGGGGCTATATAAGTAATGCACTGTCTGCTTGTACAAATGAGTTTTGAGTATTTTCGGAAAGTGATCTTGTATGCAGTTGTTGACTGCTGAATACAGTTGCATAACTTTATATGACGACTCCTGCCTTGTTGCTGAGTGAACAAGCTGCGTGAATTAACGAATTCGAATTACACTTATCAATGAATGAATAAATGAATGAATTAATAATTTATAAAGCGCGTAAATATATCCACCCCGACGGGCATGATCGAAGCGCTGGTGGGAGGGAGGTGGATAAACACACACACACACACACACACACACACACACACACACACACACACACACACACACACCCCACACACACCCACACAGTGGCGGGAAGGGTGCATAGATCATAACTTAACATTTTAACTTCTTCACTATCGCTCAACACATTCTAGCAGGCAGACCAGTCAATTAACATTTATGCAATACTTTCACGCAGTGACTTATGAAATTGGGATCAGATCAGATAATTATACGTTATATATATAGTTATATATGATAGTTATAGATTAGCAAGAAGAGAAGAAATGTGTTTTCAAGTTTCTGCGAAATGCATCAACAGAGTCTGCTCTCTTTATGCCTTCTGGAAGATCAAGATTCAAGCATCGGGGCTGAATCCACACTATTGATAAAAGCGTGTAACACCCTTTCTCTAATTATTCCTTTCAACGAGTTTTTTTCTTTATTTATATGTTTATTTATTTCTCTCTAAGTTTCTTTCTTTCTTTCATTCTTTTTAATTTTTTCCGCTTTCCTTCTTGCTTTGGTTTGCCCTTTTCTTGTCCTTTCTTTGATCTTATTTCTTTTATTTCTTTTAGTTTTTTTTCTCCTTTCCTTACCTATGCGCAACATATTGGCATGTGAATATGCCTTATGCAAATTTAATATGATCATGGGATTGTACCACGATGCATTGTGCTGGCAACTCCAACATGGTTGAATAAACCCGACAATTCCTTAAAGCATTCTCTTTTGATGTTAAGAGTTTGTGCACATGCACGGAAAACGACAGAGAAAAACAATAACGACGAAAACAATGATGATGACGACGACTTCGATAATAATCTAAGAAACTAACTAATCGATTATATAAATAGTTAAAACAAGCAAATAGGTATTGCAGCGATATACTGACAGATTATAGCCTACAGATAATTAATTGTAGCCATGCTGGCTACAAGAATTTCTGACCATATGATCCGTAGGCCTTACTCTGTCTCTGTTAGGTTTAAACTAGCTGTGTGGAATTACTTGAGATATACTGTTCAGATCCTTTAAAGCACATAACCATTAGACCTAGCATTAAATTCTCTATCAGAATATATCAACTTTTTATATATATATATATATATATATATATATATATATATATATATATATATATATATATATATATATATATATATATATATATATATATATATATATATATATATATATATATATATATATATATATGTAGCAGCTTTGAAGGAGATCGCGATGTTTAGAATAGCGCGATGCATATCACGTTGATAAAGACATAGCGCTATTATAGGCCATGGCTCAACGGATATCGTGCCTCTGTTTCTCAAAAACTGACCGGCCGGTGTAGCGTGTAGAGCAACTTCCTGCATTTTAACACATGATAAAAACATAAGTTTTTGAATGATGCTATAGTAAAGGTTCTACACTGTACCACCTTAAGTGTGATATTTCCAGATGCCTTTGTTCATTCTCTATCAGTAGATGCTTAAATTAAATATTAGTTTCTAGGGACATACAAATCGGAATAGAAACAGGGAAAAGGTTGTAGGAAGGTTCCAGATGTAATCATTGCTGATGTTTTAGGTGTTTTCCCAATTTAGTCCATCATAGTCTGAACCCATAATAGTAACCATGCCATATTATATATATCGTTGGAAAGAGGAGACGTTGTTCTTTCTTTGTCATTATTATTAGCATTTATAATTTTATTAAATTAAAGAGTTATTCTGAGTTTAGAGTCGTGATACCCTTAAGAGTAGCAATAAGTCTTTCACGCATTATGCTTAAAATAAAGATTAGCAATTAGCACACAATTAGTCAGAGAGGCAAAATCCCGTACCGCGAGCAGCCCGCGTAACATCGTTTTGGTACGGCTGGCGGTCCGATATAAAAGCAGGATCGTGGTCAGTTTTGGATCAGTTTTGATATATATACACACTATATATATTAAAATGATCCAAAACTGACCACGATACTGCTTTTATATCCGGTATGGACGCTGATCTGGGCAGGTACTGGGCGCTGCGGATCGGCCTGCTGTGCGCTCAAAACCCGCGAAATCGTTATAGCCGACATTTCCTTACAGAACGTTTAACCGTTTCTGAGATAAATAACTAAACAAAATGTCCACAAACTGCAATAGCCTCATTTCGCGCGCGGTTTCGATTCAAACCGTGTCAAGAACGTGCCGTTCCGTAATAAGGCAAATTTTGTTTTATTTCCATTCAAAACACTTTTGCACTCATGGCACCAATCTGACAAAATTTTGTGTTTTTGTCAAATTTTGATGCCGGACAAACTTTACAGTAGAGGCAAAGAAGGACTTCCAGCTATATATTCACATTCAGTTTGACCCACGTGGAAATACTAATAGATGCTTTTCTCTACATCTCTAATATGTGGCGCTGCCTACAAACTAAAGCTTCTGCCACAAATTTAGCTACAGCCAAACACGCTTACAACGAACACGCTTTAAGTGAAAAACGCTTTTACCAAATTTAAAAAAAATCCCCTGCCAAAGTTATTCTTATTGATTACTTGGAATTTTCTGGATATAACGAACACGGTTAATTCTCTTACACCTAATATATTTTTTAAATCCCAGACACCAAATTTCGATGGATGTAACAAAAACAAAGTACGAAAACAACGCAAATGACGTAAATTCTCTGAAATGAGGTAAAATCCGCATCAAAATTTTGACATCATTCATATATCTGTAGAAAGAATCTTCTTAAGTCCTTGGAGAGGATCTCATTTTGCAAAGTTAAAAAGAAAAGTCCTTTCAAAATCTGGCAGTCTTTTTGTTGTTGGCACCCAAGAACGTTTCACAAGTAAAGGGAAGTTTACATTTTCTGAAAGTAACGTGGTGCGGTAATTTTCACACTCCTGAAGGTTATCTTTTTTTCATCACTCTTCAAAAAAAAGGTAACCTTCAGAGTGTGAAAATTACCGCACTGTACATCAGCCATCCCAGCAAGGTCCTCCTGAAGCAACTCTCTTAATAATATATTTCCTATCGTCATGTATTTTAAGTCTACTCTCCCATTTAGTATTATCAGACACTAATATATTATATAACACACTTGCACCTTTTGGTACTGAGTAAGCTATTCTAAGGCATGAACTTGAATCATACATTAAGTCATTATCAATATTAACAATAAGACCTAAGGTTTGTATATATTTCTTTACAGTTCGGACACAACCATTGTATGAAATAAAATCACTAGCCACATTATATCCAATAATTTCAATAAATTTATCACCAAAATTCAGCTTAACACAGTAAGTCGTTAATGAATCACACACCAAGTGTTTCATATTTGCAGAATTCCACTGACTATTTAGAATTTCTTCTGCTCACTAACTATAATGTGCTGCGCTGGACTTGTCTGCATTAAGAAGTAGCCCTGATATTGTCTTATAGTAATCTATTGTAGAGAATGATTCTTTAAATGATACATTATCGCATACTAGAGTCAACTCCGTATCATCAGCATATTGCACTATCGTATTTTCAGTATTATTAACTAAGATAACTTGAATGTTTCTACTTTGTCTCATTAAAATAGCCATAATCTCTACACTCAAAATAAACAAATAGGATGATATTGGATCACCTTACCTATAGCCTCACGAAGAAAGTCTACCATTAACAGATATGCTAGATTTTATATTTTTATAAAAAGACTAAATACAGCTATAGAAACTCGGTCCAAATCCAAATAATCGTAAAGCATTAAACATACATTTTCAGCTAACTATCAAATGCTTTTTCAAAATCTAGGCAAACTAATAAACAAGGCTGTTCTTTTTCGTGCAAATAAGAAATTAAATCATGAATTAGCCTTACATTATCTCCAAGATATCTCCCTCAAATAAATCTGGCCTGATCGCCACTTGATTATTGATGGTAGAACACTTTTTACCCTATTAGTGGTACATGTAGAGCCTATTTTATATTCAACATTTAGCAAAGATATTGGTCGCAAGTTCTGTTTTTTTTAATGTATCCCTAGGTTTATCTGCTTTTTGGAATACATATTATGATACCTTCTGTTTGTGGTTCTGATTGGACTCTTTGCAGTCCGCTGGACCCTATATATAATGATAAATAACTAACTAAATATCTTCTGTTTGTGTTGTGGATAGTTCTGCTTTACGATCCAACAAATGGGCAAATATATTTTCAAAACATCTTAAAAATTCGGCTATCAAACCCTCATTCCCTGGGCTTTTTCTGTTTGACACACGCATCTGACCCGCCTCTTCTAAAGTTATTTCCCCTTGGAGAGAGTTCTTATCTATTTCTTTTTACCCTATTTTTGGCAAAAATGCCCCCTGGGCTATGAGCCTTGTTTCATGCTTTAATTATATGTGGTTTTGCTAATAAAAGGACAAAGTTCCAAAGTTTAAAGTTCTAAAGTTCAAAGTTTTATAGTTGGAAAATCGTTAATTATGTCGGTTAAGTCACAGTCTTCTACTGGTCTATTAGAGTTCAAGCTAGAATAAAACAAATGTACTTCTTTTCTTATGTCCTCAGAATTATTATGACACGCCCAGTTTGGTCTTCTAATTTACGAATTTGTTTACTCGCATAATTTCTTTTTTTCTAAGGCGCAAAAATAACCTGTAATTTTCACACTTTCAGCGACCCATCTTGCACGTGAGCGTAATAAAACCCCTTTTATTCTTTTCCCTCAATAATATTTATTTTTATGAGGTCTGATTCAACTCTTACTGCTTTTAAAAGATTTTCTTTACTATATAGCACACATATTTTACTCTCTAAATCTTTTTCTATCCGGCCATTGAATTTTTCTAATTACTACCATATATAATTGTTATAGATGATATCTTCATCAAAAGGGTATCGAGAAAAGCTTGATCCGAAATAACCCCTTGAATTTCAGATAGAGGGATATCACTTAAATTATTTGCATCGTAGACAAAAGCTGCATATTCACTAACAACATTGTGTATGTGTTCACTAATCATAGTAAGATATTCTTTGTCCTTTAAGTGTTGAGCGTTTAATTTCCATAAATTATATATTTTATCTTCATTTTGAGAAACAAAAGAGAGCATTGCTAAGGAATTATCAGTCCCGTAACCTGGAGTAATGTCAGTATCATCAAGGTAACTAGAAAACGACTCGGATATTAGAAGGTCATCTAGTCTACTCTTTTGTAAAAGTATCCGCCTACGCCATTTAATAATAATAATAATAATAATAATAATAATAATAATAATAATAATAATAATAATAATAATAATAATAATAATAATAATAATAATAATAATAATAATAATAATAGTAATAATAACGGATTTTTTATATAGCGGGTACTCCAGCCTATGACCAGACTCACCACGCTTTACATAGTCATTACAGCAAGGGCGGATCTTGGGGGGGTGCCACGGGTGCACGTGCACCCCCCCCCCCCCCACGGACGACCCAAAAAAATGAAAAAAAAAAGAAGAAGAAAGAAGAGGAAGGAGAAAAAGAAGAGGAAGAAGAATATTCAGAATATCCATAATATTCATAATATTCATAATAATCATCATGCTAATAATCGTCATGCTAATCATCATCATCAGCAGCGGCAGCAGCAGCATAATAATAATAATAATAATAATAATAATAATAATATTAATAATAATAATAATAATAATAATAATAATAATAATAATAATAATAATAATAATAATAATAATAATAATAATAAAAAGAAGAAGAAGAATAGAGGACAATAATAATAATAATAATAATAATAATAATAATAATAATAATAATAATAATAATAAAGGACAAGAAGAAGAAGAAGAAGTTGTTTAATGTATTTAAAGTCTTTCCACCAAAGTGATACAATAATAATTTATTTAAAGTCTTTCCACCAAAGTGATACAATAATAATAATAATAATAATAATAATAATAATAATAATAATAATAATAATAATAATAATAATAATAATAATACATGTAATAATAATAATAATAATAATAATAATAATAATAATAATAATAATAATAATAATAATAATAATCGTCATTTACCTCAAAGATGCATTCTCTCCTATTTTCTTTCCCATATCAATCCCTGCCCTCTTCACGCCTCAATCTCCTGTTACCCCCACCCCCTCCCTCCTTTCTTCTTTCGTTTACTCACACTCACCAATCGGCCTACACATGTTAGACTTGTAACAGCTCAAACTCAACAACAAAAGAAAGTGTAACACATGTATGTCAGGGCGTTTTGCCCATAAACTGTTGTTTTGAAAGAATAACTGTTCTTTGCTATGAATCTGAGGTAAGATACAAAAACTTCTCTCTTCCCCCCCCCCACCCCCCCCCCCAAAAAAAAAGTGCACCCTCCCGCGTGAACCTGCTGATCCGCCCTTGATTACATATAAATACATGCACTCGATAAAACATCACTTTTGCTACAATACACCAAAAGACGGAACAGTAAAGGTACAGACTATTTACAACTATGTACATAAATTACAAAAAAGACAGAAATAGACTATTTACAACTATGTACACAAATGACAAAAAAGACAGAAATAGAATAGCAAAAACCTATTCACAGCTATTTATATGCCCGGTTAGGCCCGCCGCCCAGGAAGAAAAACAGTATAAATATTTACAGCCGTGTATACACTTACGGATCAGACATAGACAAAAGATGAGAGAATGGCAGCGGGATACAAATCAATCTGAATAATGCAGTTTGAAGAGGTGGGTTTGAGGGCCTTTTTGAATGCTTGTGTTGATTGTATGTTGCGGATGTGGGAGGGAAGGGAATTCCACTGCTTAGGTGCGGAGTAAGCGAATGCACGTTGGCCGTATGTCTTAGTGCGGGTGACGGGAACCTTGAGTGTGCGAGTGTCAGCAGAAGATCTTAAAGTGCGTGAAGGAGAGTAGACAGACAGTAGATCAGCAAGGTAGGAAGGACAAGAATCTGTGAAGAAGTTGTGACAGAGAACAGAGAGTTTGTACTCTATGCGTGCTTGCACAGGAAGCCAGTGAAGGGAATGTAGTAGAGGTGTGATGGAATCGCGTTTCTTAGCTCGGAATTTACATCTTTGTACTTCAGGATTTAATGCGCCATATATCTAACAAGTCTAAATTTGTCACCATATTATCTACTTTTTCTTGTGATTTTATGTTGTTATTATGTTTGTAATTATAACAAGCTAAAGTAAAGTTTAAAACCATATTCCAATCCCCGCCAATAATTAACAATTTCAATTCCTATTCGTTTAATATTTCCATTTAACACTGAATAAAATTATGGATCGTCTCTATTTGCACCATACTATAAGAACTCTTTTGTCCAGTATTTTTGCAGTTACAAATTTATAATGACCACTAGGATCTTTCTTCACTTTTTCAACAGAAAACTTAAAATTATTATGGAAGAAAATGGCACCCACATCATTATCAACTTGCTTTAAAAAGGCTTACAGAAGCATTCACTTTCATATTATTAAACAAATAAAATAAATACCGCAGACAAGATTTTATTGCTATAGTGGACGATCGGTGGTCGTGCATCTTTCACATTGTAAAAATAAATCCACTGGAAAATAGTTCGAAACCCATCAAAACGATCGCCGATAACGATAATTTGCAAAACGGGAAGTTTGTTTTTATACATAAAAGCATCTGATTAACAGGTTTAGTTTTTTGACAGCGAATCAGAGATGATTGCTTCAAGTAGTAAGAGAAGCAATGATTGACGCCCTCACAATTATCTGTAAAAGATCTGGCAGAGCGGGGAGTGGCCTACACCATGCACCCAGTCGCTTATCATCATTCCTCCCCAAAAGGGTAACTTTCAGGAGTGCAAAAGAAGAGGGAGGCAGACACAGAGGTGGGAGGACAACATTCGAGAATGGACTGGGTTGACACTGAGCGAAGTCATGAGGATTGCCAAGGACAGAGAAGGGTGGAGTACGCTGGTTAAACGATCACCTGTGGTGCCCCGACGACCTCCGAGTTACGGGATAGAATATGATAGAATAGGATGTTCACTGCAATTTTGATGTTTTCTAACACAACAAAACCTCAGCATACGTTTTATCACAACATTCAACAACTGTATCTTCAATCTTTCCTGTACGATCCTTCTCTTTCGGGTTTCACACTCACGGCATTGAATTATCTCCCACCAGTCATTTTGTGAAAGGATGCACGTGACGTCACAAGGCAATGGCAGTGATGTCCACAAGCACAAATTATTGACAGCGTGGAAAGTGAAAGAAGGTCGTACGGACAGAACTGAATGTAAAAATGTGGAGTTTTGGTTTGTAAAGCATACAAGGCCTTGTTGTGTTAGAACACATCGAAATTGACGTGAAATTTCAATCTGCAGCTCTAGCTACTAGGATTAAAATCCAGTCTCTAGCAAATGGATATGGACGCTTACCGCGGAAGTAGTTGACGACGAAGTCGACCTGGCTTGCAGTGTCCATCACGGCCAGTCTGCCATCCACAGCTCGACACCGGTCCCTGGCGCCGAACCAAGTGGCAGACTTGTACTCCTTGTAACACGTGCGGGATGGAGTGTGCTCCAAGGAACCAGACGGACACGTGTCTGTACTCAACATCAACAACGTCAAGTTAGTGTAACTGATGCATGTCGATTCCATGGGTGGCAAGGAATGCTCCTCTCTTATTTACTCCTCCCACCTCCTTCCCTTTTCTTCTTTCAATTTCGTCTATTGATTGACCTGTGGCATCTTCGCAAGGGTAGCGTTCTTGCCTTATAAAAACTACAAACACCACAGCAATTAGCTGGAAGAAAAGTGGAAGTGATTACAAATAGCACTCAATACAGTAGTAGATTGAGCTGAATAAGAGTAAGAAAAATTAGAGGTAATACTGTCCTCAAAATTTTATTTCAAACTGTTACCTGTGGCCTCTTTTTTTTTTAAATTTAAATCGTACCTTGCTGCATCCTGTAGTAACGATAACCAGGCGCCGATGCTTCGTCACCGTGACGTAAGAACCTGGTTGACGTCACCTGGCAGGTTTGCGTGAGGCCATTGTAAAAGAAACCCTGGCTGGAAGGTCGTCTCCTGCATGCCAGTGCGCATGCCATGACGGAAGGAACGGGAGAGTATTGCCACGTGGCTGTGAAAATCACTGGCAGCTTGTCCCTGAACGCTGGGTCCTGCCGCCACAGACTGCCTTCTTTTGCCTTTACTCTGCACAACAACAACTGCAACATCAGTATTAATAATATTGCTGACCTTCTTCACCTTTACACCTTCTAGACAACTTTGCTCTTCCCATGACGCGTGGCTGTTTGCAGTTCCATCTGTACGTATTAAATCATACGGCGAACTTGCTTTCTCTTACCGGTATTTGGAACACACGCTTCCTCTTTTTCTTTGAAATTCGTCTTCAATTCAGTCAATTAAACCCTCCCCCGAAACTTATTTTCCTTCCACTCAGTTACATGAATGTAATAAAATCTGCAAAGCCGTAGTTCGCGCGCGCATGTGTGTGTTTGCGCATGTGTGTGTGGGTGTGTGTGTGTATGGTGTGTGTGTGTGTGGAAACACTTACACAGTGTTATCTGGATAAATCGGTGAACATCTACATAACTTGTATTGACATGTCTACTTGTTTTGACGTCAGAACAATGATCCGTTTGGGTTAGGGCTGGGTTAGGGTTAGGGGACGAAATATGAGCCATTGTCAGCACAACGTAGGTGGCGTTTCGGGAAAGTCATAATAATACTGTGTAACCTCGGCTGTGTGTGCGTAAGCGCGCAAGTGTTTTAGTGTGGACTAAAACAGAGCATTCAAAAATGAACAATGATGAGAAACAAAAGTGTACTGTACATTAAAAAAAACACAAAAAGAATGCTACTTTAGACCAAAACTAGAAACAAGAATAATGGTGTCGTTTTGTTTTTGTCGTTATTGTTGTTGTCCTTATTATTGTTGAATTCTTTTGGTTTATGTACGCATTTGTTTTTCATTATATGTTAGTGTGCCTATTATGTGTAAAATTTGTGAATGTATGCTGGTTCCATATCTCCACGCTTAGAGTCTTGTTTGGGAGGAAAAAAAGTGCTTACCCTCTCCTATCCTATCCCGTAACTCAAAGGTCGTTGGGGCACAACAGATGATCGTTTAACCAGCGTACTCCATCTTTCTCTGTCCTCATCAACCCTCGTGGCTTCGTTCGGTGTCAAACCAGTCCATTCTCGAATGTGGTCCTCTCACCTCCTTTTCTGTATCTCTCATCTTCTGCCTCCTTGCACCGTGCTGGGCCGTGGTTTTTGCAAGGCCTGATGATCTGGTGACGTGACCATACCATCGGAGTTTCCGTTTCTTCACCACTGTGTATGGGGCGCCATGTGTCCATTTATTCTATGTGACTATTCTATACATAGAATAAATCCTATGCACATAGAAAGCATTCTATGCAGACAAAAAGCATTCATTAGTTGAAATTCCATTTATAAAAAAGAAACCAATATTGTAAGTCATAGAATAAAATTCTTTGTATAGAATAACATTCTATAATATAGTGTAAAATTCTATGTCCATAATAAAATTCTATGTATAGAATAACATTTTATAATAGAGAATAAGATTCTATGTATGTAATACAATTCTATATTATAGAATGCACTTGTATGCATAGAATTATATTCTATAACATAGAATGAATTCTATTACAAAGAATGAATTCTATAACATAGAATTTATTCTATGTGCATACAATTCATTCTATAACATAGAATGAATTCTTTAACATAAAATAAATTATATGACATAAAATGAATTGTATGTGCATAGAATAAATTGTATAACATAGAAAGAATTCTATAATAAAGAATGAATTCTATATGCATAGAATTAATTTTATAGCATAGAATTAATTCTATGACATAGAATTCATTCTATGACATAGAATTCATTCTATAGGCATAGAATGAATAGTATAACATAGAATGAATAAGATGACATAGAATGAATTCTATGACATAGAATGAATTCTATACATAGAATGAATTCTATAGCATAGAATGAATTCTATGTTACAGAATGAATTCTATGTCGTTGAATTCATTCTATGCTACAGAATTCATTCTATGCTATAGAATAAATTCTATGTCATAGAATTCATTCTTAGCTATAGAATTCATTCTATATTATAGAATTCATTCTATGTCATAGAATTCATTCTATGTCATCTTATTCATTCTATGTTATCCTCTTTATTCTAAGCTATAGAATTCATTCTATGTCATAGAATTCATTCTATGTCATAGAATTCATTCTATGTCATAGAATTCATTCTATGTTATAGAATGAAATCAATACATACACTTTTTTTTAAAATAGTAAAAACTGGGGCTCTGTCGAGGTATAAAGAACATTTTTTAAGGCATGGGACTGTATTGCAGAGAGATATACACATTTCCACATCCCATCACCACACCACATCACTCTACATCACACTGCACCACAAATGTGATGGGTAGGTGTGGTAGAGTGATTAGGTTATGTGATGATGTGGTCTGATTCACTCGCGTTTAAGGCATAATAGAACTGTATTGCAGATACATACATACACATTACCACATCACATCACCACACTACATCACTCTAAATCACACCACACTGCACCACAAATGTGATGGGTGGGAGGGGTGGGGTGATTAGATTATGTGATGTGATTCACTGATGCCATGATATGTGCTGTCTGCTGCAATGTGAAGATGTGCTGCTGCTGTGATGTCGGCTGATGTGATGTGATGATTTGTTGATGTGATGTGATTTTATGTGGTGGGGCGTTTTCACGATGATGGTGATGAAGCAATGTGATGCAGTGATGTGATGTGATGATGTGATCAATGTGGTGATGATGCGATGTGGTGATGTGTCATACAATATCTTTTTTTTAAATTATAAATTTCGTTACAATTTATTGGTTGTTTTTTAATTTTATGTGAGTGAAATGAATTATATGTATATATAATTAATTGTATTACACAGCAAGAATTGTATGACATAAAATACCTTTTTTTTACATAAAATGGATTTTATTCGCAACACTGAATACATTCTATTTTCATAGAATTATTTTTTAACATTTGGTGCACATAGAATGCATTCTATGTTATAGAATGTTCATTCTATAACATAGAATGTTCATTCTATAACATAGGATCCATTCTATAACATAGAATGTTCATTCTATAACATAGAATGGTCATTCTATAACGTAGAATTCATTCTATAACATAGAATGTTCATTCTATAACATAGAATCCATTCTATAACTTAGAATGTTCATTCTATAACATAGAATCCATTCTATAATATAGAATGTTCATTCTATAACATAGAATCCATTCTATAACATAGAATGTGCATTCTTTAACATAGAATGCATTATATAACATAGAATGTTCATTATATAACATAGAATCCATTCTATAACATAGAATGTGAATTCTTTAACATAGAATGCATTCTATAATATAGAATGTTCATTCTATGCGCAACTAGGTCATTCTTTGTGAAATTGACGAATAAAGGCTTTGACGAATAAAGGGACATGTGCACGTGCGCAAGAACTGAAGAAATGTCTGACGTGCCAAGCGTTCTGCGGGCTTTATCAGACATTAGAACAGGCTCTAATCGCATGATACTGAGCCGATTGCAAATCGGACCGCAGGCAAGCAGTTGTTCTGACGTCATCACGTAGCAATCGCGATCGGATCGCAAACAAAATCGTTGCACAATCGGCATGTGTGGCGGGGCCTTTAGGTTTCTTGATGCAGACGACTTCGATGGTAATGTGAGTAGATCGCGTAGCAATAAAAATAATTTACGTCACACCCTACCCTCCCCCCCCTCCGCCCCTGCGTGCTTACTTTTTCATTACAATGTGCTGAGGTTCTGTAAGGGTTTATAGTGACAAAATCTAATTAAATAATCAGTTCTTTTTGCTCAATATCGAAGAAATAACCGTACTGTACACTCATAAAAAGCAATAATTAATATAATTAAAGGTCGAATATTGCGATACAACTCTGAGACATAATAATTATTGCAAAAAAAACTATTTCACCCCAGGCGTCCCCCTATAACCTATTTTCAGATAAATACCTCTGTTGCGAATTTGGCCACCCTTTGTGAGAACACCCACATTTATGTATAGTTCCTTCCGTTAATAAAATTGATAGCATAATAGCATTAGGAACGTACGTCAGCCATTGATGTAGAGTGATGTGGTGTGGTGATGGGATGTGGCAATGTGTATCTCTCTGCAATACAGTCCCATGCCATACAAAATGTTCTCTATACCTTGACAGTGCCCCAGTTTTTACTATTTAAAAAAAGGTTTTTATATTGATTTCATTCTATAACATAGAATGAATTCTATGACATAGAATGAATTCTATGACATAGAATGAATTCTATGACATAGAATGAATTCTATAGCATAGAATGAATAGTATAACATAGAATGAATAAGATGACATAGAATGAATTCTATGACATAGAATGAATTCTATAACATAGAATGAATTCTATGACATAGAATGAATTCTATTACATAGAATTTATTCTATAGCATAGAATGAATTCTATAACATAGAATGAATTCTATAGCATAGAATGAATTCTATGACATAGAATTCATTCTGTAACATAGAATTCATTCTATGCTATAGAATAAATTCTATGTCATAGAATTCATTCTATGCTATAGAATTCATTCTATGTTATAGAATTCATTCTATGTCATAGAATTCATTCTATGTAATCTTATTCATTCTGTTATACTATTCATTCTTTGCCTATAGAATTCATTCTATGTCATAGAATTCATTCTATGCTATAAAATTCATTCTATGCATATAGAATTCATTCTTTATTATAGAATTCATTCTATGTTATACAATTTATTCTATGCACATAGAATTAATTCTATGTCATGCAATTTATTTTATGTTAAAGAATTAATTCTATGTTATAGAATTCATTCTTTGTAATAGAATTCTTTCTATGTTATAGAATATAGTTCTATGCATACAAGTGCATTCTATAATATAGAATTGTATTACATACATAGAATCTTATTCTCCATTATAAAATGTTATTCTATACATAGAATGTTATTATGGACATAGAATTTTACACTATATTATAGAATGTTATTCTATACAAAGAATTTTATTCTATGACTTACAATATTGGTTTCTTTTTTTATAAATGGAATTTCAACTAATGAATGCTTTTTGTGTGCATAGAATTCTTTCAATGTGCATAGAATTTATTCTATGTATAGAATGGTCACATAGAATAAATGGACACATGGCGCTCACAGAGCATGTCATCGTGTTGTCTAATGGTTTGTGTGATGGTCTGTCGGACTTCTTTGTTGGTGATGTGCTTGGTATAGGAAATGCCCAGACGTCTTCTGTAGCATCTCATCCCCATGTTTTGTATTCTTCGTTGTAGATCTGCTGTGAGGGTCCATGTTTACCAAGGGTATAGGAAGATGTTATCAATAGTATTCAGTGTCCCGTATCCAGTATATTTAACTGTAGCTGACGTGTCAGTGCACAGCTCTTTGCCAAAGGTCGATTCAGCCCTGATGCTTGAATCTGTGTAACTTGTGTTGGTATCAACGCAGCCTGTTCACTCAATAACAAGTCAAGAGGAGTTGTTACCATGTTTCCCAACATTATTCAGCAAAAGACGCACACAACAGCAACAACTGCATTCAAAACCTCTCCAACATGCGGGCTGCGTTTCGTTTATAATCTCTCTACAGTTTCGAAAGAGGTAGAATATTCCAAAATGACATTTTCAATAACCAATCAGATAATTGTAGATTCTAGTCACACGACACCGGAGCATATAGGCGACTACTGGTCGCATTAGTCTGACACCAGCACCAATCAGAACAAAATATCGACACGGAAAATACGTAAGCTTACTGTGTTACGTCATAGAATGTTCAACACAGTTTGAATGAATATTGGACTACCTGATCGAATATATATTTTGACTCTTTCAAAGGTGATAGCTCTCGAATTTTTAGTCGGTGGTAAACAAGCAAAATCTCCGTATTGAGACAACAACATGAACTGACGAAAACAAAAATACATGTGCGCACTGGGTGTGTGTGGGTGTGTGTGTGCGTGCGTGTGTGCGCGAAAGCTTTTGGGTTCTGGGTGGTATTCATGACCGTTGGTTAATGCTTAACCAATGTTGGTAAAATTAACGACGTTGGTTAAGCTGGAAATTTTAAATTCATGAGGCCTTAGCAGAGTTAACGACGGTTGCTAACCATGGTTATTTTAACGGAGGGGGGACCACCCGATAACCAATGGAACACTGGTTAAAAATGGCGGCCATCATTTGGTGGCAACTTCGACAGAGACGAGCTCCGAGGAGAGAGAGGTTATTTCGCGGCAGAAGTAATCCACTTGACAAATTTGATGATGTGGAACTGGTATCAAAATTTCGTTTTCGTCGGCATGATATCATCACGTTAACGAACGCGGTAGACAGACTGAAACTGTGTGATCGGCAAGGCGTTTTGTCACCACTTTTACATGTGGGTCTCACTCTTTGTTTTTATGCCTCTGGCACCTTTAATAATCTGTCATATTAATAAAACGGGTTAATATTATTATTATTAAAATATTGTTGTTGGATTTTGACTGGTGATGTGTAGGCTTATTGTGTATCTGTATAGTTTATACTCGTAGGGTAATGCAACCCTACGAAATAAAGACAACATTTCAAGTTCCAAACTACCCAGAAACGGCAGAAATTGACACCTCAGTCTAAAAACAAAATGTAGGCCTAACATTACAAACTACAAAGTGATCAAAAGTGATTTCTCTCCTTTCACCCCAACAAAAAGCTCGCTCTCCTTGCTCACTATGATATCCAGCATGCTGTCGGTAGGCTTGCTAATCACGCCACCATTGCCAGACTTTAATCGTGCGGCTGCACGATTCCGATGGTCTTTTCTCAAGGAGAACATTAGTTTCAGTGTACGAAAAAATTGCTTTTCTCTTTGCCATTGCCACAGCCATTTTTATAGGCCTATTTTGTTGACGAAAGAAGGAAAACAGCTGCTTGGATAATGCCCCCTTACGGATATTCCCGCACAGCCCAAAAATAGCCTTGGTTAAGTACCTAATGGGTGGACACTCGCTCATGAATAGCGATCTGCTAAACGATGGTTAACGATACCAGTGTTGGTTACAAAACCAATGTTGGTAACGTTAACCATCGCCTATAATTTAACGGGCCATGAATTCGACCCTATTATAGATGTGCGTTTTAATGAAAAGCTCGTTTAATTTCTGAAACGTTGTATAATAACATAGTTACTTGAACTGTATTTCTGTAGCCTCCTGCCCGTCTTCGCATTCGACACACGTGTGGGTGTGTGCGTGTGAGTGTGCGTGAGTGCGTGTAATCTCGATTCTGAGACATATTCCTTGCGTTTTATCTAGGCAATAAAATTATTTGACTTGACTTGACTTGACAAGGGGTGGAATTCATGGCCAGTTAAATTATAGGCGATGGTTAACGTTACCAACATTGGTTTTGTAACCAACAATGGTATCGTTAACCATCGTTTAGCAGATCGCTATTCATAAGCGAGTGTCCACGCATTGTTACTTAACCAAGGCTATTTTTGGGCTGTGCGGGAATATCCGTAAGGGGGCATAATTCAAGCAGCTGTTTTCCTTCTTTCGTCAACAAAATAGGCCTATAACCCATCGGAATCGTGCAGCCGCACGATTAAAGTCTGGCAATGGTGGCGTGATTAGCAAGCCTACCGACAGCATGCTGGATATCATAGTGAGCAAGGAGAGCGAGCTTTTTGTTGGGGTGAAAGGAGAGAAATCACTTTTGATCACTTTGTAGTTTGTAATGTTAGGCCTACATTTTGTTTTTAGACTGAGGTGTCAATTTCTGCCGTTTCTGGGTAGTTTGGAACTTGAAATGTTGTCTTTATTTCGTAGGGTTGCATTACCCTACGAGTATAAACTATACAGATACACAATAAGCCTACACATCACCAGTCAAAATCCAACAACAATATTTTAATAATAATAATATTAACCCGTTTTATTAATATGACAGATTATTAAAGGTGCCAGAGGCATAAAAACAAAGAGTGAGACACACATGTAAAAGTGGTGACAAAACGCCTTGCCGATCACACAGTTTCAGTCTGTCTACCGCGTTCGTTAACGTGATGATATCATGCCGACGAAAACGAAATTTTGATACCAGTTCCACATCATCAAATTTGTCAAGTGGATTACTTCTGTCGCGAAATACTCTCTCTCTCCTCGGAGCTCGTCTCTGTCGAAGTTGCCACCAAACGATGGCCGCCATTTTTAACCAGTGTTCCATTGGTTATCGGGTGGTGCCCCCTCCGTTAAAATAACCATGGTTAGCAACCGTCGTTAACTCTGCTAAGGCCTCATGAATTTAAAATTTCCAGCTTAACCAACGTCGTTAATTTTACCAACATTGGTTAAGCCTTAACCAACGGTCATGAATACCACCCCTTATGCAAAGCTTTATTACCAAACCATAGACCCAAATCAATGGTAAATAAATGCTATCATTGCACGCTTTGTTCGTAATTATCGTGCACGTCTCAAACGTAACACGGTTATGGTAAACTTTCGTCGATGTGATGTGGCCGGCATTGTCAAACGGCGTCAAAGCACCCGCAAAACTTTGCACGTCCGTTTGACATGGACGCATCCATTTTTGCCAACTGATGTTTCTCATCAAACCCGCGTACAAGTGCGAGCTTTGTGGCCGAGTGGTCTAAGGCGGGACTAACTTGCCTTGTCCACAGGTAAGAAACCAATGGCGATCCAGCATCTGGGCGTTATATTTCTCCGAATATTATTTACTTTCCAATCGGGCAACATCTCGGGGGTTTGCTTCCTTTCCCCTCCCCCCCCCCCCCCCCCCCCCCGACTCCCCAGCAAAATTTCAAAAACACAACTGTGTTGGGTTTTGGCGCTCCACAGGCTGAGACTACCCCTTCCCGGATCCCCCAGGTTAGGCGGCCCAGAATTTCACGATAAAAAGAGGCAATAAAGTGTCGCGCACACACACCAAATAATAAATTTGCACAGGCGCCGGTAGTCTGATTTGTGACAGTTGTCGAATACTAGAGTTATTATAAAGAGCTACGTTCTGGGTTTCGGCTTTTCACGCATTCAGATTCGCGGCGCCTGTGTAAATTTATCAACGAATTCTGTAAGCTACGCGATCTATACTAAACAAGAAAGCGTACCTGATAGGTCGGCAGCAAAGAAGGATGAACAAGATCTGGCGCAGCTTCATAATTATTATACGTGTGGGTGAAAACTTGACTTTTAAACAGTCCCAAATTATTTCTTTCTTTATTTTAAAATCAATTTATTTATTTGTATATTTTTATAATTTGTTGATTTATTTGTATTTGCTCCTTTGTGTGTTTTTTTTTAAAATAAAACTTTATTTATGTATTTAAATATTTATGTATTTTTATTTTGTAGTTTGTATTGTTTTAAAACTTCTTTTCGTTTTTTCTTTACGCTTGTTAATTTACATTTTATCTATACAGATTAACACGAAAGGCTTTTAACGAGACAAAATCGGTATGTTGGTCTTTTTCACTTTTAGAGTGAGTCGTCAAATGTCTCACTCATAGTGCAGCAAATGTGCTGAACTTAAAGGGGTAAGCCTAGGAAATGCCATTTGTATATTAAATGAATATTTTCATTATATCTCTAGAACCATACATTTTACCTGTATAAAAGATATTGCATATTTATACAATGAATTGTATATTTATAAAATACATTCAATAGCAATACAACACTTTTTATGGCTATGAAGCAACAGCTTTATGTATTTATAGAACACATTTTATAACACGAACAAAGCTTTTTTTTTTATCTGAAGAAAGCCTTTTGGCAAATTATTTTACTTTCGGCGTTTTACAATAATTGTATACTAGTGCCTTCTGGGTTAGGCATTGAATAGAATAGACCAAACGTTTCCCGGCGTGTCGTAAGAGATGACTAGCAGGGGTAATGTCAGCCAGGCATCACTGGGCGAAAGTCTTCTACACAGAAGTCACCGGCGCGGACGGAGGAACCTACTACAGGTTCAACGACCACGTGCTCGGGGCCAAGGCGAGCCACACTGTACTCGGGGATTTCGGCTGTGGCCAACAGCCTGGAGAAGGTTGGGCCCTGCCATGACTTTCTGGCAAAAGACACACCGTATGATGAAAAGAACCACTCTCTCCATACCGGATCGGTCGTTTCCGGGTTACCAAGGACCGCGCCTTCCGTTGGCTACCATGACAGAGGTGATAAGTGTGCTACTGATGGACAACTTAGCAAGATCCGCACGAGGGACAACATAATAACATCGTCATAGAAACATGGAATGTCAGGATCCTAACTGCGGAAGGAAAATTAGAAGAACTGACCAACGAGCTGGACCACTATCGATGGAGCATTTTAGGTTATCAGCGAACTGCGCTGGAAAGGCCTAGGTGAAACAACGACCGACAAAGGCCACAAGCTTTGTCTCAGCGGGAGAGAAGACGGACACGAACACGACGTTGGATTCTTGGTCACAAAGACATGCTAGCCACTGTCATGAGTTGCCGCCTAGTCTCCAGTAAACTCATTACCATCCATCTGAGAGCAAACCCTTTTAATATCATCCAGGCCTATGCCCCAGAATAAGACTTTCACGACAGCGAAGTTGAGGATTTCTAAGAACATCTACAGGCTGTCCTTGACCAAGTGCCGAAGAAGGACATAGTTATAGTGCAAGGCGACTGGAATGCCAAGGTTGGCCAAGATGCACACCACAACTGGGGAGAGGACCTCACTGCAACAACGAGACAAATGACAGGGATCTGAGACTCTTGGTGTTTGCCAGATACAACAATCAAGAGTCTGCCATATACAACAATCTGATACTGGCAAACACGCTTGGTCTCCACAAAAATCAAGACGATGGACATGGCACAGTCCCAGCGGGGAGCATCACAACCAGATTGACTACATCATGGTCAAGAAACTCTTCAGATCAATCATCAACATTGGCAGAACACGAACCTTTCCATGAGCAGACATCTAAAGTGATCACGTACTCGTGATGATGTCTAGGTGAAGTAGATGTCAACACCATGACCATTTTCAACTCAGCTGTGACAGATGCCGCCACTGAGATCCTTGGCAAGCACCGCTCAAGAAATAAACCATGGATCACACCTGAACGCTTGGACCTATGTGATAAACGAAGAGAGATGACAAAGAAAAAGAACACCTCACATGGAGCTAATGCATACCGAAAAATCAACAATGACATCCAAAAAGGCATGCGCACAGCAAAGAAGAACTGGATAGAAGATCAATGCTAGGAAATAGAGAACAGTCTGTACAAGAACAACAGCAAGGGGGCCAACCAGACTGTGAAACGGCTGACAAGTGTTAAACAGCCCAAGATCTCCACGATCCAAAGCAAGTCCGGCTGACCTTTACAACCACACATCAAACGGTAACCATCCCCAAAACAGAGAAGAAGAAGAAGAAGAAATCCTCTCAATTCTCCGAGAAGAAGTTGAGGCAGCAGTGCAATCGCTGAAGAAGGGGAAGTCAGTGGGAGTAGACAAGATACCCGCAGAATTACTTCAAGCAGGAGGAGAAGCGATGATTGACGCCCTCACCATTATCTGTTACAAGATCTGGCAGAGTGGGGAGTGACCAACAACATGGACCCAGTCGCTTGTCATCACTCTTCCCAAAAAGGGCATCCTTCAGGAGAGTGAAAATTACCGCACCATCAGCCATCCAAGCAAGGTCCTCCTGAAAATAATACTCAACAGGTTGAAACCCCAAGCTGAACAAATCATAGCTGAAGAACAAGCAGGATTCAGGGCAGGGCGAAGTACCATTGAACAGATTTTCAACCTCAGAATAATCTGCGAAAAATACCTACAGCACTAACCACATCTATATTATGTGTTTGTAGACTTCAAGAAAGCGTTTGACCCGAGTCTGGCATGCAGCTCTATGGGCAAAAATGAGAGTGTACAACATCTCCCCTATAATTATTGAAGTCATCAAAAGCCTGTATGACAAGGCTACCAGTGCAGTCCTCCACAACAGCGCCATCGGGAACTGGTTCAGAACAACAATCGGTGTGCGCCTACTCTCTCCAACACGCTTTAATATCTTCATAGAGCGCATCATTTCAGATGCCCTTGCAGATCACGAAGGCACAGTCAGCACAGGGGTTAGAGCAGCCTCCAACCTCCGTTTTGCTGAAGACGTTGATGGATTGGTTGGAGAGAAACAAGAACTTGAACAGCTGGTACAGAGACTTGACACCACCTCCAGAGCCTATGGAATGGAAATAAGTGCAAAGAAGACCAAAATGATGACCAACAACACCAATGGCATCAACACGGACATCAATTGCCAAGGCCAATCCCTCAACACAGCGCATAGCTTCAAATATTTAGGAGCCATTGTATCAGACAGTGGGTCCCTGCAGGAAGTCCTCTCCAGGATCGCACAAACAATTGCTGCCCTGACAAGGTTGAAGCCCATTTGGAAAGACAGGACTATCTGTCTACATTCCAAGGTAAGGCTGCTGCGCTCCCTTGTCATCTCCACCTTCATAATTATATACTTGCGAAACATGGACGCTCACAGCAGATCTACAACGAAGAATAAAAAGCATGGAGATGAGGTGCTACAGAAGACTTCTGGGCATTTCCTATACTCAGCACATCACCAATGACGAAGTCCAACAGACCATCACACAAGCTAACATGATGACATGCTCACAGTGGTGAAGAAACGGAAACTCTGATGGTATGGCCACGTCATCAGAGTTTCAGGCCTTGCTAAGACCATACTGAAAAGCAAGATGCAAGGAGGCAGAAGAAAAGGGGGACAGAAAAGAGGTGAGAAGACAACATTCGAGAATGGACTGGCTTGACACTGAGCGAAGCCATGAGGGTTGCTGAGGACAGAGAAAGATGGAGTACGATGGTTAAAAGTAGCTATGCGAAAGTTGGTATAAATTAATATAAATGAAATCGTCGATGGGAAAATAAATGCTCCGAATGCATTCTACAGGTAAAATGCAATGTATGTATTATAAAATGTATTTTATAGATATACAAGCTCGTTGTTATTAAATTTAAAAAAGTATCAATAAAATTAAGTATTTATAGTTTGTTGTTATTATAAAATGAATTATTTTTATATATAAAATACAGTTTTTACAGATACAATAGTTTTTCTGTAGAATATTTACACACGGTGTGATGATCGCATGCGATTTCTCTTCTCTATCGTAAAATGTAGTATGTAGTTATAAAAATGTTGCTTTATAGCCATAAAAAGTGTAGCATTGTTATAAAATGTATTATGCATATATATACAATTCATTTTATAATTATACAATATCTTTTATACAGCTAAAACCTATGTTCTATAGATATCGTGAAAATAATAATTTAATTTACAATTGGCACTCGTAAGCCTACCTTCTAACACCATAAAAATGATCAGGCGACAGGACGTGCTGTACTGAGTAGGCAGGATATCGGCGATATTTTATAATACTACGACCATTATAAACATTGATTCTGAACGTTCTACGTGCACCTCAGTAGATCAGACAATTTAAAGTTTGTTCAAACTTATCCAGAAAAATGACGATGATGGTGGACACAGTGATCTGATTTGTTACGCGCACAGCTCCACACTGGCAGCATGCTCAGGGTGCATGCAATATGTAAACTTTGTTTTAAATAAAATAATGAGAAAAGGGCCGAAAAAAGTAGTGGACCAACTGCCGAAACAAGGTTAAATAGTTGTGTAAAAGAGCACTACATGTGTCATCAATAAAGGGGAGTAGCTTGAAAGCGAATCGATTGGTTGATGGAAAAGTTACAGTCCCGTGTATCTGTCAAGTTTGTATTAACGATTCAATGAAGAACTGATCCATGCCACGCTGTCTTTTGTTGTTGTTGAAACTTTGAAATAGTATGGAATCAGAACGAACCAAATGTCGGTCGGTCGGTCTGTGTGTCTCTCCGGACGTTCGTCCGTTGCACCTCACATCACAAGAACTACTGAACTGATTTTTGACTAAACGTAGGATCGTTACATAGGTTAGTGGCCTTCCATCCGTTTCACCATGTTTGCTCTACCGCAAATGTTTCTGGAGCCACTTTTGTTGCTAAACACATTTTGCTCAATATACCAATAACCGCTAGAGTTAGCCTATGTCGCTGATTTTTGCTGTATACATGTAGGATATACCCGATTGGTTTTTGTTATTATTTTTTGGTAGTAGTGGCATTCGCCTGTAGTTCTGGGAATCACGTAATCATACATATCTCCGGTAGTTAACATTTTCGGAATTATATTTAATAATATATATTTTAGACTGATCTAATAAATAAATGGTACATCTACCTAATTACTAATAATAAGGATAATAATATTGATAATAGTTAGTTAGTTATCCATTGCTTACATGGTCCAGCGGACTCCCAATCAGAGCCCAATCAAGACCACAAAATCAGAACAACATCTGGGTTGAAAGACGACTCCCTGATCCGTATAAAAGATCTGCTGAAACAACCCTAGTGGTAACACTGAAGGCACTCCACCAGCCGGTCACTTTGCATCCCACGCAATGGACGCTGAAGCTATACTCTAATTTATCGAACCCCCGTTTTCAAAAACAAAATAAAATATAAACATCATTATAAAATATCAACAAAACACATACATAGAACATGTCCTATCCTATTTTGTTCCGTAACTCGGAGGTCGTAGGGGCACCACAGATGATCGTTTAACCAGCATACTCCATCGTTCTATGTCATCAGCAACCCTGATGGCTTCGCTCAGTGTCAAACCAGTCCATTCTCGAATGTTGTCCTCCCACCTCTTTTTCGGTCTACCTCTTCTTCTACCTTCTTGCACTGTGCCTTGCAGAATGGTCTTTGCAAGGCCTGATGATCTGGTGACGTGGCCATACCATCGGAGTTTCCGTTTCTTCACCACTGTGAGTAGGTCATCGCGTTGTCTAATGGCTTGTGTGATGGTCTGTCGGACTTCGTCGTTGGTGATGTGTTGGGTATAAGAAATGCCCAGAAGTCTTTTGTAGCACCTCATCTCCATGCTTTGTATTCTTCGTTGTAGATCTGCTGTGAGGGTCCATGTTTCACAAGCATAATAGGAAGACGGGGTGTCGGATAGCGCAGTGGTTGGAGCACTCGCTACTTTGCCGCAAGTTAAGCACCGTCCAGTGCGGTTAGCACTTGGATGGGTGACTGCAAACCGTGAAGCGACAAATAACAACGCCCCCAGTTGACTCAACTGTGACTGAGTACCTACTCTCTTAAGGGTGGGGAAGGTAAAGCAGCGAGGGAGAGAGATGGGCATCACCCT
Organism: Oncomelania hupensis; assembly: GCA_036898135.1. Classification (NCBI taxonomy): domain Eukaryota; kingdom Metazoa; phylum Mollusca; class Gastropoda; order Littorinimorpha; family Pomatiopsidae; genus Oncomelania; species Oncomelania hupensis. The sequence goes on along the minus strand of CM072517.1, from coordinate 55,702,762 downwards.
CATTACGCTGGCCCAAGATAAGTGTGATCTCCAACATCACGCTCCCCTACGGCCACAAGGCTATGGGACCACCTTTACCTTTTTACCTTTTATAGGAAGATGGAGATGACAAGGGAGCGCAGCAGTCTTACTTTGGAATGTAGACTGATGGTCCTGTCTTTTCAAATGGACTTCAACCTTGTCAGGGCAGCAGTTGTTTGTGCAATCCTGGAGGACTTCCTGTCGGGACCCATTGTCTGATACAATGGCTCCTAAATATTTGAAGCTATGCACTGCGTTGAGGGATTGGCCTTGGACTTTGATGTCCGTGTTGATGCCATTGGTGTTGTTGGTCATCATTTTGGTCTTCTCTGCACTTATTTCCATTCCATAGGCTCTGGAGGTGGTGTCAAGCCTCTGGACCAGCTGTTCAAGCTCTTGTTCCTCTCCAGCCAATCCATCAATGTCATCCGCAAAACGAAGATTGGAGATTGCTCTACCCCCTATGCTGACTGTGCCTTCGTGATCTGCAAGGGCATCTGACATGATGCGCTCTAGGAAGATGTTGAAGAGTGTTGGAGAGAGTAGGCATCGTTGACGCACACCGATTGTTGAACATGTCTACATTGCTAAATAATATCATAGGAAGCCCCAGTGACCATTTGGCAGAAAGCGTCCAATATTCCCAAGCTGACCCAACAGACCTCATAAACAAATGAAGTTTTGAAGAAAAAAGGTAGGTGATTGGTCTAGCTAAGAAGAAGATAGTATAGTAGATTGATAGAACAGAGTAGGAATGAGAAATAACAAAGGAGAAAAATAGCGACAGTGGGATTTTAAAGCACTACATTTCCAGAAAGTGGGGATTCTATTTATACCACTGGCGCTTGTATCTGGACACACGAGAGCCTATGCCTGTGACGCGTCTCCCCTATGGTTATCTAAAGCCCTTCGCACACTGGCGTCTAAATCTTGGCGCTTGCGTCAAAGCGTCTGTGACGCGACGACGCATGCAACTTGCTGCGCGCGTCATGGCTCGCACACAGGCGGCTTTCGACGCGCGCTTCTTTTGTGTACTTTCCATATTTGGAAAGTAGGCCTGGTTGAATTTTTTTCCTAAATGAGACGTGTAGCCATAGAGGTATAATTAGACAGCTTCTACTATTATAGTAAGCTGTCTGGTATAACTAGCTAGTTTTATCTCTATACATGTGTAGTATGCATGTGCCTGTGCATAGGTCACTATATTACGTCATTTTATTATTGACGTAAACAATCGCTGATGTGTTGGGGACTATAATCTATGAAACGCAAACGCAAACGTAAACAAGCGCAAGCGGTCGATCCCGGCCGTTTCTGTTGAGTCTGATCTTTTCTCGCACTTCATTATACACGTGTAGCACATTCCTTAGAATGTGGTCACACAAGACCTAATAATATCCGACACTACGTACTGACAAGCTGATAATTCAGAGCCGATCCACACACTGACATAGATTTAGAACTTCAAGTCAAAGAGACAACATCGGCAAAATATTTGGTCATCCACTTAGTCTAACACTCCAGCCCTTGTTCATGACACTGGCGATGTAGACCATGCTCTCCCTGTTCTTATCCCTATCATGGTATGATTTCAACCCTGAATTTTACAAGTTCTCCTGACTCTGAAATAATTCAATCAACAACAGCACCTCATCTTCTTTCAAATCCACCATATTTGCTTTTGAGAACGAGCGAGAGCTGCATTCTGATTGGTCAAGCCGCGCGCCTTGCCGCTTGGAAATAGGATGGATTCTATTCTTGTGGTGACGCGCCGCGTCCGAACGCGCGCAGCAGTCGCGGACGCGAGGAAGTCTCGCACACAGAGCAGCGCGCCCAAAACTTAACGCGACGGACCAAAACTTGACGCGTTGACGCTAGTGTGCGAAGGGCTTAAACACAGGGGAGACGCGTCACAGGCATAGGCGATCTAACCAAAGGGGAGAAGACCCTACATCCAGAAATAAAACCTTTTAATTATTATTTTTTCCAAAGAATATTTCGCTTATCAACAGCCTTTTTATAATCAATAAAGGTAATAAACAGTCTTTTCTTTTGTTTCAAGTTAATGTCAGTTAGGCGATACAGAGCAAACAACATGATCAGTAGTTGAGTTTGCCTTTTCTAAAACCTGCTTGCTTGCAAAAGATTATTTTTGAGTCTAAGAAGTTAATCCTATCATTAACAATGCTAGAAAAGAGTTTGCCCACACAGCTAAGAAGAGTTATTCTCTGTAATATTCTACATTTATAATAATAATAATAATACAGGATGCTTTACGCGCCTTACCCCAAATCATTCAGGCTCAAAGCGCGGCGACCTATACCAACATACACGCTCACCTGTTTCATCCACCCTCACACATACCAAACACACATCCATCACTCAAACAGGTGGTGTAAAGGCAGGGAGGTCGCTATTAGAAGACGGAAAGAAAATCGAATTTTTATTTTTGAAATTTTTATATTGACTGCGTCCTGTACCATTATTGAAGGGATTAACATTTAACGTATCCCCCATCCCTTTATAGAATGGACAAAATATATCAACAGATCGATCATTAGGAATTTTTACCACTGCTTAATGCCAAATCGAGTAACATTTTAATAGCGTTTTACGACTTACAAGAAGCTGCTTTTAAAAAAGTGATTCCTACGACAATATGGAGGCTGAAACAAGCTATTAACTCTAGTCAGAGAATTTTTTTTTTCCTGGTGGCGCTTGTCCCTCTTACAGGGAAGATGGCCAAGACAAGAAGTGGACACAAGAAAATGAAAATGATCAAAAAGAAGCCTTAGAAGGACGAGAGAACTAACGCGACCTCCATTTTAATACTGTAATGCAGGCCTAGGAGGTAAGGGGAATAACTGGGTGGGGAACGAGTGACGAACGACGAACTTGACGTCATCGCCTTGGAGCGCTCCGGAAAGGCACGAGAGAGAAGTCACGTGATAAGAGGGGGGTTGCTTTGTGGATACTGTGGAGAGAAGACGTCCTGACAGAGACGAGCGCTAAGAAATAAGGTAGGAACTCTTGATTGTCTAATTTGTAGGGACTTTTAGATGTTGCGCAGTGAGTAAAGGCGTAACAATACCATCTGAGAGATTGGCAGCCGTTGAAAATCAGGACGACGGTACCAACATGCAGTCAAGGGCAAGAGATGCACCCACATCCAACATTCACTACTACCACCACAGTGAGTGTGATTTTGGAGTTAAAGCATCTCATAACATCGCTTTGCTCTCAAATATCCGTATTAAAAACATCATCCGCGAGCAAGAGGGAAAAATATATAAGTTGTTGGTGGAGTCGAAGCAGACGACGCAACAGGAGCAATCCCGAATCCGACATATGCAGAAATTCTGAAGTCGCCGTCGGTTGGTACTGGTGCAAAATTGCTCAAAGCCTCTTCGAAACCTGCGATGCCAACTCCGAAAACCGCTTCCGACTATGAAAAAATCAAGATCCAACAAAACCATCTGCGCCATCATCGCATGACGAAACATCCGATGACGTAAAAGGAAAGGAATGCCGAATTAAAATTATTATTCTGCATGACTCCGTGTTGAATGGAGTGCATGAAAAACGGCTGGGACAATCGAATGGATTTGAGGCAGTCAAGAATAAAGTCTTCACTATCAACGAACTTGAGCCTGCCTTCAACTCAACACAGAGTAAAATTCCACCCAAAGCCGTTGTTATTCATTGTGGCATAAACCACGCTGAAGGAGCAAGACCCAAGATCCGCAAGCTAGCAATTTGTTCAATCGGTGAAGAACATCTCTTCCAGCTGCCCTATATCGAAAGTTATCATCAGCAAACTTTCAACAATATCTGACCCCAAGCTCCAACAAAAGAAAGACTTGTTTAATGCCATAGTATCCTCCGAGCTGGTGGAAGAACCGCAAGTTAGTTTCCTTCATCAACAATGACAACGTGCCACTACACGCCCTGTGAGACAATTTTCACCCAAATAAGCGGGGCTCCAGTATCCTTGCTGGCAACATCGGCCGCCATATCCATAAGATTGTGTGGGAGAAGCCACGAAGACCTGCTCGGCATCTTAACCGTGCAGACCACTTTTCTGGTTATTATGACTGGAAAGGCAACTTCTACCCTCACTCTCCCATTCACTTCACATCTAAGTGGTATTAACAAACATGCAACACTGGGACAGTTTGTTTCTTATTCATCAAGCGTAGCAATAAGACTTGAATATCACATAAATTATTTTATCTTTTCATACTCTTTAAATTAAACAGTTTCATTAGTACATTGCTATATGAAAAGTGAAAAATTATCTGTTTTCCAATGGAACTGCAGATCCATTTCTACTAATTTACAGCAATATTTAACTGAGAAAGATTATGCATTATGTTTACAATCATTACATGTAAACAAGAGGAAGTTACCTAAACTGAAAGGATTTTATTATCCACCAATGACAGATTTACATAGCAACAAAGTTCAAGCTGCTGTATACATCAGGAATGACTTGGACTATTATATAACATCATCGCCAGTTCAAAAGGACTTGATAGGCGCTTTTTCTGCTGCAGTTAAATTAAAAGTTAATCAAGATTTGAGTGTGAATATTTTATCTATATATTATCCAAAAGGTACGGACAAAAATAACAGTGACTGGCTACTCTCTTTTGATACTTCTGAACAATGGATAATATGTGGTGATTTTAATTCACATTCGCCTTTATGGGATAAGAATTGTTATAATGTTATTAATACTTGCTTTAGTGAAAATGTAATAGATTCGTATTTGATATTGCTTAATGATGGCAGGGTCACTCGCATTCCAGACGTGTCTACTCACTTTCCTTCAGCCATTGATTTGACTTTAACTACGCCGGATCTGGCCGTCGACTGTGTCTGGAATGTGGAAAGTGACTCTCTTGGAAGTGACCATCTGCCGATTACAATAACTGCATAATAATGTCGATATTCAGATAGAAGAGGATACTGTTCCTAAGTATATTTATAGTCGTGCAGATTGGGAAATGTATCAAAATCTGTTATTGTCATATGATACCGACTTTATTAATTCCGATGATATTAATGATGTATATGTTAAATTTATGCAACTAATTCACTTAGCAGCAGCAAAGTCTATTCCCCAGAAACGAACATATAGTAAGAAAAAACATACAGCAAATGTCTGGTGGAATGACACATGTGAAACAGTAGTTAAGGAAAAAAAGATTGCTTATAAAACCTGGTTGAAATATAGATCAGTAGAAAATTTTAAAGAAATGAAAAAAATCTAAAATTAAATGTAATAAAATAATTGCTTTTGAAAAAAGACAATTTTGGTCGGAATATTGTAAATCTGAAATAAATAATTATTATTATTATTATTTAATCGTTCTTATATAGCGCTTTTCCAGCTCAAGAGCTGCTCAAGGCGCTGGCCGATACAGGATCTAACTCAAGCCGCCCGAGGCGCCAACTTGCAGCCTTTGGGCGCACCGTCATAACGCTCCAGACCTCGGTTTATACTCTCATTATGCTGCAAAAGTATGGAAGAAATTATCAGAAATGATAAATGGATTTCAGCTTCCTCAGTGTCCTTTAAAATTAATAAATAACGATTTTCTCTCACCTAAAGAAAAAGCTGAAGTACTTGTAAAAGGTTTTGCTAATGCTAGTAATTTGTCACCTAACAAAAAAAAAAAAAAGAAAAAAAGAACGTGAACGTTGGGAAAATACTAATGAATATGAAGCACCCCCATCATTAATTCTGAAATTAAATATCATGAAGTAAAATATGCTATTTTAGATTTAGGAGGAAAAAGTCTGCTGTAGGATTAGACGCTATATCATATAACTTATTGATGCATCTTCCTGATAAATGGATACAAATTTTAAATAATATTTTTAACAAATGCTGGCATATGGATACTTTACCTGATTATTGGAAATCTTCTATAATAATACCTATTTTAAAATCAGGTAAGCCCCGATCAATTACGTCAAGTTATAGACCAATATCATTAACGTCTCATGTATGTAAAGTAATGGAAAATATTATTTTAGAAAGAATATCATATTATTGTATAAAACATAATATTATACCAGTTAATCAGGCTGCTTTTCAAAAAGGAAGATCAACAGTAGACCATTTAGTAAAAATCACAACCAATATTAAGAGAAAATTAGCAAAACGAAAAAGCGTTTTAGCAACATTTTTTGACATCACCAAGGCATATGACAGAGTCTGGCATGCAAGATTAATGTACAAAATAAAATCAATTGGTTTGTCTGTTCGTCTGTATAATTACATTGGCACTTTTTAAAGAGATACAACCCCCGGGGTGCCGGGGGTTTCAGTATAAATAGTATCCCCACTTTCTGGAAATGTAGTGCTTTAAATTCCCACTGTCGCTGTCTTTCTCATTTGTTCTTTCTCATTCCTGCTCTGTTCTATCAATCTGCTATACTATCTTCTTCTTCGCTAGACCAGTCACCTACCTGTTTTCTTGAAAACTCTTCCGGGACAAGACTCCTTATTTGTGTGTGAGGTCTGTTGGACCAGCTTGGGAATATTGGACGCTTTCTGCCAGGTGGTCACTAGGGCTTCTTATGATATTATTTAGCAATGTAGGCATTTTATATGTATGTGTTTTGTTGATATTTTATAATGATGTTTGTATTCTATTTTGTTTTTGTAAACGGGGGTTCGATAAATTAGAGTATAGCCTCAGCGTCCCCTGCGTGGGATGTCTTTATTGTAAAGTGACTGGCTGATGGAGTGCTTTTAGTTTTACCACTAGGGTTGTTTCGGCAGATCTTCTGTGCAGATCGGCGGGTGTCCGGTCCTGATTTGGCTCGGAAGAGTCCCCTGGACCTAAAGCAATAATCATGTAATGTAATTGTCTTAACGCATATTGAGTGTTTACATAAAAGTATTATTTCACCAGTACCTATGTGGGAATCAGAAAAAGATAAATCTGTTACTGTAATGAAAATAAGAATCACAACCCTCTGCTTACTGTATTTGAAGTTCGACATCATATACAAGAGAAGTATTCTGGACAACTGAAAATATATACCGATGGATCTGTTCTTTACACAGATGAAGCAGGAGCTGCGTTTGTAATACCGGATTTAAATATATGAGAATCATATTATTTAGGGAAAGTATACTCGATATTCACTGCTGAATTAATTGCGATATTAATGGCTCTAAATACAATTTCCAATCTTTCTGTGAGTACATTCAGCGTTGTTTTATGCGTAGATTCTATGTCAGTTTTACAAGCATTGAATTCAGATAATAATGGTGAAAGAGAAGAAAATATTTTGGAAATTAAAAATATTATTCACAGTTCGATAACTAATGGCACTCAGGTGAATTTTGTCTGGAATCCCTCCCATAGTGGTTTCCTTTATGATTGGGCTGATCGGGCTGCAAAACTTGGTGCTTCAAATATTAATTCTCAAACAATAAATATACCGTTGTCTTTTAAAGAAATTCAAAACTCTATAGAAAATAAATTTGTAAAAGAAATTAAACTTAATAGCTACTATAATAAACCTTGTGGAATTTCTAGATCAATTTCAAGCATGGCACATTGAATAATATTAAACTCAATTAAAACCAAATATTGTAAAATTGTCTCTGAAACATGTATTATTTCAATGCAGTAATATGCGTCCATTTTTGCCAACTGATGTTTCTATTATCGATTCCATTGATAACGTAAGCTTTGATGTAAGCATTAGTTTAGCAAAAGTTTTGATTGATTCTCCAGCTGCTCAGTTTATTTAATTATGTATTTTAAAATGATGATGAACTGGATGATCAGGATATCATCGAAGTCTAAACATTTCGGTCACAGCCATAATTACGTAGTAGTTAATGAAAGAATAATGATGATTGGTTGATTGATTGGTGAGAATAATGATGATGATGAAGATGGTGATGATGATGAAGATGGTGATGATGATGATGATGATGAAGATGATGATAATAATAATAAGAAGAATAATAATGATAATAATAATAATAATAATAATAATAATAATAATAATAATAATAATAATAATAATAATAATAATAATAACTCAAGGTTCCCGTCAACCGCACTAAGACATACGGCCAACGTGCATTCGCTTACTCCGCACCTAAGCAGTGGAATTCCCTTCCCTCCCATATCCGCAACATACAATCAACACAAGCATTCAAAAAGGCCCTCAAAACCCACCTCTTCAAACTGCATTATTCAGATTGATTTGTATCCCGCTGCCATTCTCTCATCTTTTGTCTATGTCTGATCCGTAAGTGTATACACGGCTGTAAATATTTATACTGTTTTTCTTCCTGGGCGGCGGGCCTAACCGGGCATATAAATAGCTGTGAATAGGTTTTCTGCTATTCTTATACACAAGGTCTGAATACAGAGCCAGACCAAATGGTCTGGTAAATATGTATGATGAGGGCTTTTTAGCCCAATTTTATTGTCCTTAACGCTCATGCAATAGGACGTTAAGCATCGTTTTTCGTTCGTTCTGCTATTCTATTTCTGTATTTTTTGTCATTTGTGCACATAGTTGTAAATAGTCTATTTCGGTCTTTTTTTGTAATTTATGTACATAGTTGTAAATAGTCTGTACCTTTACTGTTCCGTCTTTGGTGTATTGTAGCAAAAGTGATGTTTTATCGAGTGCATGTATTTATATGTAATGACTATGTAAAGCGTGGTGAGTCTGGTCATAGGCTGGAGTACCCGCTATATAAAAATCCGTTAATAATAATAATAATAATAATAATAATAATAATAATAATAATAATAATAATAATAATAATAATAATAATAATAATAATAAATTTTAAAAAAAAAGTAAAAAAAAAATAACAATAATAAAGGATGTTGTCCGCACGTTATATCTAAATCAGACTCAAATATCTATAACCAACTGTATGTACATGCTGACGCGTACTAAGTTACACCAAAGAGCTTATTATGGAAAGAGAGGGAACTTCCATTATGTCCTATACAAAAATGCGAGACGCTCTCACGGATTATTTCCCTTTGCTCGAGCTGGCTATATTTCATCATCTGCTATATGAATAATCTGTGCGTGGTAACTTATTGAGCCTATGCCATTGCAAAAGAACATTTTTATGGCAACGTTTGCAAAAACCAAACTTTTAACCATCATTATTATTAACATTCCGCCACTGCTGTCTTTTTTTTTAAATGTTTACTTATTGACATTTATTAGGTGCTTTTATGCTGCTTATGTGTGTATGTCATAGGTTCGTTTTCTGCCCTGGAATGTATTATTTTTTTAATCAACGACAGATATTTTAAAATTAAAATATGCATGACAGACTGTTTCATTTATCCGAAACTGTGTAAATCCGTAATCGTGAGAGAGAGAGAGAGAGAGAGGGAGAGAGAGAGAGAGAGAGAGAGAGAGAGAGAGAGAGGTGGGGGGGGGTGTTGGGGGAAGAGAGAGCTCTGTCATTCAATCAATAAATCACAATAAAGCACAATAACAAAATGTTTCACTAATAGTGTGAATTTAATTTATATCAGGTGTCCCCCTACCCCCCAACCCTCTCACCTCCCACATCACTGGCTTAATAACATCAGTCACTTCATGGAAAATAATTAATCAGACAGAACAATCAGAAACTAGACTACAACATTCCACGCAATATAGATCTAATGCGCAGAAATTCACAGATCAGAACAAGGACTGAGTTTCTACATTACTTTTTTTTCCCCGTTTACACTCAAACGAAAAGGGATTACAACAGATCAAGGACCATTTTTGTGCCTAGGTAAGGGGTTATCTTGCACAGTATTTGATCACGAGGAGAAAACAGACTTAGTCTAATTTAACTTGTAAACATAAGCAGTTTGACGAAGCCAAACTGCCAATCTGACATCTACTTTTGAAATAAGCACAAATATAGTCAAACTCTAAAATCGTCCTATATACGCTTATTGTGTCCGGGGACGTTAATTTTACTTAAAAAAAACCAAACAAACCAACCTAGCAATAACGTAAACAGTGAGCGACCTGTTGAACGTAAACTGTCAGCAAACAAACTGTTTTGGATTTAGCACATAGGTATAACATGAATCATTCAAGCCGCTCTCCGATTGTTTTAACACTAACAACACTGCAGCGGTCTTAGTTTAGGCCTACATAAACACAAAAAAATGAAGTTTTTCAATTGCAATTTACCTTTCTTTGTCTCTTGGAAATTTGAAAAAGGACTTGCCAACACAACTTTTCTTGTAGCTGGCATTATGGCAATTGATGGCTGTGCAAAAGTCACCGCCCTGTTTCACTCGGTCGCCTTTTGACTTTCTGCCACGAGCCATTTTCAGCATGTCGACAAGGGAGCATAACTCGTACCTTTCGTCTCGCGGTTCTGTACCAAGTTCCCCCTCTTTCTATCATTAAGCTATTTGGTTACACACACTCTCTCAAACACAACAAACTCACAGTCATCACTGAGGTCATGTTGTGTAAAGGCAGGGAGATCGCTATTAGAAGACGGAAACGAAATTAGTGTTTGTATATTAGAAATCTAAATTGACTGCATTCAATACCCTTATAAATGGGAGAGATGAATCCGAAGTACCTGGAGAAAACCCTCAAACCCATAAGTTCAACATTTCGCCTCTTCGTGCACCAGTGCAAACTTCGAGACTCGCTCTTCCTTCAGTCTAAACAGGCCACCCCGAATGGGGAATAGACTAGAGGAGGAGTTGGGGGAATGGCATGAACATACAGTAGTGGGTTCCTTTAGCGCTTTAGAATGTTTTGCCACTGAAGCTACACGGGCCGGAATTAACCACCAATTTCAGTCGTTCATAAAAGTCTAATCCAGCGAGAAAATTGTCCAGGCACTACTGTACGAACGGATCGAGATGCGAAGCCGGGTTCTCTCGCAAGCACAGGCGCTTGTATCTGGACACGCGAGCGCCGATGCCTGTGACGCGTCTCCCTTATAGATAACCAAAGGGAGACGCGTCACAGGCATAAGCGCTCGCGTGTCCAGATACAAGCGCCTGTGCTCGCAAGCTAGGCCAAGGTTCTACTACCATTCAGTCACAACTCTAGATCAAGGAGAACTGGCAGAGGTACGAAATAGCATAGCCTGGAAAGTAATCCTCAAACTTGTAAAGGTTATCGTATGAGTGAAACATGAGGACGTTCTCGTTGGTCTGGCCGTTGGGTTCGGTGCTAATGGTGTAACCACGCGTCTTGAAGTCGTTCCAGTCCACGGTCACTCCGCTGAACCAGACGTGGTCAGGAATACCGTTGGGGAAGTTGGTGTTCCATGCGTTGAATGGCCTGTGTGCGCCAAGATAGCAGAAGTACGGAGAAACGAGATTTGTATTCCCTGCAACAAAGATTATTGCATAGACGGTTAGTTTAAATGTCCATGGTTACGAACGTGAAGGGAGGGAGTGTGTGTGTGTGTGTGGGTGGGTGTGTGTGTGTGGGTGTTTGTGCGTGTGTGTGTGTTCAAAAACACACCTTTTTCCTTTTCTAAAGAATAACGAAACCTAAATTCATCATTTTTCTTTGTGGACACTTTATCTACTGCTAAGCATGTTATATATCATTCATATTTGTGTATACTCTCTCAAAGGTCAAGGTCATTGCACTTCACCATTGTTTGAAAGCGTTTAGCGCTGTATCCAAAGATTGTGCCAATTTGGATTGTGTGTGTGTGTGTGTGTGTGTGTGTGTGTGTGTGAGGGTGTGTGTGTGTGTGTGTGTGTGTGTGTGTGTGTGTGCAAATAGTTCAGATTGTGGCCTGTCGCTTCATATTTTTGTCTAGCTTCATTACCCTGGACCCTATAAAGTATAAACAATGACTAACTAACTAACTAACTAACTAACTAACTAACTAACTAACTAACTAACTAACTAACTAACTAACTAAGCTTCATTAGTATAAAGCCGAATCGCAACACCGCCAACAAAATTAACTTTTGAAACTGTTTATTTTTCGGCTCTGTGTGTGAATGTCTAGATATTTGAAAGGCTTGCTATATTGTTTTAACATAATTTCATGGCATCTTTACATGTTTTTTTTTACTTTTCTCTGTTGTCTTGTTGTTATGTTGACGATGTCATGTTGTCATGTTTGTATGCGCATCTCGTGTGTTATCACGATGTGTCAATGCGTGTGCATAAGCAACTTCTGCAGAAATCTCGTTTCCATCCGAGTGCTTTATATGTATCACCAAAATTCAGCTTAACACAGTAAGTCGTTAATGAACCACACACCAAGTATTTTATATTTTCAGGATTCCACTGAATATTTAGATGAGGCAATAAAATTAAGCTAGGAATTTCTTCTGCTCACTAACTATAATGCGCTGCGCTGGACTTGTCTGCATTAAGAAGTAGCCCCGATATTGTCTTACAGTAATCTATTGTGCAGAATGATTCTTTAAATGATACATTATCGCATACTACAGTCAACTCCGTATCATCAGCATATTGCACTATCGTATTTTCAGTATTATTAACTAAGATAACTTGAATGTTTCTATTTGGTCTCATTAAAATAGTCATAATCTCTACACACAAAATAAACACATAGGATGATATTGGATCACCTTACCTATAGCCTCACGAAGAAAGTCTACCATTAACAGATATGCTAGATTTTATATTTTTATAAAAAGACTAATTGCAGCTATAGAAACTCGGTCCAAATCCAAATGATCGTAAAGCATTAAACATACATTTTCAGCTAACTCTATCAAATGCTTTTTCAAAATCTAGGCAAACTAATAAACAAGGCTCTTCTTTTTTGTGCAAATAAGAAATTAAATCATGAATTAGCCTTACATTATCTTCAAGATATCTCCCTCAAATAAATCTGGCCTGATCGCCACTGATTATTGATGGTAGAACACTTTTTACCCTATTAGTGGTACATGTAGAGCCTATTTTATATTCAACATTTAGCAAAGATATTGGTCGCTATTTCTTTTTTTTTTTAAATGTATCCCTAGGTTTATCTGCTTTTTGGAATACATATTATGATACCTTCTGTTTGTGGCCCTGATTGGACTCCTTGCAGTCCGCTGGACCCTATAAACAATGATAAATAACTAACTAAATATTTTCTGTTTGTGTTGTGGATAGTTCTGCTTTACGATCCAACAAATGGGCAAATATATTTTCAAAACATCTTAAAAATTCGGCTATCAAACCCTCATACATACGCGTCTGACCCGCCTCTTCTAAAGTTATTTCCCCTTCAAGAGAGTTCTTATCTATTTCTTTTACAGTCGGAAAATCGTTATTTATGTCGGTTAAGTCACAGTCTTCTACTGGTCTATTAGAGTTCAAGCTAGAATAAAACAAATGTACTTCTTTTCTTATGTCCTCAGAATTATTATGACACGCCCATTTTGGTCTTCTAATTTACGAATTTGTTTACTCACTTCTTTTTTTCTAAGGCGCAAAAATAACCTGTAATTTTCTCACGTTCAGCAACCCATCTTGCACGTGAGCGTAATAAAACCCCTTTTATTCTTTTCCCTCAATAATATTTATTTTAAGAGGTCTAATTCAACTCTTACTGCTTTTTTAAAAGATTTTCTTTACTATATAGCACACATATTTTACTCTCTAAATCTTTTTCTATTCCGCCATTGAATTTGTCTAATTACTACCATATATAATTGTTATAGATGATATCTTCATCAAAAGGGTATCGAGAAAAGCTTGATCCGAAATAACCACTTGAATTTCAGATAGAGGGATATCACTTAAATTATTTGTATCGTAGACAAAAGCTGCATATTCACTAACAACATTGTGTATGTGTTCACTAATCATAGTTAGATATTCTTTGTCCTTTAAGTGTTGAGCGTTAAATTTTCATAAATTATATATTTTCTCTTCATTTTGAGAAAACAAAAGAGCATTGCTAAGGAATTATCAGTCCCATAACCTGGAGTAATGTCAGTATCATCAAGGTAACTCTAGAAAATGACTCGGATATTAGAAGGTCATCTAGTCTACTCTTTTGTAAAAGTATCCGCCTACGCCATTTACATCTTTGTACTTCAGGATTTAATGCGCCATATATCTAACAAGTCTAAATTTGTCACCATATTATCTACTTGTTCTTGTGATTTTATGTTGTTATTATGTTTGTAATTTTAACAAGCTAAAGTATAGTTTAAAACCATATTCCAATCCCCGCCAATAATTACAATTTCAATTCCTATTTCTTTAATATTTCCATTTAACACTGAATAAAATTATGGATCGTCTCTATTGGCACCATACTATAAGAACTCTTTTGTTCAGAATTTTTGCAGTTACAAATTTATAATGACCACAGGATCTTTCTTCACTTTTTCAACAGAAAACTCAAAATTATTATGGAAGAAAATGGCACCCACATCATTATCAACTTGCTTTAAAAAGGCTTACAGAAGCATTCACTTTCATATTATTAAACAAATAAGAAAAAAATACCGCAGACAAGATTTTATTGCTATAGTGGACGATCGGTGGTCGTGCATCTTTCACATTGTAAAAATAAATCCACTGGAAAATAGTTCGAAACCCATCAAAACGATCGCCGATAACGATAATTTGCAAAACGGGAAGTTTGTTTTTATACATAAAAGCATCTGATTAACAGGTTTTGTTTTTTGACAGCGAATCAGAGATGATTGCTTCAAGTAGTAAGAGAAGCAATGATTGACGCCCTCACAATTATCTGTAAAAGATCTGGCAGAGTGGGGAGTGGCCTACACCATGCACCCAGTCGCTTATCATCATTCCTCCCCAAAAGGGTAACTTTCAGGATGCAAAAGAAGAGGGAGGCAGACAAAGAGGTGGGAGGACAACATTCGAGAATGGACTGGGTTGACACTGAGCGAAGTCATGAGGATTGCCAAGGACAGAGAAAGGTGGAGTACGCTGGTTAAACAATCACATGTGGTGCCCCGACGACCTCCGAGTTACGGGATAGAATATGATAGGATAAGATGTTCACTGCAATTTTGATGTTTTCTAACACAACAAAACCTCAGCATACGTTTTATCACAACATTCAACAATTGTATCTTCAATCTTTCCTGTACGATCCTTCTCTTTCGGGTTTCACTCTCACGGCATTGAATTATCTCCCACCATTCATTTTGTGAAAGGATGCACGTGACGTCACAAGGCAATGGCAGTGATGTCCACAAGCACAAATTATTGACAGCGTGGAAAGTGAAAGAAGGTCGTACGGACAGAACTGAATGTAAAAATGTGGAGTTTTGGTTTGTAAAGCATACAAGGCCTTGTTGTGTTAGAACACATCGAAATTGACGTGAAATTTCAATCTGTAGCTCTAGCTACTAGGATTAAAATCCAGTCTCTAGCAAATGGATATGGACGCTTACCGCGGAAGTAGTTGACGACGAAGTCGACCTGGCTTGCAGTGTCCATCACGGCCAGTCTGCCATCCACAGCTCGACACCTGTCCCTGGCGCCGAACCAAGTGGCAGACTTGTACTCCTTGTAACACGTGCGGGATGGAGTGTGCTCCAAGGAACCAGACGGACACGTGTCTGTACTCAAAATCAACAACGTCAAGTTAGTGTAACTGATGTATGTCGATTCCATGGATGGCAAGGAATGTTCCTCTCTTATTTACTCCTTCCACCTCCTTCCCCTTTCTTCTTTCAATTTCGTCTATTGATTGACCTGTGGCATCTTCGCAAGGGTAGCGTTCTTGCCTTATAAAAACTACAAACACCACAGCAATTAGCTACTTAGAGCTACGGTGTCTGGAAGAAAAGTGGAAGTGATTACAAATAGCACTCAATACAGTAGATTGGGCTGAATAAGAGTAAGAAAAATTAGAGGTAATACTGTCCTCAAAATTTTATTTCGAACTGTTACCTGTGGCCTCTTTTATTTTAAAATTTAAATCGTACCTTGCTGCATCCTGTAGTAACGATAACCAGGCGCCGAAGCTTCGTCACCGTGACGTAAGAACCTGGTTGACGTCACCTGGCAGGTTTGCGTGAGGCCATTGTAAAAGAAACCCTGGCAGGAAGGTCGTCTCCTGCATGCCAGTGCGCATGCCATGACGGAAGGAACGGGAGAGTATTGCCACGTGGCTGTGAAAATTGCTGGCAGCTTGTCCCTGAACGCTGGGTCCTGCCGCCACAGACTGCCTTCTTTTGCCTTTACTCTGCACAACAACAACTGCAATATCAGTAATAATAATATTGCTGACCTTCTTCACCTTTACACCTTCTAGACAACTTTGCTCTTCCCATGACGCGTGGCTGTTTGCAGTTCCATCTGTGTTAAATCATACGGCGAACTTGCTTTCTCTTACCGGTGCCTAGTATTTGGAACACACGCTTCCTCTTTTTCTTTGAAATTCATCTTCAATTCAGTCAATTATCCCCCGAAACTTATTTTCCTTCCACTCAGTTACATGAATGTAATAAAATCTGCAAAGCCGTAGTTCGCGCGCGCATGTGTGTGTTTGCGCATGTGGGTGTGGGTGTGGGTGTGTGTGTGTATGGTGTGTGTGTGTGTGTGTGTGCGTGCGTGTGTGCGCGAAAGCTTTTGGGTTCTGGCCTATTATAGATGTGCGTTTTAATGAAAAGCTCGTTTAATTTCTGAAACGTTGTATAATAACATAGTCACTTGAACTGTATTTCTGTAGCCCCCTGCCCGTCTTCGCATTCGACACACGTGTGTGTGTGTGTGTGCGTGTGTGTGTGCGTGAGTGCGTGTTATCTCGATTCTGAGACATATTCCTTGCGTTTTATCTAGGCAATAAAATTATTTGACTTGACATGACTTGACCTTATGCAAAGCTTTATGACCAAACCATAGACCCAAATCAATACATATCTATACATTGCTTAGCCGGAAGTCCTTCTTCGCCTCTACTGTAAAGTTTGTCCGGTATGGACGCTGATCTGGGCAGGTGCTGGGCGCTGCGGATCGGCCTGCTGTGCGCTCAAAACCCGCGAAATCGTTATAGCTGACATTTCCTTACCGAACGTTTAACCGTTTCTGAAATAAATAAATAAACAAAATGTCCACAAACTGCAATAGCCTCATTCCACACGCGGTTTCGATTCAACCCGTGTCAAGAACGTGCCGTTCCTTAATACCGCAAATTTTGTTTTATTTCCATTCAAAACACTTTTGCACTCATGTCACCAATCTTACAAAATTTTGTGTTTAACTAATTAAATTTGATTAATTAAAAATCGAATTGAGGTTTCAGCATGTTTTCCCATATAGACCAAACAATTGATGGTCTTTATACGAAGACTTGGTAGCTCACTTAGTAAGACATTCGGCTACCGTGCAGGCGACCCAAGATCAAATCTCCCGCGGTCCATATTTTTTTTATGTTATTTTTTTTTTTGCACTACAATATGGATATTTTTTTTTTAATTTAGGCAATTTACTTTTAACTTATTTATTATTATTATTATTATTATTGTTATTATTATTATTATTATTATTATTATTATTATTATTATTATTTATAAACTAATAAAAATAATAATAATAATAATAATAATAATAATAATAATAATAATAATAATAATAATAATAATTATTATTATTATTATTATTATTATTATTATTATTATTATTATTATTATTATTATTATATCTTATATCAAATTTTATTTTAAAACCTTGGTGTTTTAATTTAATAATTGAAAAAAAAATATCCATATGTGTAAAAAAAATAATAAAAAAAAAAAGACATAGAGTCTCCTCTCTGAAAATCCTTATCGGGAAGAGAGGGGACTATAAACTGATTTGAAAAAAAAAATGACATAAAAAAATCTGCAGCGCCCAGCACCTGCCCAGATCAGCGTCCATACCGGACAAACTTTACAGTAGAGGGGAAGAAGGACTTCCGGCTAAGCAATTTATATATATAGATTATTATTATTATTATTATTATTATTATTATTATTATTATTATTATTATTATTATTATTATTTATAAACTAATTATTTATAAATAATAATAATAATAATAATAATAATAATAATAATTATTATTATTATTATTATTATTATTATTATTATATCTTATATCAAATTTTATTTTAAACCTTGGTGTTTTTTATGATTTCTATTTGTATTATTCTATATTCAGTATTATTATTATTATTATTATTATTATTATTATTATTATTATTATTATTATTATTATTATTATTATTATTATTACCAAAGATCGGGATGGGGTGCTACGTGTAGGAAAAAGGGGGCTACGGGTAGGTTTAAAGGGGCATGGGTAGGCATAACGGGGATACGGGTATAGATAAGGGGGTATGGTGACAGTCGATTCCTTTCATCCATTCCTGCGAAACGATCAACGGGGAAGTATCAAGGAGGGTACAGGTAGGTTACAAGGGGGGTACGGAAGGTATCAAGGGGGTATGGGGAGGTATCAAGTGGGTTCGGGGAGGTATCAAGGGGGTATGGTGAGGCATCATGGGGGGACGGGGAGATATCAGGGGGGGGGTAGGGTGAGGTATCAAGGGGGATATGGGGAGGTATCATCGTCCAAATGAAAAAAAAAACCTAGTGGTAAATAAATGCTATCATTGCACGCTTTGTGCTTAAACGCAATATTCGTAATTATCGTGCACGTCTCAAACGTAACACGTTATGGTAAACTTTCGTCGATGTGATGTGGCCGGCATTGTCAAACGGCGTCAAAGCACCCGCAAAACTTTGTACGTCCGTTTGACATGGACGCATCCATTTTTGCCAACTGATGTTTCTCATCAAAACCGCGTACAAGTGCGAGCTTTGTGGCCGAGTGGTCTAAGGCGGGACTAACTTGCCTTGTCCACAGGTAAGAAACCAATGGCGATCCAGCATCTGGGCGTTATATTTCTCCGAATATTATTTACTTTCCAATCGGGCAACCTCTCGGGGGTTTGCTCCCTCTCCCCTCTCTCCTCCCCCCACTCCTCAGCAAAATTTCAAAAACACAACTATGTTGGGTTTTGGCGCTCCACAGGCTGAGACTACCCCTTCCCCAGGTCAGGCGGCCCAGAATTTTCCAATAAAAAGAGGCAATAAAGTGTCGCGCACACACACCAAATAATAAATTTGCACAGGCGCCGGTAGTCTGATTTGTGACAGTTGTCGAATACCAGAGTTATTATAGAGAGCTACGTTCTGGGTTTCGGCTTTTCACGCATTCAGATTCGCGGTGCCTGTGTAAATTTATCAACGAATTCTGTAAGCTACTAGATCTATACTAAACAAGAAAGCGTACCTGATAGGTCGGCAGCAAAGAAGGATGAGCAAGATCTGGCGCAGCTTCATAATTATTATACGTGTGGGTGAAAACTTGACTTTTAAACAGTCCCAAATTATTTATTTCTTTATTTTAAAATCAATTTATTTATTTGTATATTTTTATAATGTGTTGATTTATTTGTATTTGCTCCTTTGTGTTTTTTTATTTTTATAAAACTTTATTTATGTATTTAAATATATATGTATTTTTATTTTGTAGTTTGTATTGTTTTAAAACTTCCTTTCGTTTTTTTCTTTACACATGTTAATTTACATTTTATCTATACAGATTAACACGAAAGGCTTTTAACGAGACAAAATCGGTATGTTGGTCTTTTTCACTTTTAGAGTGAGTGGGCAAATGTCTCACTCATAGTGCAGCAAATGTGCTGAACTTAAAGGCGTAAGCCTAGGAAATGCCATTTGTATATTAAATGAATATTTTCATTATAATCTCTAGAACCATACATTTTACCTGTATAAAAGATATTGCATATTTATAAAATGAATTGTATATTTAGAAAATACATTCAATAGCAATACAACACTTTTTATGCCTATGAAGCAACAGCTTTATGTATTTATAGAACACATTTTATAACACGAACAAAGCATTTTTTTTTTATCTGAAGAAAGCCTTTTGGCCAATTATTTTACCTTCGGCGTTTTACAATAATTGTATACTAGTGCCTCCTCACTTAGGCATTGAATAGAATAGACCAAACGTTTCCCGGCGTGTCGTAAGAGATGACTAACTGGGGTAATGTCAGCCCGGCATCACTGGGCGAAAGTCTTCTACACAGAAGTCACCGGCGCGGACGGAGGAACCTACTACAGGTTCGACGACCACGTGCTCGGGGCCAAGGCGAGCCACACTGTACTCGTGGATTTCGGCAGTGGACAACAGCTTGGAGGAGGTCGGGCCCTGCCATGTCTTTCTGGCAAAAGACACACCGTATGATGAAAAGAACCACTCTCTCCATACCGGATCGGTCGTTTCCGGGTTACCAAGGACCGCGCCTTCCGTTGGCTACCATGACAGAGATGATAAGTGTGCTACTGATGGACAACTTAGCAAGATCCGCACGAGGGACAACATAATAACATCGTCATAGAAACATGGAATGTCAGGATCCTAAATGCGGAAGGAAAATTAGAAGAACTGACCAACGAGATGGACCACTATCGATGGAGCATTTTAGGTATCAGCGAACTGCACTGGAAAGGCCTAGGTGAAACAACGACCGACAAAGGCCACAAGCTTTGTCTCAGCGGGAGAGAAGACGGGCACGAACACGACGTTGGATTCTTGGTCACAAAGACATGCTAGCCATTGTCATGAGTTGCCGCCTAGTCTCCAGTAAACTCATTACCATCCGTCTGGGAGCAACCCCTTTTAATATCATCATCATCCAGGCCTATGCCCCAGAATAAGACTTTCACGACAGCGAAGTTGAGGATTTCTAAGAACATCTACAGGCTGTCCTTAACCAAGTGCCGAAGAAGGACATAGTTATAGTGCAAGGCGACTGGAATGCCAAGGTTGACCAAGATGCACACCACAACTGGGGAGACACACGTGGACTTCACTGCAACAACGAGACAAATGACAGGGATCTGAGACTCTTGGAGTTTGCCAGATACAATAATCTGATACTGGCAAACACGCTTGGTCTCCACAAAAATCAAGACGATGGACATGGCACAGTCCCAGCGGGGAGCATCACAACCAGATTGACTACATCATGGTCAAGAAACTCTTCAGATCAAGCATCAACATTGGCAGAACACGAACCTTTCCATGAGCAGACATCTAACGTGATCACGATCTCGTGATGATGTCCAGGTGAAGTAGATGTCAACACCATGACTACCATCTTCAACTCACTGTGACAGATGCCGCCACTGAGATCCTTGGCAAGCACCGCTCAAGAAAGAAACCATGGATCACACCTGAACACTTGGACCTGTGTGATAAACGAAGAGAGATGACAAAGAAAAAGAACACCTTACATGGAGCTGATGCATACCGAAAAATCAACAATGACATCCAAAAATGCATGCGCACAGCAAAGAAGAACTGGAAAAAAGATCAATGCTAGGAAATAGAGAACAGTCTGAACAAGAACAACAGCAAGGGGGCCAACCAGACTGTGAAGCGGCTGACAAGTGTTAAACAGCCCAAGATCTGCACGATCCAAAGCAAGTCCGGCTGACCTTTAAAACCACACATCAAACGGATACCCATCCCCAAAACAGAGAAAAAGAAGAAGAAATCCTCTCAATTCTCCGAGAAGAAGTTGAGGCAGCAGTGCAATCGCTGAAGGGGGGGGGGGGGGAGTCAAAGGGAGTAGACAAGATACCCGCAGAATTGCTTCAAGCAGGAGGAGAAGCGATGATTGACGCCCTCACCATTATCTGTTACAAGATCTGGCAGAGTGGGGAGTGACCAACAACATGGACCCAGTCGCTTGTCATTACTCTTCCCCAAAAGGGCATCCTTCAGGAGAGTGAAAATTACCGCACCATCAGCCATCCAAGCAAGGTCCTTCTGAAAATAATACTCAACAGGTTGAAACCCCAAGCTGAACAAACCATAGCTGAAGAACAATCAAGATTCAGGGCAGGGCGAAGTACCATTGAACAGATTTTCAACCTCAGAATAATCTGCGAGAAATACCTACAGCACCAACCACATCTATATCATGTGTTTGTAGACTTCAAGAAAGCGTTTGACCCGAGTCTGGCATGCAGCTCTGTGGGCAAAACTGAGAGTTTACAACATCAGCCCTATCATTATTGAAGTCATCAAAAGCCTGTTTGACAAGGCTACCTGTGCTGTCCTCCACAACAGCGCCATCGGGAACTGGTTCAGAACAACAATCGGTGTGCGCCTACTCTCTCCAGCACGCTTTAATATCTTCCTAGAGCGCATCATTTCAGATGCCCTTGCAGATCACGAAGGCACAGTCAGCACAGGGGTTAGAGCAGCCTCCAACCTCCGTTTTGCTGAAGACATTGATGGATTGGTTGGAGAGAAACAAGAACTTGAACAGCTGGTACAGAGGCTTGACACCACCTCCAGAGCCTATGGAATGGAAATAAGTGCAGAGAAGACCAAAATGATGACCAACAAAACCAATGGCATCAACACAGACATCAATTGCCAAGGCCAATCCCTCAACACAGTGCATAGCTTCAAATATTTAGGAGCCATTGTATCAGACAGTGGGTCCCTGCATGAAGTCCTCTCCAGGATCGCACAAACAATTGCTGCCCTGACAAGGTTGAAGCCCATTTGGAAAGACAGGACTATCTGTCTACATTCCAAGGTAAGGCTGCTGCGCTCCCTTGTCATCTTCATCTTCATAATTATATACTTGCGTAACATAGACGCTCACAGCAGATCTACAACGAAGAATATAAAGCATGGAGATGAGGTGCTACAGAAGACTTCTGGGCATTTCCTATACTCAGCACATCACCAATGACGAAGTCCAACAGACCATCACACAAGCTAGCATGATGACATGCTCACAGTGGTGAAGAAACGGAAACTCTGATGGTATGGCCACGTCATCAGAGTTTCAGGCCTTGCTAAGACCATACTGAAAGGCACGATGCAAGGAGGCAGACGAAAAGGGGGAAAGAAAAGAGGTGAGAAGACAACATTCGAGAATGGACTGGCTTGACACTGAGCGAAGCCATGAGGGTTGCTGAGGACAGAGAAAGATGGCTACGATGGTTAAAAGCAGCTATGCGAAAGTTGGTATAAATTAATATAAATGAAATCGTCGATGGGAAAATAAATGCTCCGAATGCATTCTACAGGTAAAATGCAATGTATGTATTATAAAATGTATTTTATAGATATACAAGCTCGTTGTTATTAAACTTTAAAAAAAAGTATCAATAAAATTAAGTATATATAGTTTGTTGTTATTATAAAATGAATTATTTTTATATATAAAATAATTTTTTTACAGATACAATAGTTTTTCTGTAGAATATTTACACACGGTGTGATGATCGCGTGCGATTTCTCTTCTCTATCGTAAAATGTAGTAGGTAGTTATAAAAATGTTGCTTTATAGCCATAAAAAGTGTAGCATTGTTATAAAATGTATTATGCATTTACAATTCATTTTATAATATACAATATCTTTTATACAGCTAAAACCTATGTTCTAAAGATATCGTAAAAATAATAATTTAATTTACAATTGGCACTCGTAAGCCTACCTTCTAACACCATGAAAATGATCAGGCGACAGGACGTGCTGTACTGAGTAGGCAGGATATCAGCGATATTTTATAATACTACGACCATTATAAACATTGATTCTGAACGTTCTACGTGCACCTCAGTAGATCAGACAATTTAAAGTTTGTTCAAACTTATCCAGAAAAATGACGATGATGGTGGACACAGTGATCTGATTTGTTACGCGCACAGCTCCACACTGGCAGCATGCTCAGGGTGCATGCAATATGTAAACTTTGTTTTAAATAAAATAATGAGAAAAGGACCGAAAAAAGTAGTGGACCAACTGCCGAAACAAGATTAAATAGTTCTGTAAAAATGCACTACATTTGTCATCAATAAAGAGGAGTAGCTTGAAAGCGAATCGATTGGTTGATGGAAAAGTTACAGTCCCGTGATTCTGTCAAGTTTGTATTAACGATTCAATGAAGAACTGGTCCATGTCACGCTGTCTTTTGTTGTTGTTGAAACTTTGAAATAGTCTGGAATCAGAACGAACCAAATGTCTGTCGGTCGGTCTGTGTGTCTCTCCGGTCGTTCGTCCGTTGCACCTCTCATCTCAAGAACTACTGAACTGATTTTGACTAAACTTCATAGGATCGTTACATAGATTAGTGGCCTTCCTGCCGTTTCACCATGTTTGCTCTACCGCAAAGGTCGCTGGAGCCACTTTTGTTGCTAAACACATTTTGCTCAATATACCAATAACGGATAGAGTGAGCCGATGTCGCTGATTTTTGCTGTATACATGTAGGATATACCCGATTGGTTTTTGTTATTATTTTTTTTTTTGGGTAGTAATGGAATTCGCCTGTAGTTCTGGGAATCACGTAGTCATACATATGTCTGGTAGTTAACATTTTCGGAATTATCTATATATATATATATAAATTGCTTAGCCGGAAGTCCTTCTTCGTCTCTACTGTAAAGTTTGTCCGGTATGGACGCTGATCTGGACAGGTGCTGGGCGCTGCGGATCGGCTTGCTGTGCGCTCAAAACCCGCGAAATCGTTATAGCCGACATTTCCTTACCGAACGTTTAACCGTTTCTGAGATAAATAAATAAACAAACTGTCCACAAACTGCAATAGCCTCATTCCGCGCGCTTCCGATTCAACCCGTGTCAAGAACGTGCCGTTCCTTAATACCGCAAATTTTGTTTTATTTCCATTCAAAACACTTTTGCACTCATGTCACCAATCTTACGGCTGACGGTTACCTGTTCACTTTCTTTTTCATCCATACTTATATGCGCACAAAAATTCATTCGCAAACAATCTTGCAAGAATCCCATTCAAGCGCCAAACGTGACGTCACATATAACTTTGCAGACGACATTTGACAACAGCGTCGGCTGTAAGTGTAAGTACATTGCAATAAATATCATGCCTAATATTTTTAAATAAAGGTATGACATTTAAAAATACGTTGCCTAACATAAATACTATATTAAAATAAAATATTTTAGTGCATTACTCAAACATGCACCTATACTCTGTTCTGCAGTACATTGCAATTATCATTTTAAATTAAAATAGTTCAATGCATTGCTCCAGTTGTCTCTCTGTCTACATTTTAAACAGCAACCTGTGTACCGCTAGTATTTTATAATAGATATATTTTAGACTGATCTAATAAAGAAATTTTATTTTAAATCTCCATAATTAATAATAATAATAATAATAATAATAATAATAATAATAATAATAATAATAATAATAATAATAATAATAATAATTGTTAGTTAGTTATCCATTGCTTACAGGGTTCAGCGGACTGCAAAGAACCCAATCAGGACCACAACTGGGTTGAAAGATGACTCACCCCTGATCCGTTTAAAAGATCTGCTGAAACAACCCTAGTGGTAACACTGAGGGCACTCCACCAGCCGGGCACTTTAAAATAAAGGCATCCCACGCAGGGGACGCTGAGGCCATACTCTACTTTATCGAACCCCCGTTTACAAAAGCAAAATAAAATATAAACATCATTATAAAATATCAACAAAACACATACATAGAACATGCCTACATTGCTAAATAATATCATAGAAAGCCCCTGTGACCATTTGGCAGAAAGCGTCCAATATTCCCAAGCTGACCCAACAATACAAATACTCTTATACAAATGAGGAGTTTGGGAAGAGTTTTCAAGAAAAAAGGTAGGTGACTGGTCTAGCGAAGAAGGAGATAGTATAATAGATTGATAGAACAGAGTAGACATGAGAAAGAACAAAGGGGAAAGACAGCGACAGTGGGAATTTAAAGCAATAAATTTCCAGAAAGTGGTGATACTATTTATACAGAGACCACTGGTACTCCCACAGCGGTTGTAAAAATATATGTGACCATAAAGATTAATAGATTTAATTTTTTTATAAAAAGCTATCGTACGCTTTCTCGACCTAAAAAAAAAAGTGTCTAAATCCCTTTTTCGTTTCGAAAAGTGCTTTTTGATATGGCTTTTAAGTTTGACTAAATGATCAGTTGATCTCCCTTTGCGAAAACTTGCTTAAACCAAGGAAATGACTATATTTTAATCGCAATAATGCACTAAATGCTTCATCATTATTTTTTCCTCGATTTTACCTACTATGCTATCCTATTCTATCCCGTAATTCGAATGTCGTAGGGGCACCACAGATGATCGTTTAACCAGCATACTCGATCGTTCTCTGTCCTCAGCAATCCTCATGGCTTCGCTCAGTGTCAAACCAGTCCATTCTCGAATGTCGTCCTCCCACATCTTTTTCTGACTCCCTCTTCTTCTGCCTCCTTTTATCGTCCCTTGCAGGATGGACTTTGCAAGGCCTGATGCTCTGGTGGTCATACCATCGGAGTTTCCGTTTCTTCACCACTGTTATCGTGTTGTCCAATATTTGTGTGATGGTCTGTCGGACTTCGTTGTTGGTGATGTGCTGGGTATAGGAAATGCCCAGAAGTCTTCTGTAGCACCTCATCTCCATGCTTTTTATTCTTCGTTGTAGATCTGCTGTGAAAGTCCATGTGGAAGATGGGGAAGATGAAAATGACAAGGGAGCGCAGCAGCCTTACCTTGAAATGTAGACTGATGGTCCTGTCTTTCCAATTGGGCTTCAACCTTGTAAGGGTAGCAGTTGTTTGTGCGATCCTGGAGAGGACTTCCCTGTCGGGACCCATTGTCTGATACAATGGCTCCTAAATATTTGAAGCTATGCACTGTGTTGAGGGCTTGACCTTGGACTTTGATGTCCATGTTGATGACATTGGTGATCTTGGTCATCATTTTGGTCTTCTCTGCACTTATTTCCATTCCATAGGCTCTGGAGGTGGTGTCAAGCCTCTGTACCAGCTGTTTAAGTTCTTGTTTCTCTCCAGCCAGTCCATCAATGTCATCTGCAAAACGGAGATTCGAGATTGCTCTAACCCATATGCTGACTGTACCTTCGTGATCTGTAAGGGCATTTAAAATGATGCGCTCTAGGAAGATGTTAAAGAGTGTTGGAGAGAGTATGCATCTTTGACGCACCCCGATTGTTGTTCTGAACCATTTTCTGATGGCGCTGTTGCGGAGGACTTCAGTGGTAGCCTTGTCATACAGGCTTTTGATGACTTAAATAATTTTAGGAGGTTGTTGGACATGCTAGACATGCTAGAGCTGATGGGTCTCCGTTTAGTGTGTGGTTGTAAGGTCAGAGCAGTAATCTGTCCATCTATCCAAGACTTCGTGTTCTTTTTTAAGGCCTATGCCAGACTTGCTTTAGATCGTGGAAACCTTGGGCTGTTTAACACTTGTCAGCCGCTTCACAGTCTGGTGGGCCCCCTTGCTGTTGTTCTTGTTAAGACTTTTCTCTATGTCCTGGCATTGATCTTCTATCCAGTTCTTCTTTGCTGTACGCATGCCTTTTCGGATGTCACTGTTGATTTTTCAGTAGGCATCAGCTCCATGTGAGGTGTTCTTTTTCTTTGTCATCTCTCTTCGTTTATCACACAGGTCCAAGCGTTCAGGTGTGATCCACGATTTCTTCTTTGGACGATGAAACCAAGGATCTCAGTGGCGGCATCTCTGACAGCTGAGTTGAAGGCCGTGGTCATGGTGTCGACATCTACTTCACCAGCTCCCGAAATGAGCAGAGGTGCAAATTTCCCTCCAATTATGGTTTGAAATATCGCCATCGCCGCCTCTCACAAGTACTTCATTGTGCTTGGAGACGTGAATCTGCATTATGACTCCCCCAAAGATTCCGACACCAAACGCATTTGCCAGCTGCTGAATTCGCTCGACATCTCTCAACTGGTAACCAAGGTGACACATAGGAGAGGTCACATCCTTGACTGGGTCATGTCGAGATCCACCGTTGCCTTGGTCAAGACTGTCGATGTTGAAGACCAGCAATTCTCGGATCATTTCCTTGTGACCGCTGAAACCATTATGTCACGTCCCAACCCTCCCAAGAAAATTATTCATGTTCGAAACATCAAAGGCATGAGAAAGGAAGCATTTAGAAAGGACCTTCAGGATTCGAACCTTTTTCTCTCTCCCCCTGACGATGTTGAAGAGCTGGTGTCTCTGTACAACGAAACGCTCTCGGCGCTACTGAACAAGCATGCACCTGAGAGGAAGAAGGCCTGACCGTACGCAAAGAAGGCCAGGCGCAGGGCGGAAAGGAGGTGGCGCGCCACGGGGCTGGAAGTAGACAGGCAGTGCTTCTGTAAGGCTAGGAACAAGTGCACTGAGGTGGTAAACAAGGCCAGAGCTCACCATGTGCAGGAAGCCTTAGAAGCTGCAGGATCAGACACCGTGGGCAAGATGTTCTCAGTGGTCAACAGACTTCTGGGAGGTAAAACATCAAGTCCGATACTTCCTGACATGGACTGTCAAGCTGCAGCCACGACTCTCAATCACTTCTTTCAAGCCAAGATTGAAGAAATCCAGCAAAGTTTCCGGGACGACAATCAACCCCCCAATGTGAACATCACCCGGCCTTTCATAGGTGAAATGTTATCTCACTTTGCCCCTGTCACAGCCGAACAACTGAAGACGATCATCGCTCGATGCAAGCCTACTTCTTCACCTGTTGATCCTGTACCGACTAAGATTGTGCTGGACAATATTGACATCCTGATGCCCAGTTTAGTGAAAATAGTAAATAGAAGCATCAGTCAGTCAGTTGTTCCTACTCCCTTCAAAACGGCTCTCATTAAACCCCTGCTGAAAAAGCACAATCTAAACCCCAATGAATGTAAAAATTTTAGGTCCGTTTCAAACTTGCCCTATATCTCAAAACTACTTGAACGAGTCATCGCCAGGCAAATGATCAGCCACTTAGACCAACACAATCTCTCAGATAGATTTCAGTCAGCATATCGTGCCCATCACAGTTGTGAAACATCGCTGTTACGCCTCATGAATGACCTTTTGTGCAATGCTGATGCTGATGACTTGACGCTTTGCGTCTTGTTAGATCTCAGTGCGGCATTTGACACTCTTGATCATACTGTTCTTGTTGCGTTTATTGTTTGATTTATTTTTGTTATAAGCAGAAAAGTTTACAGATGTTATGTTGCAAGATGTTAATGCGTGTAGTGGCTCAATACATAAACTTCCGCTCGCTATCAAACTCTTCTTTTACATATAAAAAGAAGATAAAATACTGTCACAGAAAATGAACGATATTTACTAGTGATAATAAAATCACCTTCCTCGAAAGGTAGGCAATTTCAAGATGACAACTTATCCGATTTTTGACGAGGTCGAGACCGAGTACGCGTTTGAGTCAAATGTTCTTGTAGAATAACTCGACACTCGAATCTGGCACAGTCAAGGTTCTTCTTAGATGTCTTGACTGTAGCCCTTCCCAATGGATGGTAAACAACACACCCGTAGAAGTACGGTGAAGTTTCAGGAACAGGTTCCAGAATAAAGGTGAAAAGGAAAGAGGTCCCACCAGTTACAAGACCTCTTCAGTTCGTAGCAATTCGACCCTCAGATCGTCAGTGGACAATGTGATCAGCGCTCTTCTCTCAAAGACGAGTTACAGGACATCGAAGTAGACAGTGGCTATAGCTGCAACAGGTCTACGTTCGACATCGTCTGCTCCCGGCTGTCTTCCATCTCTGGCATCAATCTTGTCAATATTCTTCAGCAAAGGTGTCCAAACGGTTCTATGTGGTACTATCATCAACAACACGTCGCCGAAGGAAAGAAGATGATGATGCCTAGATTGAACGTTCAGATTTCCCAAATTTTGGATGATGGTTTTCGACCGTTGAAAAGCAGAGCTCGGAGGGTGTGGTCCTCTCGCTTTGAAGTCTGAGTCACAAGTGTTGGTAAACAAATGTGCCTACGATGAAATACCTGTGCACCTCGTTGTCAATACCAACTTTACGTCCCACGAATATGAGAAGAGTACTACGTCAAAAGTCTTCAAAACAAAAATGGCTGCTCTAAGAATACGTCACTTTTATTGTGAGGTCATAGATTCTTGACTAGATTGTCTTTTTACTATCATTCCTATTGAATATACAGTAACTTCACATAATATAAACAGCTACAATTATTCTTTACTTCTCAGTTTAGAAGAGAATAATAAGTTTAGATTATCTCGAGTGCTATGAGATTATCTCGAGTGCTATGTCCATAATGAAATAACTTAATTTCATTACAATACTCCTTGATCGAATGTCTTGTGAAGTTGGAGTGACTGGGCCTGCATTGGACTGGTTTGTATCATACTTGCGAAACAGAACCCAGTATGTCACAATCAACCATGCATCCTCACCAGAGATGGAACTATCATGTGGAGTCCCTCAGGGCTCTGTACTGGGCCTCTGCTGTTCTGCATCTACACTTGTCAGCTAGGCTCTGTTGTCGAAAGGCATGGCCTCAATCGAAAAATGTTCGCCGACGACACAGAACTCTACACAGCATTCAGACCTACAGCACAGTCAGCTCAGGAGGCAGTGACATCGGTGGAGCATTGCTGTGAACTGGATGTCATCAAATAGGCTCAAACTGAATGACTTGAAGACGGAGATTTTGCTGTGTGGGTCTAAGACCAACCTAGCAAAAACCAGCATCGACTCTGTACAAATTGGAGAGGCCAAGATCACACCATCTGACGTAGTGCGAAACCTAGGCTTGTACATTGACAGCCGACTAACCTTGTCAATGCATGTTAGTTTCATCGTGAGAACATGCTACTTCTACATCAGAATGCTAGGCAGACTTCACCCATTGTTAAATCTAAGAACAGCCAGATCAGTTGCAACTTCTCTCATCCTCTCTAGATTGGATTATTGTAACAGCTGCCTCTGGGGACTACCCAAAACACAACTGCAGAGACTACAACTTGTTCAAAATACTGCAGCAAGGATTGTTCTAAAACAAAAAAGGAATGAGCACATTTCACCTGGACCTCGTTCTCTTCATTGGCTGCCCGTTGAAAAAAGACTGGACCACAAAATCCTGACACTGGTCTATCAGTGCTTCACGAGCACTGCTCCCACCTACCTCACAGATCTGGTCTCCCCTTACCAACCCAGACGCGAACTCAGATCAGGGACTCAGTGTAGACTTGAAACCCCCAGTGTGCGCACAAGCAACACAACCAAAAAGACTCTTGGAATGCGTTCCTTCAAAAATGCTGCACCCACTCTGTGGAACTCCCTTCCCCTGAGCTTGAAGCAAGCTCCATCACTGCCAACCTTCAGGAAAGGACTAAAACCTTACCTGTTTTAATATGGCTGAATCACCGTCTTAGTGCGCATAGAGCATGAACATTACGTACATGGATTTTTGGCGCCTTACAAGATCACATCATCATCATCATCATCATCATCATCATCATCATCATCATCATCATCATCATCATCATCATCAAATATTTCTGCCACCTCCGGGTCTTGCAGTTTGTCCAGGTTGAACTTCAGTCTAGTGCATTTTGCTGTGTTTACTCTCTTCAAGTGGAGCCGGAAGAACATCATCACGAGATCGTGGTCATTTCCGATGTCTGCTTCTGAAAAGGTGCGTGTCCTGCCCACGTTGATGCTTGATCTGAAGCGTGTCTTGACTATGACGTAGTCGATCTGGTTATGACGCTTCCTGCCGGGACTGTGCAATGTCCATCGTCTGGAGTTTTTGTGGAGACCAAGCGTGTTTGCCAGTACCAGATTGTTGTATCTGGCAAACTCCAAGAGTCTCAGACCCTTGTCATTTGTATTGTCGTTGCAGTAGGGTCCACATGTGTTTCCCCAGTTGTGGTGCGCATCTTGCCAACCTTGGCATTACAATCGCCTTGCACTATGACTATGCCCTTCTTCGGCACTTGGCCAAGAACAGCCTGTAGATGTTCATAGAAATCCTCCACTTCGCTGTCGTCATAGTGTGATGTTGGGGCATAGGCCTGGATGATGGTGATGTTGAAAGGAGCTGCTCTCAGATGGATGGTAATGAGTTTACGGGAGACTGGCGGCAACACATGGCAGTGGCTAGAATGTCTCTGTGGACCAAGAATTTAATGCCCTGTTCGTGGCCGTCTTCTCTCCCGCTGAAATAAAGCTTGTAGCCTTTGTCGGTCGTTGTCTCACCTAGGTCTTTCCAGCGCAGTTCTCTGATGCCACGACACTTCATACAAGCCGCTGCCACTGACTTGCATAAAATGCCTGCCGACAATGGTGTCCTGTTCACCAACAAAAGCAGAAGACGAATGGTCAGCCGGGGAGAACAAATGTCGTGCCGCCTTGTCCTGCATAACCCAATGGCCAAGCCAAAGGATTTTCCACAGCAGGAGAATAGTCTAACCAAAAAAAATGTAAGGTAGACAATCTCTGTTCTAAGCTTGAACCAGTTGCCTCCTTTGCCAAAAGATCCCACAGCTCAAATCGAACCATGTCCTCATGGTTTCCCAGTTTGCGACAGGTATGTCTGGAACCGACACTGACTACGCCCAGTCAGTCTCCATTCACTGACATAAAAGTGAAAATACTGCATTCAACAGTTACCACGGTCCAGCATCATCCTGTTCCCGGTCGTTGTGCACCATTCGTAGTCGAGCGGAGTATATTTGATTCCAGTCTCTCGGCCACCACCTTGAGAACAACAGCCCGACCCAAACTGTAATTTTTATTTATCCCTCGTAAGAGGGACATAAAAATATTTGTCATTCAAGGCAGGGAGGCGTGTTAATAGGAGGAGGAGGAGGAGGAAGAATAACGAAGCTTAACGTCCTATTGCGTTAGCGTTCAGGACAAATCACCCCGTCGTCACCTTGACAACAATCATCATCTTCATCATATCAAAAACACGTAATCAAAGTATTTTCGGACACATTGTGTTGATAGCAGGAAGGAATAACGAAGCTTAACGTCCTATTGCTTTAGGGTTAAGGAAGAATCACCACGTCGCTTGACCTTGACAACAATGGTCGCCATGCAAAAAACGTTGTGTTGATAGGAGGAACAACGAAGCTTAACGTCCTATTGCTTTAGGGTTAAGGAAGAATCAACACGTCGCTTGACCTTGACAACAATGGTCGCCATCATCATACCAAAAACGTTGTGTTGATAGGAGGAACAACGAAGCTTAACGTCCTATTGCTTTAGGGTTAAGGAAGAATCACCACGTCGCTTGACCTTGACAACAATGGTCGCCATCACCATACCAAAAACGTTGTGTTGATAGGAGGAACAACGAAGCTTAACGTCCTATTGCTTTAGGGTTAAGGAAGAATCAACACGTCGCTTGACCTTGACAACAATGGTCGCCATCATCATACCAAAAACGTAGTGTTGATAGGAGGAACAACGAAGCTTAACGTCCTATTGCTTTAGGGTTAAGGAAGAATCACCACGTCGCTTGACCTTGACAACAATGGTCGCCATCATCATACCAAAAACGTTGTGTTGATAGGAGGAACAACGAAGCTTAACGTCCTATTGCTTTAGGGTTAAGGAAGAATCAACACGTCGCTTGACCTTGACAACAATGGTCGCCATCATCATACCAAAAACGTTGTGTTGATAGGAGGAACAACGAAGCTTAACGTCCTATTGTTTTAGGGTTAAGGAAGAATCACCACGTCGCTTGACCTTGACAACAATGGTCGCCATCATCATACCAAAAACGTTGTGTTGATAGGAGGAACAACAAAGCTTAACGTCCTTTTGCTTTAGGGTTAAGGAAGAATCACCACGTCGCTTGACCTTGACAACAATGGTCGCCATCATCATACCAAAAACGTTGTGTTGATAGGAGGAACAACGAAGCTTAACGTCCTATTGCTTTAGGGTTAAGGAAGAATCACCACGTCGCTTGACCTTGACAACAATGGTCGCCATCATCATACCGAAAACGTTGTGTTGATAGGAGGAACAACGAAGCTTAACGTCCTATTGCTTTAGGGTTAAGGAAGAATCACCACGTCGCTTGACCTTGACAACAATGGTCGCCATCATCATACCAAAAACGTTGTGTTGATAGGAGGAACAACGAAGCTTAACGTCCTATTGCTTTAGGGTTAAGGAAGAATCACCACGTCGCTTGACCTTGACAACAATGGTCGCCATCATCATACCAAAAACGTTGTGTTTATAGGAGGAACAACGAAGCTTAACGTCCTATTGCTTTAGGATTAAGGAAGAATCACCACGTCGCTTGACCTTGACAACAATGGTCGCCATCATCATACCAAAAACGTTGTGTTGATAGGAGGAATAACGAAGCTTAACGTCCTATTGCTTTAGGGTTAAGGAAGAATCACCACGTCGCTTGACCTTGACAACAATGGTCGCCATCATCATACCAAAAACGTTGTGTTGATAGGAGGAACAACGAAGCTTAACGTCCTATTGCTTTAGGGTTAAGGAAGAATCACCACGTCGCTTGACCTTGACAACAATGGTCGCCATCATCATACCAAAAACGTTGTGTTGATAGGAGGAACAACGAAGCTTAACGTCCTATTGATTTAGGGTTAAGGAAGAATCACCACGTCGCTTGACCTTGACAACAATGATCGCCATCATCATACCAAAAACGTTGTGTTGATAGGAGGAACTACGAAGCTTAACGTCCTATTGCTTTAGGGTTAAGGAAGAATCACCACGTCGCTTGACCTTGACAACAATGGTCGCCATCATCATACCAAAAACGTTGTGTTGATAGGAGGAACAACGAAGCTTAACGTCCTATTGCTTTAGGGTTAAGGAAGAATCACCACGTCGCTTGACCTTGACAACAATGGTCGCCATCATCATACCAAAAACGTTGTGTTGATAGGAGGAACAACGAAGCTTAACGTCCTATTGCATCAGCGTTAAGAACGATCACTACGTCGCCACCCTGACAATAATGATTATCATCATCATATCAAAGATGAGATCCTACGGATCCTCTTTTCGTTTTGATAGCAAACCGGGTTGCCGGCTACTAGTGCCGCGACACTCCATACAAGCCGCTACAACTGTATTGCATAAAATGCCTGCCGACAATGTAGTCTTGCTTACCACCAAAAGCAGAAGACGAATGGTCAGCCGGAGAGAACAAATGTCGTGTCGCCTTGTCCTGCATAACCCAATGGCCACACCAAAGGATTCTGCACAGCAGGAGCCACCCAAGGCTAGTCTAACACGCACAAAAAATGTAAGGTAGACAATCTCTCTCCCAAGCTTGAACCAGTCGCCTCCCTTGCCACATATAAATTGCTACTGTTCCCCCATCCTTTCAACACCACTCCCACCTCCATCTTTGCCTCTCATCTTTTTCTCTTCACCTCATCTCACTCCTCTTGAGCGAAAGGTAGAGAGATAGAGAGAGCGGCGGGTGTGTGTGTGTATAGGCTTGATAATAGAATGAGGGAGGTTTTCCCACACAGGGAAATAATAAATAAACGACAAGGGTCTAACTTTGTACCGCATAGCTTGCTCAGAGCTCTAGCGTGAGTTCCAAAGGCTGCAAGAGGGCGCATCGGGCGTTTTAGTTAGATCTTGTGTGGGCAAGCGTCTTCAGCTGGAAAAGCGCTATGTAACAACGATTCATTACATTACATTACATTATTATTGCTTTAGGTCCAGCGGACTCTTCCGAGCCAAATCAGGACCGGACAACCCCCGATCCGCATAAAAGATCTGCTCAAACAACCCTAGTGGTAAAACTGAAAGCTCTCCACCAGCCAGTCACTTTACAATAAAGACATTCCACGCAGGGGACGGCTGAGGCTTCACCCCAACTTATCGAACCCCCGTTTACAAAAACAAAATAGAATACAAACATCATTATAAATTACCAACAAAACACATACATATAAAATGCCTACATTGCTAAATAATAACATCATAGGAAGCCCTAGTGACCACCTGGCAGAAAGCGTCCAATATTCCCAAGCTGATCCAACAGACCTCGTACACAAATAAGGAGTCTTATCCCAAAAGAGTTTTCAAAAAAAAAAAAGGTAGGAGACTGGGCTAGCGAAGAAGACTATAGTATAGCAGATTGATAGAACAGAGCAGGAATGAGAAAGAGCAAATGAGAAAGACAGCGACAATGGGAATTTAAAGCACTAATTTTCCAGAAAGTGGGGATACTATTTATACTGAAACCCCCGGCACCCCAACGGGGGTAACAACGATTCAACAAAATTCGGCTTTTCTTACATCGACCAGTTCAGTCGGCGCTACAGGCAAATTATCACGCAACAAACAACATCAAACAACAACCACCACAACTTCGACAAATCCACGAACTATCTATTTCAAATTGATTCTAGGGATTTCCAATTTAAAAGTAACACCTTTTGTTTTCAAACTATCTGGAGGATTTCAGACGGGTGCGTACCATAGAAGCAACAACGTGTTAGACATCTAAAGGTATTCGTTCTGACAATATTTAACAGTTTTCTCAAAACATTTGGAGTATTCCCATGGCAGTCCAAACTGAAACCTGACATAACCGATACACTGAACTTTGAGGTAAGGTAAACCGAGTACTGGGATTAATAATAATAATAAAGAAATCAAACCTGCGATTCCTGCAGGGTAAAATCTGAATGCGCACAAAGCATCCTGACAACACATAATGTGTGCAATAGCACTTTGTTTTATCAATCAGGCACTCTACGGAACAATCGATAGGTTTGTAAATAGCGGGAATATTTTCAACAACCTGCGAAAGCTGAATATTCAATAACAGCCTCCCCACAACATACACGGAATTGATCTTAGGACTACATAAAACAAACCCAAAGCAACGTTTTCACATCCACAAGCCAAAGAAAAAAAGAAAGATACAATATAACATTTCACCCCAAGATGAATGGGTCAAGAAACAAGAAAATTCACTTTAATATTGAAGAGGATGAGAAAAAGAGAAGGAGGAAGGGAGAGAAAGAAAGAGAGAGAGAGAGAGAGAGAGAGAGAGAGAGAGAGAGAGAGAGAGAGAGCAAGAGAGAGAGGGGGGAAGGGACATTGGGAGGAGGTCAGGGAAGGATGAGAGAGCACGGATGATGAAGAGAAAGAGAGAGCGAGTGAAAAAAGTAGAAAGAGCGGAAAGCCTCCAATATTCCCAAAGCTGACCCAACAGACTTCATACACAAATGAGTTGTTTTGGAAGAGTTTTCAAAGAAAAAGGTAGGTGACTGGTCTAGCGAAGAAGATAGTATAGTAGATTCATAGAACAGATTAGGAATGAGAAAGAACTAAGGAGAAGGACAGCGACAGCGGGAATTTAAAGCACTAAATTTCCAGAAAGTAAGGATACTATTTATACAGAGACCCCCGGCACCCCCGCGAAGGTGGGGTGGAGGAGGGGGGCGGGGGAATTAGAAAATGTGAAGCACAATCACCTTGAACTTTAAGAAAATACGAATACGAACGATCCAACATGTTTAGCACTAGTTAAAATAACCCACAAAGTAAAAATAACGAATTTTATGTGCAGTTATCTTTAAAATATTGCAAAACGTGAGTTTTAAACAAAAAGTGTCACATTCGGAGCGACGGACTGATTAACTGACCGACGTACCGATGTACCGACACCCTAACTGCTAAAGAAAGATGTTCCATGAGTTGAAGTGCCTGCATACCGAAACTCAAGAAAATCACTTCAGCCGTTTTTGAGATTTTGATCAAAACGTGTTTAGCAACAAAATGTCTCCAGTGATCGACCTTGTGCTTTGCAGTACAGCAAATATGACGTCACGGAAGGCAGGCCTAACGGAACGTAGGTAATGTTCCTATCAAGTTTGATCAAAATCCGTTCAGTGGTTCTTGAGGTATTGTGTCCAACGGACAGACAGACAAACAGACTGACATTTGTCTTCTTCTTCTTCTTCTTCTTCTTCTTCTTCTTCTTCTTCTTCTTCTTCTTATTATTATTATTATTATTATTATTATTATTATTATTATTATTATTATTATTATTATTATTATTATTATTTTATCACTTTTATATAGCGCTTCCGATTCCACCCTCTCTCTCCTTCCACTCCTCCCCCACCTACGACTATTTCAGTATTTCCAAATAAATCTGGAAATATAAAAATGAAACCACGAAACGTTTGCCCACTCTTTGAACTATTGGCAAGTAAAACATTGATCAAACTCTTTTTATGGAATGTTGAGATAAAGGGCAACATGTGTTTATATAATGACTAGTGGTTTTGTACCCTGGCAAGCCAGGGTAAACAGGTTGCTGTTTAAAATGTAATGTAGACAGAGAGACAACTCGAGCAATGCATTGAACTGTTTTAATTTAAAATGATAATTGCAATGTACTGCAGAACAGAGTATAGGTGCATGTTTGAGTAATGCACTAAAATATTTTATTTTAATTTAGTATTTATGTTAGGCAACGTATTTTTAAATGTCATACCTTTATTTAAAAATATTAGGCATGATATTTATTGCAATGTACTTACACTTACAGCCGACGCTGTTGTCAAATGTCGTCTGCAAAGTTATATGTGATGTCACGTTTGGCGCTTGAATGGGATTCTTGCAAGATTGTTTGCGAATGAATTTTTGTGCGCATATAAGTATGGATGAAAAAGAAAGTGAGCAGGTAACCTTCAGATGTAAGATTGGTGACATGAGTGCAAAAGTGTTTTGATTGGAAATAAAACAAAATTTGCGGTATTACGGAACGGCACGTTCTTGACACGGGTTGAATCGGAAGCGCGCGGAATGAGGCTATTGCAGTTTGTGGACCTTTTGTTTATTTATTTATCTCAGAAACGGTTAAACGTTCGGTAAGGAAATGTCGGCTATAACGATTTCGCGGGTTTTGAGCGCACAGCAGGCCGATCCGCTGCGCCCAGCACCTGCCCAGATCAGCGTCCATACCGTACAAACTGTACAGTAGAGGCGAAGAAGGACTTTCCGGCTAAGCAATTTATATATATAGATGTACCTCGAGATTCTCAGTCTGACCTATGAGAGAGTGCAAATATGGGTAATGTTGGCTGAGCAGTAGCTGAAGCATTGTAAAAAAAAAAATTAGTCAAAATAGGTAATGTCATTATTTACATAATGCAAAACAATTGATTTGAACAGAAAAGGTCCTGATTACTCTTTGCAGTCCGCTGGACCCTATAAACAATGACTAACTAACTTGAACACTCGGCTACCTAGCTCAA
This sequence comes from Oncomelania hupensis, assembly GCA_036898135.1. Lineage (NCBI taxonomy): Eukaryota > Metazoa > Mollusca > Gastropoda > Littorinimorpha > Pomatiopsidae > Oncomelania > Oncomelania hupensis. Next base: position 55,663,544 of record CM072517.1, on the reverse strand, counting down.
GCTTGGAGCCATCTCTAGTTCGTAGTTGTTCAATCAGATGTCCTTCCGTGGGACAGTGCACTAGGAAACTTCCATCTCTCGGTCTTTTACATGTAATGTCTTTGATCCACAGGCGCTTGTATCTGGCGCTCGCATGTGCTTTGATCTGTCTTGACACTCCCTCAAACCACTTTTCTACGACAAAAGCGGACATCTTTGGTTTTCGTTGATCATCCTAGCTATTAAGAAGCGTTGCCATGTTTTTAAAAGTCCAGATTCCTTGGCTGTCGTCTAGTTTCCATGTCGCTGTCAGAATCATGTCCATGAGTTTGGTCCGGTTCGTCATAAGTTCTTTTCTGTTGTTGTTTTTTTTTGTTTTTGTTTGTGTGGTCATTGAAGCGTAGGCTCAACGATGGCAGAAATAAACGGTCACCCTAGGAGAGCTGCCGTGCTAGGAAGGGGACAATGGGTGGTCAGCCACGTCCATAGGCCTGGGGCTGCCCCTCATGCCAGACCCTCCGCATTCGCGATTGTGAAATTTTTAGACAGGCCACAACCATCTAGCCCCTGGCCATGCGGAACCAACGCAGGATTGTCCGCATGAAGGAAAATTTTGGGGAGAAAAAGAACCAGTAGGACAGAAGGAAGAAAAGGGAGAAGCTGCCAAGTTTGTGCAAAGAGAGTTAGGGTGAAATATAATATAGGTGAAAGGGCGGGAAAGGCAGAATGAAGAGCGAAGCTTTACGTCCTATTTTTTATAAGTTAAGGACAATAAATTGGGCAAAAATGCCGTCATTTAATATTAATACCAGACCAGGTCTGGCGTCTAGGACGGGAGAAGGACGGAAAATGCCGGCGCAGCGCCGAGCATTAGGGAGTTAAAAAGTTACGGGATCATGAGCCGTGTGGTATTGTGGCCGGGCCCCACCCTAAGGAGAGGGGGTATTAAAATAAAGATAAAAAGGAAACATGTTATTACAAAAGCGGGGTCGCAAAAGGCAAGCGAACCTTGCATCCGATAAAACTTGTTGAGGTGAAATTACAACATAATCTAAAAAGAGAAGATTATTATATTACAATCCATATATTTAAAAGCCAACTATTAATAGTCTTTATTTCTTAAAATTATCTCAATGATAACAGCCAAATATAACATGGGTCCGAGACCATTTCAAAGCGCCAGCGCCTAACCAGGTTAGCGGCATTGCTGTAGAAGAAAACGGTCGACCAATAGTCAAACTATACAATTGGATATTAATCCTAGGAAACTAGGGCTCTTCCGCTTGGTCACGTGCATCGGGCACCGTTCTTTTGACACCGACGGTTATACCCACCGGCGCTGTGATCTGAATACGATTTATTAAGATTTTGACCTCCCGGTTAAGAGCGTCAGCATCACTCTTAGAAATTTCCTCATTTTCATTAGGTTCGCAGGCGCGGATCTGCTCAATCAACGTTTTATCATCGATAGGTGGAGAGACTTGGGCTTGAACACAACGATTTCTGACCCCGCGATGCCTAGGTGGCGATACCTGAGTAGATTGACTCTCCCTAACTTTAGGGTCTTCAGGATTAACCATTGGTGGCTGAGTATTAGACTGCCGTGCGGGGTCCAGGATCCCGACAACAGCCTGTTCCTGTGCGAGTGCGGTCGTGGGTCTAGCGGCCAGGCCGCGAACCACTTCCGAAAGATCCAAGACTGTCTGAGTCAGCCTCTCAACCGTTCCTTCCAACTTTTGGATGACCGCCCAAGGGTCCCGTGGTGGGTCAACCCCCGCTTTCGAACGGGTCACCGGCGGCAGGGGTACCGTGTCAGGGGCCAAGGCGACGTGCGACTGCGCGACCGTCTCCCACCTCCTTGCCAGGCAAGGGGGCGAGCGGGCCGAGCTGCCGACATCTTTCTGGAAAGGGACGGGAGCTCCGGCGGAAGTTACAGGAGAGCCCGTCTTTCGTCCGTCATCCGACCCGATTCGGATATGAGTTGCTTTTTTGCAACATGCAGGGCCTGGGCCCGTGGCATGTAGGTTGCGGCTCGAAGCTGGTTTGCCAACAGGCGCTCCTGCATGGAGAGGCAGCCGAGGTTGGCAGCAGAATGATTACCTTTGCAATTTGTACAAGAATATTAATTTACTACTTTTACACTGGGTCCCAGAGTGACCCATAGTGCCGCACGAAGAGCAAGTCTGTTTAGACTTACAGTATTTCTTGATATGCCCGAGTTTCTGGCAGGTATAGCAGCGTACGACTCTAGCCACGTAGGGCGCGACCGCGTATTCTTTTCGATTTAGAAGCAAAGTAGTTGGCAATACCTCTGCCGCTATAGTGACACGAACCGTCGTGGAGGGGTGACCACCCGACATAAGTAGTCGCTGGAAGCAACGTACCACACATGGCCTGACCGTACAGTCCGGATCAACAGCACCCTCGCATCTTTCCAGAATCTCCTCGTCGGAAACCAAAAGAGGAATTCCCATCACCACACCCTCCACCACGGGAGTCGGGATGGTACACGCGACTTTAATCTGGCCGATCTGTGTAAGTTCGACCAACTTTCCCTGCTGTTCCCTGGACACACAGCCAATCAAAAAACCCTCGCTAAGCGGCTTCACACGGTCAACCGAGCCAACCGAGGCCCGCAACAGATCGGCCAGCTTCCATGTCAGTGCTTTGAGGGACAAGGTAGTTACTGTATGTCCCCGGTCTGCTTAATGATCACGGGGTGTTGACACAACCCGTAATTTGGAGCAGGAAGAGGGCGTGGCAGTCCTCTAAATTTGGTCTTGCGTCTGCAAGTGGCAGCAGTCCAGTTTCCACCCTGATCCTCCATCGGACCAGCCGTTTTGGGAGAAGGTACTGCGGCCACGGGCTTGACCCCCGGCGTAGAACATTTATCGTCTAAGTCAGAGCCAGGGTTAGAGGAGAGATCTCCAGCCTCAGACGTGTTTTCAGTCCCTCCCCCAGAAGTCGGAGAAGAGTCCGAAAGAGTTTCGTAAGGTCTCTTACTAGTTGTAACAACGGATTCAATTTCAGCATGAGTAAACAGGTTACTCAAAGCTGGAACAATGATCGTAGGTTTTGTGAGGCCAGAAGCATCAACATTCATATCATCAGATTCTGCCCTACTTTTTATTACCGGGGAATCCCGTCTAGTTTTATCGGCCAGACGGTGTCGTTTGGCCGGTGATTGGGGATTTACCCCATGACGTTCGGCAACTTTGCCGTTCATAGAAATTGCTGCTAGGGCGCGAGTCAAAAAAAAAAGGGGGGGGGGGGGGACCTAGCCACAAGACCACACACCACAATATTTAAAAATCCAATTCAGGACCTAAAAAAAGGCTAAAAAAAAAGTTTAAAAGGATTACCGACGTAAAAGCTCGTGTGTCGCAGAAGAGCGCCAACCGGCAGTCCGTGCGCTGCCTTCAAAGTACAACAAGCAGCAACAGGTAAGGTGCCACCTGTCAGAAACGTTCAAACGAAAGAAGTCAGCCAGCACACAGCAGGACTGTCTTTGAAGTGCGATCGTCAGCAGCAGGTTAGGTGCCACCAAACAATATAACACTGAGGAACACAAACCTCCACATAAAATGTCCAGGCGAGACGAAACACTCGATAAATGAAGTATCCAATGTCACGAAAGTGAAGATTGGCGTCGGCGATAACATAAGTCCCACAAATGTTCAAGCACAAATGTTCAAGCACAGACTGACCAGGCATGAGCACACAGTTTGTAGTTTAGGAATAAAAATCCAGCTAAGACATGCAAGGCTCAAGAGAAAACACGTCCTCCCTGTTCGAATATCACCAGTCGCGTGTGTACGCCCAATATGCAATGTTGCGGGAAAGGCAGAAGCAAGACAATAGGGAAGAAATAGGGTTGGGCTAGCTTAGTCACCCAGCCAGAGAGAGGCTGGGGTCCACCCCCGGCACGCGGAGCCGAGCCCGTGGGGGCTGTCTAATATTAAAGAGTCTGTGCCTGTGTATAAAACTCTAGCTTCTGGGTCCTTAGGTTTAAAGTAATCGTAATAAAATTCGAACATTAATAGCTTAGAAAGGTCTAAGATGGTCACCTCCATTAACACTGGTTTGTCTAGATTAACTTTGGTGGTTTTCATGGTAACAGCATACAGTGAGGCATGATACTCTTTGTAACAGAGGTATTGAGGTTTAGATGTTAACTTTATAGCCTGCTTAGGTGTTGCAATTAGCCTAACGTCTTTTCGCTTGTAAAGTTTCTCTATAGATTTACCGAAACAACTGTTATTGAGCAACTTAAAGAAATCCTTTTCAAACGTAGACTGCTTGTTTTCTAAGCTCTGTATTTTTATTATTATGTTTAAATAAGTGCACAGAAGACCAAAATGATGACCAACAACACCAATGGCATCAACACGGACATCAAAGTCCAAGCCAATCCCTCAACACAGTGCATAGCTTCAAATATTTAGGAGTCATTGCATCAGAAAATGGGTTAAATAGGAAAATTAGAACAGGAAGTCCTCTCCAGGATCGCACAAACAACTGCTGCCCTGGCAAGATTGAAGCCCATTTGGAAAGACAGGACCATCAGTCTACATTCCAAGGTAAGGCTGCTGCGCTCATTTGTCATCTCCATCTTCCTATACGCTTGCGAAACATGGTCAATCACAGCAGATCTATAACTCAGAATACAAAGCATGGAGATGAGGTGCTACAAAAGACTTCTGGGCATTTCCTGTACCCAGCACATCACCAACGACGAAGTCCGACAAACCATCACACAAACCGTTGGACAACATGATGACCTGCTCACAGTGGTGAAGAAACGGAAACTCCGATGGTGTGTCCACATCACCAGATCATCAGGCCTTGAGGCACCAAAGATAATCGTTTAACCAGCGTGCTCCATCTTTCTCTGTCCTCGGCAACCCTCATGGCTTCGCTCAGTGTCAAACCAGTCTATTACCGAATGTTGTCATCCCACCTCTTTTTCTGTCTCCCTCTCCTTCTGCCTCCTTGCGCAGTGCCTTGCAGGACGGTCTTTGCAAGGCCTGATAATCAGGTAAACTGGACTATACCATCGGGGTTTCCGTTTCTTCACCACTGTGAGCAAGTCATCGTGTGGTCCAATGGTTTGTGTGATGTTCTGTCGGACTTCGTTGTTGGTGATGTGCTGGGTATAGGAAATGCCCAAAAGTCTTCTGTAGCAACTCATATCAATGCTTTGTATTCTTCGTTTTAGATCTGCTGTGAGGGTCCATTTTTCGCAAGCGTATAGGAAGATGGAGATGACAAGGGAGCGCAGCAGCCTTACCTTGGAATGTAGACTGATGGTCCTGTCTTTCCAAATGGGCTTCAGTCTTGCCAGGGCAGTAGTTGTTTGTGCGATCCTGGATAGTACTTCCTGTCGGGACCCATTGTCTGATACAATGGCTCCTAAATATTTGAAGCTATGCACTGTGTTGAGGGATTGGTCTTGGACTTTGATGTCCATGTTGATGCCATTGGTATTGTTGGTAATCATTTTGGTCTTCTCTGCACTTATTTCCATTCCATAGGCTCTGGAGGTGGTGTCAAGCCTCTGTACCAGCTGTTCTAGTTCTTGTTCCTCTCCAGCCAATCCATCAATGTCATCCGCAAAAAGGAGGTTGGAGATTGCTCTACCCCTTATGCTGACTGTACCTTAGTGATCTGCAAGGGCATCTGACATGATGCGCTCTAGGAAGATGTTGAAGAGTGTTGGAGAGAGTAGGCATCCTTGACGCACACCGATTGTTGTTCTGCATCATTTTCCGATGGCGCTGTTACAGAGGACTGCACTGGTAGCCCTGTCATACAGGCATTTGATGACTTCAATAATATTAGGGCTGATGTTGTAAACTCTCATGGCTGCCCACAGAGATCCATGCCAGATTCGGTCAAACGCTTTCTTGAAGTCAACAAACACATGATAGAGATGTTGTTGGTGCTGTATGTAGTTCTCGCAGATTATTCTGAGGTTCAACAATCTGTTCAGTGGTACTTCGCCATGCCCTGAATCCTGCTTGTTCTTCAGATTGGGGTTTTAACCTGCTGAGTATTATTTTCAGGAGGACTTTGCTGGGGTGGCTGATGAGGCTGATGGTGCGGTAATTTTCACACTCCTGAAGTTTACCATTTTTGGGAAGAGTGATGACAAGCGACTGTGTCCATGGTGTAGGCTACTCCCCCTCTGCCAGATCTTTACAGATAATGGTGAGGGCGTCAATCATCGCTTCTGCTCCTGCTTGAAGCCATTCCGCGGGTATGTTGTCCACTCCCGCTGACTTCCCTTTCTTCAGTGAATGCACTGTTGTCTCAAATTCTTCTCGGAGAATAGGGAGGATTCCTTCTTCTTATCTGTTCTGGGGATATGCTATAGTAGCCTACTCTGTCCATCTATCCAAGACTTCTTGTTCTTCTGTAAGGCATATGCTAGACTTGCTTTGGATCGTAGAGACCTTGGGCTGTTTAGTACTTGTCAGCCGCTTCACATCCTGGTATGCCTTCTTGCTGTTGTTCTTGGTCAGACTGTTCTCTATTTCCTGGCATTGATCTTCTATCCAGTTCTCCTTTGCTGCGCGCATGCCTTTTCGGATGCCATTGTTGATTTTTCGGTAGGCATCAGCTCCCTTTG
>CM072517.1:55651934-55654434 GCA_036898135.1 Oncomelania hupensis | reverse complement strand
ATCACTTTACCTATTTTTATGTCAGAATGATTATCGAGTGCTAGTGTCGCTCTTTAATTTTAACAGAAGGAGAATTGTGTATCTAACAGACAATATTTGTTATGATTTTTTTTTACACTTTCCTTTTTTTTTAAATCAATATGGGAACAGTAGGGTGTTGATTGGAACTTTATAATTCTTTTAGCCTGCCAACGTGGAACAAATGAGCTTTGACTGGAACTATCAGTTCTTATTGTGCCAATATGGAACATTGGCGTTTAAATTGGAACCATAAAGAATAAGTGGGCAAATGCATATAGGCTATTATGGTCCTGATTTGGCTCGAAAGAGTCCGCTGGACCTAAAGCAATAATCTTGTATTGTATTGTATTGTATACTTGGCGAAAGGAAAATAAAACGTTATAGCTACGAGTAGACAAATATGGAACCATATATCTTAGTGATATACGAGCAATATCCTCGTAATAATATATTTATGGAGCGTATTGAACAAATGTGAGCAAGGAACGTGTGCAAAAAAATATTTACTCCAAATAGGTTATTTTGTATCGTGCACAGTTTTCTTTGAACATTAAAATTGGGGCGAATTAGGATGCTAGTTCCCGAAGTCGAATGGTGTGGGTTCAAACCCCGGCGTGGACGAACATATTTCATTTTTTGTATGAGACTTCCAGCCACCGAGGGCTTTCTCCGGGTACTCCGGTTTCCTCCCTTTCTTCATAATGGCACTGTAAGCAGTCAATCTTAAAACTTTAACACAAAAATCGAATGCTCTTAGGGTGGAGAACTAGTTGTATAGTTCAGTGAAATATCTACTCAAACATTAGCTGTCCGAGCATAATACTTATTACAACAACAAATCAAACTGAACTCCAACATGCGACTGAAAAGAAACACTTTCTTTAAAAACAAAAAAGGAGAAACAAGTTGGCAAGGCGTTCCAATGTATTTACAAAGGTTCATACCCACAACCCACCCACCCACCCACATACACACACACACACACACACGCACACACACACACACTTGTTTTTACGGTGTTATTATGACTTTCCTGAAACGCCACATACGTTGTGTTGACAATGGGTCATATCTCGTCCCCCTTTCGAGGTACTTTTAAGTGTTCTAACACTAACCCTAACCCTAGCCCTAACCCTTACCGTAACACAGCCCTAACCCTAACGGATCATTGGTTTGACGTCAAAGCAAGTTATGTAGATGTTCACTGGTTTGTCCAAATAACGCCGAGTAAATAAGCACGCACACACACACCCACACACACACACACACACACAAACACACACAGCTGAGGGTACACAATATTATCATGACTTTCCTGAAACGCCACATACGTTGTGCTGACAATGGGTCATATTTCGTCCCCCTTTTTTAAGTACTTTTAAGTGTTCGAACACTAACCCTAACCATAACCCTAACCCAGCCCTAACCCTAACGGATCATTGCTCTGACGTCAAAACAAGTAGATCTGTCAAAACAAGTTATGTAGATGTTCACTGGTTTGTCCAGATAACACTGTGTAAGTGTGCCCACACACACAAACATACACACACATAGCCGATAAAATACGCATGTTCAAAGTGTTAATTTACTTGGCGGCGGTGTGACGCGACTTGATTGTATTTCCTCACTCCACAATCCCCGTTTGTGCGTAAGGCCCAAAAGATGCTCTGGCTCAATAAACGAATTGAATTGAACTGAAATGAAACAAAAGACAAAACAAACAAGTGACAGGCCAGAAGCTGAAGTATCGGATTGTGGCCTAAAATTATCCAAATCTAATCAGCCAATTTTCAGATACAGCGCAAAACCTGTTCAGAAAATGATGCACCACAATGACCTTGGTCTTTGAGAAAATACAAATTCGAATGGTCTAGCAGTATGTAAAGCATCCGCACATTAAATGATGTATTTCGGTTCAGTTATTTTTTAGAAAAGGCAAAAAGTGTGTTTGAACCCAAAAAAAAGTGACATTTAGAGCAACGGACTGACTGATTCACTGACTGATTCACTGACTGATTTACTGACTGATTCACTGACTAATAACCGGACTGCTACTGAATGATGGCTCATGATTTGAAGTAAATGTATATAACAGCTCAACAAAATCGTTTCGACCGTTTTTAAAATGTGGCTCAAAAACGTATTTAGCAATAAAATGACTGCAGAGATCTTGACCTCTGCGGTACAGCATGTATAATGGGACTGGAAGGAAGCAGGCCACTAACCTAGGCAATGTTCATATGAAGTTTGGACAAAATCCGCTCAGTGGTTCTTAAGATACGGCTTCCAACAGACCGACATTTGGCTGGTTCTGTTTCCCCCTTACTGTTTCAAAGCAAATACAAAAACATTGTGTAAATCAATGAAAAATCTGCGGAACACTAGCTAAGATTTAAGGTATTTGAAAATAACAAACAAAAGCAAAACTCAAAGGTATGACTGAAAAAAAAAGTTGTATTTACATAAAAAGATGACACGC
>CM072517.1:55466934-55649434 GCA_036898135.1 Oncomelania hupensis | reverse complement strand
AGGCAAATGTAAAGAGTTTAGGTTGTTGAACAATCTTACCAAAATGTAAAAAAAAAAATTAGCGCAATTAGGAGATACAACGAATTAAAAATTGCTAAAACGGTATTGGCACATTTTGCCAGTCATACGCGGGAATTTCCTTGCGGGCGAAGTATAACTCCGCCCACATGGCCCATTCAACACTGTCAGCGTGACTTCACAGATATGGAAGAGGATTTTGAAGATGAATTGCTGGAATATTCACCATCATTAAATCCCACCGTGTCTTTTGAGTTAAGCAAACATTTTCTTTGCTCCCCTGAGTTTGCCTTATTAAAATATAAATAATATAACGCGCAATATAATAGTTTTAAACTTGCCGGTTTTCAGTTATGGCTAAATAGGTCACTAGCAGACGCCCTCCGCTTGCGGCTTGCTGCTTGCTGTGGTCGCTGCCCTGTATGGCGTACGAACAGGGTCAAACGCGCGATGAAAAGTAGCGATGCTTTGCATAGATACTTTTTGAAAAGTATCGCTACTTTGCATCGCTCCGTTACGAAAGGATCGATCCTTTTCATCGCGCATTTCCGAATTCTTCCGAATACACAGTATGCAAATTTTCCAAAAGTTTGATCGGAACTAAAGCGGAACACATTATTTATTAACTAATAGTAATTCTTAAATTTAGCTATTTGGAAAATTATATTTATTAATTAATTTGCTCTGCAAAGGACAATTGGTGGAATGTTACATAATACATGTATATTATTTCATTAGCTTGACCGATTTCAGTTTTGTATAAACAGTGTGTTTCGCCTTGGTAAACTTCGGAACTGCGCGATGAAACTGCTCGAGCTAAAGTATCGATGCAAAGTATCGATACTTTTTCAGAAAGCATCGATACTTTCGCAATTGGCGTTCCATTTGAGAAAATGTGCGATCCTTTTGAGAAAAGTAGCGATACTTTCCTAAACGGATGGATCCTTATGAGAATAGTATCGATGCAAAGCATCGCTACTTTTCATCGCGCGTTTGACCCTGTTCGTACGCTAATACAAAAAGGATGTGATTCTATTAAAAAAAAAAAAGCTAGTAAACAGAGGAAAGTATACATACACGCAGTTTTTGGAGTTCTTGTACATGCTGTTTGCAGACAAACATTCACAATCAAGCACCATGTGAAAAAAGGTATGAGCAAGCTGAATCAGTCACCATCACCTCGAAAACACAGGTTGTCTGGACTGAACATAGCTTCTGGCACCAGTGGTTTTGGGTCCAAAGTGCTTGTTTTGTGACAATGGAAGCAAAGGGAAAAAAAGGATCAAAGGATGATCATTATCAACTGACACCTATAAGAACATTAGAATTCAAGGGTAGGTTGCTGGAGTTTTGTAGCAAGAGAGGAACCAGTGCACCAGACCATCTTCTAAACCTTGTGCGTTGCAATTGCAGAACTGACTGTGCGTCAACCAGGGGTTCATGCCGACGACATGGATTGGTCTGCACTGTTGGATGTGGAGAATGCCGATGTGAAATCTGCTTAAACGTCATGAAGTACACAGAAAAGGAAGAATAAGAGGAAGAAGAAGAGAAAAGGGAAGAGGAAGAAGAAATGGAAGAAGACATGAGTGACAATAGCGTTGAGATCTAACAGTCTGGCTCTATCACCAGCACTGCATTATGTTTTTGTTTTCGTGTAATGAAACGTTTTCTAGTGCTGATTCAAGCACAGCATGGCTATGGCATTCCGTTTGTAAAACAATTGATAGTTTGCATTTTAAGGCCAAAACCATAGTATTTAGGGCTATAAATAATTCTATATAAAGAATGGAAGCAAGACTGTAAACAATTAATTATTTGTATAGAGCGATTTCGATAACCTAAAGAATAGATTCTTTAGTAAAAGTCATGAACACAACAAAAAATATCAAAGATACTTTTAATTTTACAACAATATAAGACAAATGAATTTTCGAGCTATGCTCTTCTTCAGATTACAAACAATGCATAAGAATGTTACTTCCATCACTTAATTTATGGTATTGTACATTTTAAAAAATGTGTTTGTTTAATGTATATACTATTATTTCTTTATTAATTACGTAGTTTTTATTATAGACTAGGAGTGTAATCAGCATGGTGGCCATCTTGAAAAATGGTCACCATATTTCTTTTTGTAATAACTACTGGGATTTAAAAAAAAACAGGTCTTAAGTCACAGGTATACCAAATTTGGTGCTTGTAAGGCAAAATCTTCGTCTAATACTTCATAGTATAGTACAAGAGTATAATCGGCATTATGGCCATCTTGAAAATGGCCGCCATATTGTTTCTTTTTAATGGCTACCGAGCTTTTCTAAAAGAAAATATTTTAAATATCAGACATACCAAATTTGGTGCTTTTAGGAGAAAATCTTATCATACTTTATATTGTAGACCAAGAGTGTAATCAGCATGGCGGCCATCATTAAAAATGGCCGCCATATTGTTTCTGGTAATGGCTACGGGCGTTTGTAAAAGAGTAGGTCTTAAGTAGCGTGTAGACCAAATTTGGTGCTTGTAGGTCGAAATCTTGATCTCATACTCCATAATTATTGTAGAACAAAAGTGTTGTCGGCATGGCGGCCATCTTGAAAAATGTCCGCCATATTTTTTCTGTTAACGGCCACTGAGCTTTTCTAAAAGAGTGGGTCTTAAGTATCATGTATACCAAATGTGGCGCTTGTAGGTCGAAATCTTGGTCGTATACTTCATATTGTAGAACAAGAGTTTTATCGGCATGGCGGCCATCTTGAAAATGGCCGCCATTTTTTGTAATGGCTACCAGGATTTTTTGAAATAGTAGGTCTTAAATATCATGGACATCAAATTTGGTGGTGGGAAGGGGGGGGGGAACTGATTTGTCAGTAATCTGCCATACTAGTTTTTGGCCTTACAAAGCAAGCAATAACTAAACGGAATGCCATAGTACACGGCTAGATAATAAATGCTCAATAACTTTGTTTTGCGATATTTTTTTTTTTTTACATTTTGGATATGTGATAGAGTACATTATTATCTTTCCGATGCAGTAAAAATTATTTTGGATACCCAAAAAAGCAAAATGAAACATTTTGCTGCATTCTGGGCTTGGACTATAAGAGTAATGTAAGGGTTTCTCATATTTTTTTCTACCAGCTAACCTATTTATTACGGGAAATATTTCACTGTGCACAACTCAATCAGTTTTCCAAACGTCAGCGAATTTGTGTTCAAAAATCCCAAGTGACTCATCATCATTGAGGAAGTATTCTTACTCGTAGTGTGATCCCGCCACTTACTACCGTTGATCAAATTGAGAATACTACACAGATGAGCCAGCAGATTAGGCTGTTGTTAACAGTCCAGTATACAATATATTATATATATAGTCTCACTTACTTTAGATCCTAATGTCATGGTAATATTCTCACTCGTCCTTTTGACGTGCAGTTTCGTCCTTGTCAATGTTATCATCGACGTTGTTGTCATCCCCATTGCCGTCGTCGCAAATCATTTTCATTCTTATCGTCTTCGTTGTCGGCATCATCATTATAATCATCAGCAACAGCAGAAGTAGAAGCGTCTTTTTCTTCTTTCATTTCTTTCTTTTCTTTCATTCTTTATTTCATTCTTTCTTTCTTTCTTTCATTTTTTTTGTAGCCGAGCGGAGTATTTGACTTCCGTCTCTCGGCTACAACCTTGAGAACACGGCCTGACCCGAGCTGTTGATGTTATTTATCCATCGTAAGAGGAACATAAAAATATTTGCCCTGCAGGGCGGTGAAGCGTGTTGGTAGTAAACCGGTTTGCCGGCTACTAGTGCTATGACACTCTGCAAAGTCACTGCCACCGACTTGCATAAAATGCCTGCCGACAATGTAGTCCTGCTCACCACCAAAAGCAAAAGACGAATTGGTCAGCCGGGGAGATCAAATATCGTGTCGCTTTGTCCTGCATAACCCAATGGCTATTCCAAAAGATTCTGCACAGCAGGAGCCACCCAAGGCTAGTCTAACCAACAAACAAAAGTCGATAATCTCTCTCTCAAGCGTGGACCAGTTGTCTCCAATTCCGCCACAAATCCCACAGCTCAAATCGAACCATGTCCTCAGGGTTTCCCAGTTCGAAACAGGTATATCTGGAACCGCCACTGATTATGCCAAGTCAGTCTCCATTCCCTGATTTAACAGTGAAAAACTGCCTTCGACAGTTACCACGGTCCAGCATCATCCTGTTCCAGGTCGTTGTGCATCACTTGTAGCCGAGCGGAGTATTTGACTCCCGACTCTCTCCCACCACCTTGAGAGCACGGCCCGACCCTAGCTGTTAATTTCATTCATCCTGTAACAAGAGGCTAGGTTTTACCCAGCACTTTTAAGCTTCTGCCTTGTTTAGTCAGCTGTACCCTTAGTAGGTTAATGTTACCCTGCAGCAGACGACAGAAGTTTGCTGTATGCTACACTTTTCTAATGCTGACGATAGCCCAGTAGGTAATGACATCATTCAGCTTACGGATAGGCAGTAGTTCGGCCAATCCGGCCACAGAGCGCTTGGGTATACCGGTGCTACCCGGGTTGAGGCAGACAGCTTAGGAGAGTCAATCGCTGTTCAAATCGCCTAGAGTACAGAGCTCAGCTCTACGAAATCTCTCCACTGAAGACTAGAAAAGCAGGGACTGTTGAAAACTCTATTCAACTAAGTTAGCCACGGCCTGACATTGTCAAAAAGGTAAATGAACATACTTTTGTTTCATCGTGATGTATTGATATTATTGTTGAATTATGTTTGTGCAATTTGCCATGTTTAGAATTGAATTGTTAGTCCAACGTTGCGTGACCACGTGGCGAACACGACCGGTCGACGCCATGATGAAGTCCATATGGACCCACTGTTGTTTAACCTATATGTATTCTTGCAGACCAGTGGCTGTACCAGAGAATGTGTATAATATTTATTAATTTCTATGTGTATAGTTAGCCATGATTTATATTTATATATGTATAGGAAATTAGAGTGGAGATTCCAGTGGACCACGGACTTAGCAGAATGTTCGTCGCTTATATATAGAGAGATGTGGAGCTAATCACTGAGGGCTACTTCGGCCTTCAGTGAGACGCTCTGCACACACCTAGTGTACATGGTGGTGCAGAATTTTGTCTCATATGTTACAGACGAGCAGGCATCGTATCGTGAGCCCAACCAGGTGAAAGACAAGAAAAAGTCTTCACTGAAAGTTGGCATGCCTCGGCTGCTCAAGCAATGCACGACGATAGCCCACCAGTCTAACAACAAGGAGAAGAATCCACAACAACACAGCTCATCAAGGAATCACCCACAACACAGCTCTTCTAACATTGAGTTAAGTGCAAAGTACTCAGTGCACCAACCTGGTAGCCAAAGGACCACAGTAGTCCACTCTTCCAGAACTCTGACCCTTAGGGCAGAAAGCATCCAGTGCCCGATGATGATACAGTAGCTGCATAGAACTATCAAGAAACGAATCATTCGAAGAGACATTTTAACTTTTAAGTTAGTATCGTACTTAGCAGATCGTGTATAGAGTAGAGGAAATAAATGTGTGATATTTACTGTTAACAAGTGGCTGGACTACCTATGTTTCATAGCCGTGTGAAAGCTAGTGTGACAGTGATCTTTTACCATTTTTTATCTATCTCTGTACCCCAGCCTAAACACAGACCGAGCTAAACATATAAATGTATTAGGTAGAGTCACAGGGAGATTTACTAGCGATCCCCAATCGACTACAGACGAGTGGGTAATAGCATTCCATTGTGCAGAGCCCAGCAACAATAGACCCACCGTCACACATCCCTCGTAAGAGAGACATAAAAAATATTTGCCTTAAAATGCGGGGAAGCGTGTTGATAGTTATTATTTTTATTTATTATTATTTAATCAGTTTATAGTCCCCTCTCTTCCCGGTAAGGATTTTCAGAGAGGAGACTTTTAATTGTGTTGATAGTAAACCGATTTGCCGGCTACTAGTGCCACGACACTCTCTGCAAAGTCACTGCCACTGACTTGCATAAAATGCCTGCCGACAATGTAGTCCTGCTCACCACCAAAAGCAGAAGACGAATGGACAGCCGAGGAGAGCAAATGTCGTGTCGCTTTGTCCTGCATAACCCAACGGCCATTCTAAAAGATTCTGCACAGCAGGAGCTACCCAAGCCTAGTCTAACCAACAAACGGAAGTAGATAATCTCTCTCTCAAGCGTGGACCAGTTGTCTCCCATTCCGCCACACTTCCTTCCTCTTTTTACTTTCTTTCCTTTCTTTCTTTCTTTCTTTCTTTCTTTCTTTCTTTCTTTCTTTCTTTCTTTCTTTCTTTCTTTCTTTTTTTCTTTCTTTCTTTCTTTCTTTTTTCTTTCTGTGTTCCTTTCTTCCTTCTTCCATATCTTTCTTTCTTTCTTTTTTTCTTCGTCTTCTTCTTTCGTTCTATCTTTCACTTTTCTTTTTTCTTATTCTTCTTGAAGGTCAATATAGCATTAATAATAAATAATAATAAATAATACAAACAAATGTTGTTTTGCCTTTACTACTCATAATCTGAAAGCAGACGGTTCATTTTTCCCGTTAAAGGCATGTTTTATAAAAACATCCGTGTATTTCCAACTTAATTAGGACATGTTGACCAAACTTCTGTCACTGGAAAGCGGGCGATGTGACGATTGAACCTAAACTTGATGCGCTTAAGGACGTTTAAAGTTAAACATTCTTCTACTCTCATGTCATGTGGAGTTAATGTTGGTTTGACAATGCTGTGCTGTGTCGTTTTTTTTGTTGAACACTAGGCTACTTCATTTGTGAAATTCTGGAGGTACGAGGATGTTCTATCAGTACTTGTGTTAATTGAATAGGCTATAAATGTCCGATTAAGTAGTAGTAGTAGTAGTAGTAGTAGTAGTAGTAGTCGTAGTCGTTGTAATAGTAGTAGTAGTTGTTGTTGTTGATGATGTTAGTGTTGTTCTAAAGCGCGAATTCCAAACTACTACTTCTACTACTACTACTACTACTACTACTACTACTACTACTACTACTACTACTACTACCTTTAGTAAAGCGCGAATTCCAAATTATTTTTTTATTTTTTTTTTATTTTTATTTTAATGCTTTATTGTCCCTTTTCATCGGGAAATTCTGGGCCGCCTCCCCTGGGGAAGGCGTAGTCGCAGCCTGTGGCGCGCCCAAACCCAACCTATCTAACATTAGTTGTGATTTTGAAATTTAGAAATTCTTCAAATTTTTTGAAATTTTGCTGGGGGAGCAAACCGGAGTACCCGGAGAAAACCCCCGAGATGTTGCCCGAGTCGAAAGTAAATAATATTCGGAGAAACTTAACGCCCAGATGCTGGATCGAACCCACACCTGTCAGGCGCCATTGGTTTCTGGCCTGTGGACAAGGCAAGTTTAGTCCCGCCTTAGCCCACTTGGCCACAACGCTCGCTATACCCAGTTTGCTCTAGGCGCTTGTGTATCAGCAGGCTTAATGTTGTGCAGTTTTGGGTGAATTTTGATGAGAAATCTTTACTAATTGTCCTATGTCGTTTTACAACTTTTTTTTCTGATATCTTTTCTGTGACCTAAAGAAAGACAGTTCCTATGTTGAATGCGCTGGGATGTGATGTGAACTTTGGCAGACGACATTTCCGACTAACAACCTTTTTACAAAAATATTTTCTGTGTTCTAAAAAAAAAAAAAAAGAAAAAAGATGAATGTGCTGTGTGGTAATTTCAGAACAAAGAGGGGTGGAGGAGGGAAGGTAGAAGGGGAGAGGAGAGGGGAATGCACCAGCACTTTTTAATACGCTACTCTCCGGTTTCTGGGATGGTCACACTACTGAGATTTGACAGGCAGCGGCCGTCAAACACTTCTCAAAAGCTGTAATTGCACTTTTGCTTTATTTTATTTATTTATTATTTTTTGGGCGTTGGTAATGGTGTGGGAGGAGGGGGGGAAGATGGTAGGGGAGTACAATTGCGTCCAGTGCACCCCCCTCCTCCCTTATCGTCCACACCTGAATGTGAGCGCTTTCCCAGACAACATTTTCGTCACCGTTTTGTTTAATGTTGTGTAACAACCTTTTTCTAATATCTTTTCTGTGTTCTAAAGGACAGTTCCTAAGATGAATGTGCTGTGACGTGCAGTGATCTGAACGCTTGCAGACGGTAGTCCTGATTCGGCTCCTAGCAGTCCGCTGGACTCTATAAGCATTGATTATGTAATCTGATCTATTCTAATCTTGCAGACCACATTTCGTCAACATGTTCTTCGCCAATCTAATTCTATGGTGGCTATGTGTCTGCTTGTTACTGAGCGCGGCCTTTGCACAAAAAGACGTACATGGTAAGGATTATATCTATAACTAGGCCTATATAATTATAACTATAGTCTCATATTTACCGGAATGTGTCAACCTGCACAACCGTTAGTACAACGGCAGTTGTGATACGGCCTCCCGGAAAGTGTCAACATCGCAAGTTGCCGCATTACGGGAGGCCGCGAAGTACTTAAAAGAAACTTGAGAAAAAAGCAACTTTCGTCCCCTCTAGGCGACGAATTAGGTCACGCTTAGTTGTATCAAAGAATGTACGTTCTTTGGTTGTATCTAGGTCAGGAGACTTTTGCGAACCGTTTGGGAATATTTTCGAACCGTTTATTGACGCCGGATAGCGTCCTCACTTGGTTTCATACAATTTAAGAATCCAAGAAGGCAGATGGGTTTTTGGGACGGAAAGAGCAGGAGACTTTTGCGAACCGTTTGGGAATATTTTCGAACCGTTTATTGACGCCGGATAGCGTCCTCACTTGGTTTCATACAATTTAAGAATCCAAGAAGGCAGATGGGTTTTTGGGACGGAAAGAGCAGAAAGAGTTAGGGCAAGGGCTAGTGATAGAACTGCAACTAACCCTTACCCGAACCCTTCCCCTTAAATAGCGCTCTTTCCGTCACAAAGTAAAATGTTGACACATTCCGGTGCGTATAAGAGTATATAACTATATAACTATAACTATATAACTATAACTATATATATAGCTATATATAACTATATATAACTATATATAACTATATAACTATGTAACAATATAACTATATAACTATATATATATATATATATAACTATATATATATATAACTATACATATAACTATATATATATATATATATATATATATATATATATATATATATATATATATATATATATATATATATATATATATATATATATATGAACCAGACACCCCCGTTGGGGTGCCGGGGGTTGCAGTATAAATAGTATCCCCACTTTCTGGAAATTTAGTGCTTTAAATTCCCACTGTCGCTGTCTTTCTCATTTGCTCTTTCTCAGTCCTGCTCTGTTCTATCAATCTACTATACCATCTTCTTCTTCGCTAGATCAGTCATCTACCTTTTTTCTTGAAAACTCTTCTGGGACAAAACTCCTTATTTGTGTATGAGGTCTGTTGGATCAGCTTGGGAATATTGGATGCTTTCTGCCAGGTGGTTACTAGGGCTTCTTATGATGCTATTATTTAGCAACGTAGGCATTTTATATGTATGTGTTTTGTTGATAATTTATAATGATGTTTGTATTCTATTTTGTTTTTGTAAACAGGGGTTCAATAAATTAGAGTACACAGACCCAGCGTCCCCTGCGTGGGATGTCTTTATTGTAAAGTGACTGGCTGGTGGAGAGCTTTCAGTTTTACCACTAGCGTTGTTTCAGCAGATCTTTTATGCGGATCAGGGGTTGTCCGGTCCTGATTTGAAGAGTCCGCTGGACCTAAAGCAATAATCATGTAATGTAATGTCTAATATGAACCAGACAACAATTCCAACTAAGGGAAAACTTTAACAGCTTAAAAACTCCTATTCAGTTTTCACATAACCCATAGCATTCACTCACTTTCTCCCTTTACTTTCAACATACACAAAGTATACACACATGTCATGCCCAATTCACGCATTTTGAATCCACCGAATCCACCCCGCAGCCGCCGACCCTGCAAACTCACATGTTCAGCAAGCCGATCCAGCCAGACCAACCGACCGCACAAAAGTCGGCAAATACGTAACTTATACCCCGACCGCGCGCTCTCAGCTGAACCGCTAAAAAATACAAAGCCTGCTAATGTATTTTACGCTTGTTTCATTCCCAGATGCCAGCAGCATCATGAGGTTCAACGCTAGTACAAAGCAGCTGTTCTTCAACTGTCCCCGTATGGACTATCTGGAGACCCGCATCTCGTACATAAATATTATCAGGCAAAACGACAACCAGTACCTCGCCAACTGGACCATGAATACCTCAAGTACTAAAGGCTAGCAACTTGTCATCATCATCATCATCATCATCATCATCATTATCATCATCGTCATTATTATCATCATCATCATCATCATCATCATCATCATCATCATCATCATCATCATCATCATCATCATCATCATCATCATCATTTAAAAACGCCCAAACAATAACTTCTAAACCGACCATGTACCTAGACGACATTTGATATTCCGCAGTCCCCCTGGGAGAAGAGAAGACGTGTGCCGGGGTTTCTGTATAAATAGTAGGCCTATTCCCACTTTCTAGAAATCTAGTGCTTTAAATTCCCACTGTCGCTGTCTTTCTCATTTGTTCTTTCTCATTCCTACTCTGTTCTATCAATCTACCATTCTTCGATAGACCAGTCACCTACCTTTTTTCTAGAAAACTCTCCCAAAACTCCTAAAGTGTTTATGAGGTCTGTTTTGTCAGCTTGGGGATATTGGACGATTTCTGCCAAATGGTCACTAGGGCTTTTTATGGTATTATTATTTAGCAATGTAGGCATTATACAAGTATTTATGTGATTTTTGTTGATATTTAATAATGACGTTATATTCTATTTTGTTTTTGTAAACGAGGGTTCTATAAATTAGAGTTCAGCCTCAGCGTCCCCTGCATGGGATGCCTTTATTGTAAAGTGACCGGCCGGTACGCGGTGGAGTGCCTTCAGTGTAACCATTAGGGTTGTTTCAGCAGATTTTACAACGGATCAGGGGTGAGCCCTCTTTCAACCAAGTTGTGGTCCTGACTGGGCTCTTTGCAGTCCGCTGGACCCTATAAACAATGCCTAACTAACTAACTAAACTCGTGTTTCGCGGAATTATGATTAGCTTCGCGTCAGAGGCAGAACACTCACGATGGTGGCAGTTTTGTACTGAACTCGATGCATGCAATGACGCTAGACAGTGCCTTTTTCGCTTTTGTGTGTGTGGGGATGGGCGTCGGTATATGAATGCGATTTTATTTATTCCACCATAAATGTGAGTGCCATTGTCGACAAATTTTAATTAATGTTTTATTCTTATTACGTTTAAAATGTATTTTAATAATGTAATAATTCAATTCAGTTTGCTTTGTATTTTTGAACAAATTTTGATTTTTTTTTTTACCTCTTGATGGATACTGTACACAATTCTCCTTTTGAATATTTATGAGGACAATAAAGTATTCTGTATCATCATCATCATCATCATCATCATCATCATCATCATCATCATCATCATCATCACATACCACGACTCCCGTATGTTGTTCTTGCAGGCTTCGCACTATACGATAGAGTGCACATACTGCCCAGCAAGGACCCTTACCTTCTGCGAGCCGTGCTGAATTACGTGACCTGCTATGACGTCACTTCCTATTCCTGCAGCATGTTGGTTAATGAAAATCGCTTCAAGCTTGCGTTCTGAAAGTCCCGGGTTCGAGCCCGGGCCGGGCCATTGTGGATGTTCCACTGGGAAAGAGACCACTTAAACTCCTGGTTTTTCATACTCCTTCGGGATGAGAGTATAAACCGAGGTCTAGTCTGTGTGTCGCATCCATTCCATCTCATACGGACTTTGTATAGATCCTGACACTCGTGTCCTAGACGGGTGAAGTGCCGGTAATAAGAACACACCCAGCAGCACTTGGTCCTTAATCCCCATTCCCTGGCTGCCACAGGATTGTGCCTCAGTTTGTCCGGCGTCAGACCATGCCCAAAGCCTGCGGGGTGGGCGTCTCGGGCTGTTTGAGTAGATCCTGTATCGGCCAGCGCTTTGAGCATCTAGTAGGTAAAGGCGCTATGATAAAAAAAGTGATTACATTAAATTAAAATATCTCAAAAACGGCTAAAACGATATCGCTGAGTTTTGGTAGACAGGTACTTCAAATTATGGGCCATCCTTCAGCATCAGTCCGGTTGTCGGTCAATAGGTCGGTCAGTCGCTGCGAATTTTACTTCTTTTTTTCTGTTGTTCACAACACATTGTTTTCCTTATCTCAAGGACAACCGAACCGAAATCCGTTATTTTTGCTTTGCCATTACTTCAGCCACTGCAAAGCATGTTGGATCTTTGGTATTTGTACTTTCTCAAAGGCAAGGTCATTGTGCTCCACCATTTTCTAAACACGTTTAGCGCCCTATCCTCCCGTGGGGAGGGGGGGGGAAGGGGGTGCCGGGGGTTTCAGTATAAATAATATCCCCGCTTTCTGGAAATTTAGTGCTTTAAATTCTCACTGTCGCTGTCTTTCTCCTTTGTTCTTTCTCATTCCTACTTTATCAATCTACTATGCTATCTTCTTCTTCGCTAGACCAGTCACCTACCTTTTTTTCTTGAAAACTCTTCTGGGACAAAACTCCTCATTTGTGTGTGAGGTCTGTTGGATCGTCTTGGGAATATTAGACGCTTTCTGCCAGGTGGTCACTGGGGCTTCCTATGATGTTATTATTTGGCAATGTAGGCAATTTATATGTATGTGTTTTGTTGATATTTTATGATAATGTTTGTATTCTATTTTGTTTTTGTAAACGGGGGTTCGATAAGTTACAGTATAGCCTCAGCGTCCCCTGCGTGGGATGTCTTTATTATAAAGTGACTGGCTGGTGGATTGCCTTCAGTGTTACCACTAGGGTTGTTTCGGCAGATCTTTTATGCGGATCAGGGGTGAGTCCTCTTTCAGCGAAGTTGTGGTCTTGATTTTGTGATCCTGATTCGACTCTTTGCAGTCTCGTCCGCTGGTCCCTGTAAGCAATGAATAACTAATAACTAACTAACTAGCGCCCTATCTAAACATTTGGTCAGCCGGTCTGGATAATTTATTGCTTGCAGATCGTTCAGGTCGTCACCTATTATTACGTGTTTTGGTATTTGCTTGGTTATGATAAAGCTCAGCTAAAACACCGGCAAGAAATTTACACTTTTGAAAATATTTATTTTTCGCCTATGAGAGTGAATGTCTGGAGAAAAAAAAAAACAAATACATTTGAATGGGTTGACATCTTGGTTTTTTATGCATGAACAAATGTTTAACAGTAAATTCCACCACCACAGCTTTGAACTTTGGATCTTTTGTTTTCTAATATCAAAACACATGATTGTATCCAATACTAGAAAAGGGAGTGGGGGGGGGGGGGGGTAGTGAGGAAGAGGGGATGGGGGATGTGGGGCTTTTTTTTTTTTTTTTAGCCAAAAACAGATTGAGAAATTTTGCTGAGTCAGTCTCTCAGTTATTTAGTTCCAGAGCGAAGCTGGGAAACGGTATTTGGTTTTTGTTATAAAACCAAACTTATGCTAATCGTGTAACGACACCATGGGGGCATCATCTAGAGTATTAATTGTAGTTTTGTTTTCATTTCCTTTACACTTCGTATGTAGACTGTTCATATGCCTTCAACCTAAAAACACAAACTTGTTGCCTATCGAGTGACGTCATCATGAACGATAGTGGTTTACTAGAAAACTGTATTGGGTGCAACAACGTAATAATTCAACACTATGCTTACGGGAGTCGAACCTCGTACCCTACATGAATCCAAAGTGCAGGTGATGGGGGAGGGGGGAAGGAGGGAGGAACTTTACACCCATTGAGGTCCTGCACTTGTTCATATTGTTTTATATAGACTAATGTTCGACCTTGACTTTGACACCAGTAACTTTCATTTAATTATAATTATTGAGGTTGATAGATTCCGGCAGCGCTTGCAATTTGCTGTGTCATCGAAGCTTACCAACATCAATCCATAGGCATAGGCTCACATTGCTGCACATTTGTGAGTAAAAACCCCACCAAAGTAACAAATTAATTCATAAGTCATATAATTAATTAATTTTATTGGACCTCTGTGACCTTTGACGCTTTCGACCCTGTGTCGTATCAAAGGTGAGGTGACCGACCTTGAGGTGATCCCGCAGCAGGCCAGGTACGCTGTTGGTGCTAACATTACTTTGCGTTGCACCGCGTCTCTGTGGTCGCCCGGCAACGCCATCGTCTGGGAGACCCGGTTGCCACGGGAAGAGTTTCATCCCGTTATGAAAGACACCCAAACTGAAGAACATCTAGAGGTAGGCTGCATGCAGGTGTGGTTTAAAGTTTCTTTTTGTATGTATGCCGGAATCTCGCACTCTGTGTCCAACTTTGCGAGCAGGAGTATTGAGTAATTACCTTTCTTGATGTTTTCTATTTCAACTTGCCCCCCTTGGCTTGTTGTTTTAATAGCTCCTTTAAGTGACTGCTGAACGGTGTAAGCAATATATATCCTATCCTATCCCATAACTCGGAGGTCGTAGGGGCACCACAGATGATCGTTTAACCAGCGTACTCCATCTTTCCCTGTCCTCAGCAACCCTGATTGTTTCGCTCAGTGTCAAACCAGTCCATTATCGAATGTTGTCCTCCCACCTCTTTTTCGGTCTCCCTCTTCTTCTACCTCCTTGCACTGCGTCTTGCAGGATGGTCTTTGCAAGACCTGATGATCTGGTGCCGTGGCCATACCATCGGAGTTTACGTTTTTTCACCACTGTGAGCAGGTCATCGTGTTGTCCAATGGCTTAAATATATATGATATATATATATATATATATATATATATATATATATATATATATATATATATATATATATATATATATATATATATATATTATATTATATATATATATATATATATATATATATATTTATTTTTTTTTTTTTAATTCCCCGAATGATGTCTGGCAGCCCGTCCAAACTAAAGCGCTTGAGCGAATATACAATCGTGTGTAAGTGGATGCGGGTGTGAGTGCGTGTGTGTGTGTGTGTGCGTCTGTGTATGTGTGTGCGTGCGTGTGTGCGTGTCTTTCCTGTCACCCTTTCATTCATTATTTCATGTTGTCTTTTTTTTAGCTTACATAATCATTGTTATTATTTTATGAACCTAAGTACGTATTACCTCATCGTCACAATTAATTCAATTATAGTTTTACTTATTAACCCTAAAGTCACAATTTTGGTCACAGACAGAAGCTCAGTCGGACCTATGTGGTCTACCAGTGTGACGTCAACACTGACGTACACGTTTGGAGCTGATGACGAAACAGAGAGAGTGGCGATGCAGACTACGTAACATGAGTGTTGAAGTCAGCAGCAAGCAAGAGTCATTGGTCGCAGTGCAGTGTGGATGAGTTATGTATTGTGTGTGTGTCTCTTCATTTAGTATGCAAAGAAAGAGAGAAGAAGAAGAAAGAAAGAGAAGAAGAAGAAGAAGAAGAAGAAGAAGAAGAAGAAGAAGAAGAAGAAGAAGAAGAAGAAGAAGAAGAAGAAGAAGATGGAGAATTAAGAAAAAGACAGAAGAAGGAGGTGGAGGATGAAGCGAAGAAGAAGAGGAGGAGGAGGAAGAGGAGGAGGAGAAAAAGAAGAAGTGCTAGACCTTCCTATCAGGTAGGGTAGAGGGCCGGGTGGTGGGAAGAGGGTACAGCAGAGGTCAAGAAATGAACAGATAGCAACACATTACCTCGGCGGCAGGGATAGCTCAGTGGTCAGAGCGCACGACTGATGTGAGTGCGTCTAGGGCGACGTGGGTTCGAATCCTGACTTCAGCAAACTATTATGTGATTGCTGGATATTACGGGCCAGCGCCTTGAGAAGATCTCTGAGCTTGTAAGTGCGCTTTATAAAAGAGGTCTCTTTCTTTCTTTTCTTTCTGTCAAAAAATACAGTAAATAAAATCAATTGAACTTTACACTTTGTCCTCTTATTAAACAAACGATGAAACAACAAATATTAAATTAGGCTCTTAGCCCATGGAGAAGGAGGAGGGGGGGGGGGGGCGTATAGCCCAACAAGGGGGGAAGATGGGGGATATTGGGGATCAGTGAACTATAATAAATCAACCAACTGAAGAACCAAAAACATCTTTGCATACAAATGTCAACATAATTGCCGAATTTCGAGTAATTACTGTTTGTTGTTTTTTTTCTCCTCCAAACGCAGCCTGCATTCTTCCAACACCAGTGGCGTCACAGGAAGATACGTCATCAAGTGATGATGTAATTACAGAAGAACCGTTGAAAGAAGGGAAGTCCACGGCAACGACTAGTAAGTTTTGTTTTTGAGCGTTGGAAATTTAAAAAAAAACACAATATATTGTGCATTTTTTCTCATGGCTATTGATGTAGATTATTTTCAAGGTTACTCTAAGATCGTTTCCCAATTTGCAAGGTTACTCAAAGGTCGTGGGAGAAGGTTTCCTGAATCGTATCTGATTATTATCAATTGTCCGAAGGACTATCGTATATACTAACAAAAGCCACCAGTCGAGCCAATACTTGAAGGCATCATGAATTCCATCAAGGTCGTTGTCATAGCAGCCCTGAAATGTCTTTCTTTCTTTAAATTTTATTAATTAATTTTATTTGTGACAATTTCTAGCGGAAAATTCCGTCATCTTGCTGGTCCTGGTCGGCATCATCGCGGTCCTCTTCGCTTCCATGGTGGTCAGCGTAGTTGTCATGACAACCATGGTGAAGAAACGCATCAAACACGGCTCTGTCTATCTCAGTAAGTGCCAAAAACCAACAACCCACAGGCACCCGTTTCCGAAGGTGAGCGGAGTCTATTTGAACCACACTATACTAGATACTACCATATAGAGGCGCCTAGGGCCCGAATTGGCTTCTCATGTTCGCTACCAACGGAGCGGGCTCACATGCAGCCTTTGGGTAGGCTGTCGTTTTGAAAGCGTGTCCACACACCGCCGTAGCCCAGTGGTGGGGCGTTCGCTTGGCACACCTATGACCTAGGTTCGATTCCCGTGTCCATCTTAAGAAGTAGGGTTGCTGCTGGGGTGGTTCAATGCAGATTTAGGTCCGGAACCCTTCTTCTCTTAGATATACATGGTGATCCCCCAGTCTGCCTTATCGCCAATGGCGGTTGTGGACCGTAAAACATCAATGTTCATTCCAATGTAAGCTTTTTTCTGTACTTAATACAAAACGTGGGGTTTTTACTGTATTAAATACAATACAGTCAACGTTGAGGAAGGAGTGGGTGGGTGGTGGAGTGGGAAGAGAGCAGAAGCGAAAGGAGGGTTCGGGGATTGGGGGATGGAGGAGGGAATGGGGGGGGGGGTAGAAGAGGGAATAGATTCACCTGCACGTTTATCTCACTAAAACTGACTAATGAGCAAACCAAAGCTAAACAGCAGCGACCTACCTTTTGTTTTGGAGGGGCTTGGCATGCAGTGCTAGAATGGCTGAAGAGCGAAGAAAAAAAAAAGTAGTCTGAGAGAGATCCTTCTCTCTACATCTCTTTCTTGAGTGCCTCAAATTATTTTCTAACTCAAACTAGGGATCAATGTCCGTCGCCAGATACAAAAGTCGCCACACACACATAACAATCACGTCAGGGTCACCAAATGTAACGGATGGTTTTTGTGTATTTCAATTTAAATAAATATATGTATAACTACTTATGGTGTAATGAATGAGTGTGTGAGTGTGGCTATCTGACGCTCAGTATAAAGGTGTGTGTTCTATCTCTGTTTACTTTAACTTCTCATCCTTCACCACACACATGCTTACAGACAAGGACAAAGTCTACACAATTGTTTCTCTTTGCCCTTCTGTTATACTATTTCTCAATCATGAACATATACAATAAATCATCCACGTATACAATAAGTTCACAGATACATTAAATCATACAATTCTTTCCATCACCCAGTCAATTTGATAAGTGCACGCGGTTTACTCAGTAAGTTCACGCAGTCATTTTGATAAGTGCACACAGTTGTTCTCAGAATTCAACACTAGCAGAAGTCGTTGTCCCTTTCTGGGGACGTCACTCGACACTACTCTTTTGCATTAGCATCGACACAAAGATTTCACTTCGATGACTTGGAGATTCTAGAATTCACAGTTCCTATTTACTGACCGTATTTCGCGGATCAAGCACTCCCGGCGCGGAATTAACAGCCGACGCTGGGGTCACAGCCACACACACTGAAGACGCTGCAGATGTCTTCATGGCGTAGATCCGGAAGTTTACTTCGGCCCCGTTGTTGCACTTCTGCACCAGTGATGGTAGTCGAAGGAGAGGTAAGGCAATGATGGTGTCCACATCTGGTCAAGCCGACGATGTCATACGGACAGCGCCATCAGCCGCATACCAGGGGTTTTTCGCTCCATACCGGTCCCGCTGTATACAACATGTACACAATCGTAAATTTCCGCTCTTATACTTAAAGAGACTGTATGTCTTCGACATATCTTTATACTTCCTAATGCTTAAAGATAATTTCCTTTGTACAATGTCTTCGATACACCACCACACCACTACAATCACTATTGTCACCATTCCTGTGACAATACCTAGTATAGCCACTTTGCACTGTACACACATTGCATAGCATACACACAATTAATTATGAGCCAAATATTACAAACACAGCTCACCTTCATTTTATAACATATTTATACCCATTCATTCATCAATAGATATATAAACTATACAACTGAATTACATTCCTATTTCAGCCCCATATCTTCACATATGAATGAATATAAAAATGGCATCATAGTTACAAACTGAGTCACACATGATAATTACATGATCAAATAAGTATTGACACGAGTTATCGTACTTCTTTCAACATGGGTTCTTCTGCACTCTGAACATACTAATTCACAAAAAGCAATACTTCCCCTTTTCGTAAGGATAGCTTAGCAGTTCATTATAAATACCAATAATAATAATAATAAATACCTGTGTTCTTTATACAGCTAAAGTACGTCCTAAAGAATCAGGTCTTTCCAGAGCACCCACGAATACGTCCTGTCACTTAGGCTGATATTTCGTCTCTGACCTAACAGCTCAGAAAACTAATCGGAAATAACGGAGTGACGTCATCACGTCTTCCTACAGAAACGTGTACGAACTGCGTTCGTTACACGCACACAAACGTGACTAACGCCTTGACTTAGATCCCGCCGAAAATCTAATTCTTCCTAATAAGCCTGTTTTGGTTGTGTTTTGTGCAGCACCGCCGCCATCCAGCAACTACCCGCCTTCCTCTCACCCCAGCACGATGGCCACTTACAACACTGACCAATCTTCCAGCCTCGCGCCCTTTCCCCCACCCTCCTTCTCTCTCCACCAGCACTACCGCCCCCAAGACCTCGCTCCCTTCAACCTGCAAGAGGAAGAAGAAGAGGAAGAGGAGGAAGAAGAGGAGACCTCGCCGAAAGAGAAAAGTGGTTCCGGTTCACGGGGCACAAGGTCACGTGCTTCCCGTGCGCAGCAGACGTCCTCCGTGTTCATCTCCAACTCGCAGTTGCTCTCTCTGTCCAACCCACCGGAAAGTCGCCTTGTCATCGGGAGGGTAGGTGCGGGTACGTGTCCTGGCGTCTTCGGCAACAGCGACTTCGTGGAAGATAGACGCGTGGAGGCCAACAACAAAACCAACCGCGGCAGCAACCAGAGCTGCAACGCCACGCAGCTGCAGTGCAGCACCTGCAGTACCATCATGTGTGACCTCAAACTGTAGGCTGCTCTAGACACTGTAGGCTGCTCTAGACGCTGTCGGCTGCTCTAGACACTGTAGGCTCCACTGTAGGCTGCTTTAGACACTGTAGGCTCCACTGTAGGCTGCTTTAGACACTGTAGGCTGCTCTAGACGCTGTTAGCTGCTTTAGACACTGTAGGCTCCACTGTAGGCTGCTTTAGACACTGTAGGCTGCTCTAGACACTGTAGACAGCGACCAATCAACAAGACCAGCAGCAAAAAATCCACAAAAAACTAGTGTTGGAATTGTACCTCAAAACCCCGTACCATTATTTTGCCGGTATTTTATATTCATCCTATCCTATCCTATCCTATCCTATCCTATCCCTTAACTCGATCCTATCTTATCCTATTCTATCCTATCCTATCCTATCCTATTCTATCCCGTGACTCAAAGGCCAAAATTGACCAAACTTTGTCGATGCAAAATCAGATTGGAAGCATTTGCCGTGGTGCTTTCCTTGAATTGAGACGTATTGCTTCCATTCGGCCTTTTTTTATCCGAGACTGCGTGCGCGAAATTGGTTAACGCTTGTATCACATCACGTCTGGATTTTTGTAATTCTACCAGTAGAACAGATAAATCGTCTGCAATACGTACAAAACAGCGCAGCACGGCTCGTATTGAAAAAGAGAAAGTGAGACCTTATCATATCACGCCGTTGCTTCAGAAACTTCACTGGCTGCCTGTAAAATTCCGCCTCCAGTATAAGATCTGTGTTTTTGCCTTCCGTTTCTTTGAAGGAACTCTACCAGCGTATCTTTCCAACTCACTTGTAGCCTACCGGACAGCCCGCATTCTCCGATCTTCCGCGGAAAAGCGGTTAAAAGTTCCGCGTCGAAACCTGAAAACTGTTGGCCAGCGCGGTTTCAGTTTCACTGCTCCATCTCTCTGGAACGCACTTCCTATCGGTCTGAGGAACTTGGAAGATATTTATATATTTAAAGCCCAACTGAAAACATACCTTTTAAGCTTAGCTTTTGATTAACTTACTCGCATCACCCTTCCCCACCCTACCCCTCTTTCAGTTGTATATCGTGCTTTATGATTTGGGCCCACTGCCGTAGCTCAGTGGTAGAACGTTCGCCTGGCACACCGATGACCCAGGTTCGAATCCTGGGGGCGGCGAAATAAAAGTGACAATTGTCACTGTTCAGCTTAGCAGTATGATTGCTCTGGTGGTTCAGTGTTGATATAGATCCTTACCCCCTCTTCCCGGGGATGATTATCCCCCAACTGCCATATCGCCAATGGTGGGTGTAGACATTAAACTTCAGTATTCATTCATTCCTTTATTATGAATATTGATACCTGGATAATTTCGTCCGTCTATTATAATATTGGTTTTTCCATTTGGTTTTCATGATGTTATTGTTTACTGGTAGTAACTGCCTTAAGGTACTATGTATGTTGATACCTGAGGTCATTTTGATACGTGGCTGTGGCACTCCTTCAGATGAGAGCATATAAACCCGAAGTCTAGTCTGTGCACGCACGCATTCCATCGCACATACTTTTAAAGAGCCTGACGCTCCTGCCCTAGGTTGGGTGAGTTTTGACTATACAAATACACCAAGCAAGCACTAGCTCCCCCCCCCCTCTCTCTCTCTCTCTCTCTCTCTCTCTCTCTCTCTCTCTCCTCCCATACCGGTGTAACAGGCCGGAATATACCCCTGGCTACTTTATACCCTGGGTATAATGTAGCCTAGGCGGGTTTAACCCCCTAGGTATAGATCAGCCTAGGCCAGGTCATACCCCTCGCGCCCGGAACATACCCCCACCTAAAGAGATTTCACTCATGGGTTTGTTGTACATGACCGTTTGCGTGACCAACTCTCAGGTAACAGCCTTTTGCTTGCGTGTTAAATTTAAAAAAAAAAAACTGAATGAACTCAGCTACAGCCTTTATCTTGCGTGTAAAAAAAAACAAAAAAAACTAAACAAACCCTAACCCTATCTATCTATCTATCTATCTATCTAATCTAATCTAATCTAATCTAATCTAATCTAATCTAATCTATCTATCTATCTATCTATCTATCTATCTATCTATCTATCTATCTATCTATCTATCTATCTATCTATCTATCTATCTGTCTGTCTGTCTGTCTGTCTGTCTACCTATCTATCTGAGTGCATCAGAACAATTACAACACATAAATTAAAGAGTAACGTGAAGGATAAGGTCTTCGGTAGTGGGGGGGGGGGGGGTTATAATGGGCAGGAGAGGGTTAAACGAGCCTAGGCCAGATAATACCCAGCGGTATAGTCGGGGCTAGGCCAGTTTATACGGAGGCATAGTCTGGGCTAGGCCAGTTTATACGGGGGCATAGTCTGGGCTAGGCCAGTTTATACCCTGGGTATACCTCGCCTCAAAGTATACCCAGGGTATAAACTGGCCTGCTACACCGGGTCGCCCAGGATTGTGCTCAGTAGTCTGGGTGTAAGACGGTGCGACCAATGACCAAAAGCTGTAAGTGAGCATCTCGGGCGGTTTGAGTTAGACTCCTGCTGTCCTCAGCCAGTGCCTTAAGCAGCTCTTGAGCTTGAAAAGCGCTGCGTAAGATTAAGAACGATGAAATGAATTGTGTTTCATCAATCTTTCTATAGTGCTCTTCCATCTGAAGAGCTGCTCAAGGCGCTGGTCGATATAGGATCTAACTCAAGCCGCCCGAGGTGCCCACCTGCAACCTTAGGGCGCATAGTCTGACACCCATACCACTGAGCAAAATCCTTGGCGACCCAGGGATGGGGAGAAGGGACCTAGTGCATGCTGGGTGTATTTGTATAGTCAACACTCACCAAACCTAGAACATGAGTGTCAGGATGTTATGTTATGTTATATCAGTTTATAGTCCCCTCTCTTCCCGATAAGGATTTTCAGAGAGGAGACTCTGATCAGGATCTGGCGGACCTTAACTGTTGTATCACACAGCTTATCCGGGAAGGCCTGCTCAAACAGCTGTTAAGGCTTGAGAGTGGGAAAAGGCTTCATCTAGTCTCAGCTGTGCTGTATGATGGATACACACGTTTTGTGTGAAGTGTATTATTATGTTGATACCTGTGTATATTTACTTCGCTGGACCTAAAGCAATAATCATGTCATGTAATGTAATGTGTATATTTTTATATATATCTGAAATAGGAGTTATGACGGTAGCATTTCAGGGAGGAAAAATGTGCCATAAGAGAGTAAGAGAGAGAGAGAGAGAGAGAGAGAGAGAGAGAGAGAGAGAGAGAGAGAGAGAGAGAGAGAGAGAGAGAGAGAGAGAGAGATGAATATTGGTGGTAATATCGTCAAACTGTTTGCTATTTTTCAATAAACTCAACTCTCATTCCTTTTAAACTTTGAGTTTGACAAATTTATTGATGCAAATTTACATAACATTGGATACAATTTACATAATAAACAACGTATAATATAAATCTATCGTAAATAACATCCGTGACCATGTTCACTACTACACATGATATGTACATAATATACAACCCAACTGTCACATCATTACAATATTTTAAATTATATTCAAACAAAATAATAATGTTTTGACAACAGACAGAATACACTTTTAACCACCACTGCTGGCTATCATTCATTCCAGTATCCCAACATCTCCTCACACAGTGGTCGACTAAGGCATTTAACCCATACTATGGAACTCGCTACATTAGTTTTAAACTGTCACAGGATTATTTCCCAGTCAAATCTGCACTAATCATCCTTTCATAAAAACAAACCCACAAAAAAAAATAATGTTTGGACAAAATGCTACATGTCTGTCAATATTGCTATCATTCATACCACTACTACATCATCTGTGACATCACACAGTTCATAACAATCATTTTTCAACAAAACAAAAATGCTAATTGATGCCACTACCACATCACCAGTGACATAACACAATTCATACAAATCATTTTCCAGCATAAAATGCTTTGGCCAAACGCTAATGACTGTCACTTGTGCCATCATTCCTACTAGTATCACATCCTTATCACGCAAATCATACCAATCACTTACTCAACAACATCTTTCATTATTATTCCTCTTTGACACATACCACTATCATTATCATTGCACAAGAGGAGGCTTGAATAGGTACATTTTAAAAAAATCATTTGGAAAAAAACTGACACTTCCAGATGAATATGGAAAACTGCATTATATTTCGCTGAGAAATGTACATCCCCCCCACCCTCCCCCCCAAATAAAGATGTCTGCTATCAGTACATTTTCTCATTCTCTCCTCTTTTGTCTCTGTCTGATCCGTAAGTGTGTACACGGCTGTAAATATTTATACTGTTTTCCTTCCTGGGTCTAACCGGGCATATAAATAGCTGTGAATAAGTTTTTGCTATTCTATTTTTGTCTTTTTTGTCATTTTTGTGCATAGTTGTAAATAGTTCTTACTTTTACTGTCCGTCTTTTGGTGTATTTGTAGCAAAAGCTATGTTTGATCGAGTGCATGTATTTTTATGTAATGACTATGTAAAGCGCGGTGAGTCTGGTCATAGGCTGGAGTACCCGCTATATAAAAATCCGTTATTATTATTATTAATAATTATTAATACCCAATGACAAAAATATTATTTACAAAATATGTCTTATCCTCATTGATACTACCCATTTATTTTCTTTTTTAATTCATTTACTGCCACAAGCCCTCGTAGTTGGATGCAAGAAAGTATAGTCCAGTCTATATATATATGGTATACTGTATTTATAGAACAGATTGGAAAACGATGAAAACGATGAAACAAGAAAACAAGAAAATCGAAATGGAAATTTCTGAGCTCTGAGAGGGATGGAAGGGTACAGGGTACAGCCACGCCAAAGAGCAGAACAGAGACCACAAAATCAGACCACAACTAGGTTAAAGGCGACTCAACCCCTGAAAAAAATAAAAGGCAGAGACAACCCTATGGTAAACACTGAAACAAAGCCGGGGCCGTCACTTTACAATACAATAAAGGCATTCCAGGGGCGCTGAGGTTTACTTTAATTTATCAAACCCCTGTTTACAAAATAAAATAGAATAAATTAATAATATCAACAAACACATACATATAAAATGCCTACATTGCTAAATAATATCATCATAGTGACCATTTCGCAGAGATTGTCTACTATTGCCAAGCTGTTTTCAAGAAAAAAGGTAGGTGACTGTCTAGCGAAGAAGATAGTATAGTAGATTAATAAAACAGAGTAGGATGAAAAAGAACAAAGGAGAAAGACAGCGACAGTGGGAATTTAAAGCACTAAATTTCCAGAAAGTGGGGATACTATTTTTACAGAAACTCTTGGCACCCCCACGGGATAGTCAGCAAGAAACCTTATCACAAAACTCCTTTCAATTGGCTCTGTCTAGCCTATACAAACGAACTCTCTCTAGTCTTTACAAACAAACAAACCAACAATAAGAGCAAATATGCAAGCAAACAGCAACTTTCAATTAACTTTGTATCTATCAGGCAAAAGGTTGGTGGGATTGTGATTATTTTATATCATCCCCGGAAAGCGAACAAAACAAAATAATTATAAACAAATACATTCAAGATCGAATGACATATTTACACGCATGCATGCATACATAACATATACATACATATTGTTGTTGTTATGCATACAACGCATTGATATCTTTGCAATGTGTGTAATATTAAATCGTTTTTTTTTAAGTTTAAATATTTTTCAAAGATTTTAATCTTAGATGATTAATACGAAACCTCTCTCATATATCAAACTGATAGGCAAAACATGAATACAATCTCATTTGATTAACATTGCCAAATTCCTTGTCCTTTGCACATGCCTGCCTACAAATGTACATAAAAACTAATGAATAAACGCACAAAGAAAATTACATTATTGTGTGTTCACACTCACTCACAAACACACACGCACATGCTCATTCATACACACACACACACACACATGCATGTACACACACTTCAAACTATCAAAAACATTTTAAAAATGTCTCTGGATGCTAAGACACACACAATTGTCTGGAATGTTCTTTAACAATCAATAAGAAATAGCAATCCACTGCAATGAGCATAATAATAATAATAATAATAATAATAATAATAGATGCGCCTTATTCCTAATTTAGACTCTAAGCGCGGCAACTGGTAATCAACGTACACACTTGACTTAGCGCCTCATGTTAAAGACACCCTTACATACATAGCAAACATACACTCATCACTCAAAAATCTGGTGTAAAGGAAAGAAATTTAAAAAAGAAAAAGATTAACTGTAACCAATACCATTATTTAAAATAGTGATGAATTCAGAATACCCACAGAAAACTCTCAGATACTTTAAAAGTCTCGTACCAGTAACATAAGTTCGCCTCCTCTGCGGGGCTCAAACCTGCAACCTTCAGCTTAGGGAAACCAGTGCCCTAACCATTTACGATACTAGCTCACCCTTGTCATAGAAAACATCATGGGTCTTAGCAGTACATCATCATTATCATCATCATCATTTCTTATCGTCACGGTCAGACCTTTATCATCGTTAAATTATCACGTTGATTTATTCTGCAA
The DNA here is from genome assembly GCA_036898135.1 of Oncomelania hupensis. NCBI lineage: Eukaryota > Metazoa > Mollusca > Gastropoda > Littorinimorpha > Pomatiopsidae > Oncomelania > Oncomelania hupensis. Next base: position 55,622,996 of record CM072517.1, on the reverse strand, counting down.
AGAAAAATTTGTTTAAAAAAAAAAAAAATAAATAAATAAAAGAACTGACATGACAACAAATATTACTGAGTAACTTGGTACAAATATATCAAATGTTTTAAAAGTAACGAAACCTATGTAAGCATATGAGCATTAGAATTTATATTCATCATGTGCAATATACTTTATACAATATACTTTCACAAAGCAAAAAATAAAACTATTAAAGCCAATCTTTTATTCTTCCTTCTTCCTCTATTCTATACCCCATGAAAAGAAAACTAAATAACTAACTAAATGCCAATCCCTTATTCTTCTTCTTTCTTATTTTCTTTCTTTGTCACGTACGCTTTAATGCAATAGGCTCTTTGATAATAATTCACATTCACTCCCCCGATGATCATTTAATTGCAGTTCCTCTCTGAACTGTGGATCACAGCATAATGATATTCATATTCATAGGACAACGATAAATGTGCCTTTACATTCGCTCCAAAACTATCACCTATCAGTTATGAAACTCACACTCCATCTCTTGTCAGTTTTTTGGAAAGGCCGTGCTTAACTCATTCTATCCCAAGCATGGATAAAGCCGTACAGCGCAGCCTAGTCATAAATGACCAAGCACAGATTTATCCGTTTTGCGATGGATGGTGTGTCAGTTCTAATCTGCATACAGCTGACTTCAAAGTGTTCAACCAATTGTTCCATTACCGCCGAACAACAACCACACACGTTGACACCCATTCTGCTTCAATTTAGATTGACTTTTCGCCAAATTCTTTTGACAATGATGAAACGGTTCTACTTAGCCAGAAAAGTTGCAGAGCTGGTTATGAACTGATAGTAATGATTCTGATAAATCATTATAGAAAAATGCCTCTACATTGTATTGAAAACTTTTCAGTAGTTTAAAAGTTATGAGTTTTTGTGTTTTTTTATGGCATACCTGTGAATGCAAGGACTAGGCCTCTGCACAGCCTGAGCCAGAGGTAAAGTGGCTGTCTTAAAGAGTTGGGATAGAATGAGTTAATAAAAATACATGCACGCCAAATAAGTATACCTCTTATTTCTAATCACAGCAACGCGGTACTTCATAAGTACGGTCATCAACATTTATCCAGTCGAGGTCATCTAGAAATCTTTCAGCAGCAGTCATTGGCAATTACAAAGTAAATAACAAGGGTTTATAACTGAACTGCAATAATCAACAATTATTCCATTACAACCATTAACAACAGCTAAATAAAAATACATTATTTCACTCTCTCTCTCTTTTCAATCATTCTCATGACGGAAGCTTATTTCAAACCAAACATTTGAAATAGTGTTATCACAATTGTGTCACATATTTTTTAATTTTCCGACAGCGCCAAAGACTTGATTAAAAAATGGAATTATTGGTGCCGCCAAAAAAGAGGTGTTCTGATACCACAGAAAAAACGCTGTTGTATCTTATTCTCTCTGCCCTCATTAAGCTGGCCAACACAAGAAAGAGGTCCTAAAGATCCTACCTCCCCAATGACCAAAAGGATACGGGAACACCTTTTTTATATTGAGTAGGTCATATCTTGACTCAGATTTTATTATTTACCTTGGCATATTTCGTATTGGTATATTTTGTTTTTCGAAAACATATACCACCAAGGTAAATCATAGAATCTGCATCAAGATAATACCTATTCAATATGATCACTCCAGATTCTGGGAACATATACTCTACTAACTGTAAAAAAAAAAAAAAAAATCTTACTCTAATGCAAATAACAGTCTGATGTCGCAGTTTTACTTCCAGGTGCCGTTATAGCTCACATACTAGTTCAAACAATGACTCAAGGCAAAAGAGATTCAGCAAAATTAGTTTTGCCGAAGTTTAGATTTCGATCCAGCCCCAATCATTATTGATGCACACTAGCTTCCCACAAAGATGCCAGAAAACTCCCCTCCCCCCTCCCCTCCCCCAAACTGGCCTACTGAACAAACAGACCAACTGCTGCTATTGGGCTGCACTAGAATACTACTTAGCTTATAGAGGCAGTCAAAACAGCTAGCCCGCTGGTCCCTCCGAGTGTCAGCATCTGTCGAGGGTGCACACCTACGCACAGCCTAAGTTTGATAGATCCCTGACACTCAGATAGCGTCAAGGTCGCTCGTTTGGAGGAAACTGGCCTGTTGTCATAGTGACTGTTAATACTATTTACCTTGCAATTGTCTATGAAAAATATTTTGTCCCACGATTTCCTATTAAAAAGAAAGAAAAAAATCCCAGCCAAGTGCCTGGCAACAAGTACAGACAAACTGGCGCCTTACAAAAATAAAATATCCCATCCATTTCGGCACCCCCTCAAAAAAATCCCCAAACGGGTGATTTCAATGCCATTGTAGTTCAACTCTTTATGCAAAGAAACGTTTATTACAGTTATAAAATAAAAATGGAAACCCTAAACTACCCCAAACTGAAATCTCTGCCTAAAGCAAGGGGACTAAAATAATAAACCATTCATTCGCTATCTCTTGACTTTGTCAGCTTCTTCGATGGACGCCACTATGCGCTGTCGAGACTTGCGACCGAGGTGGTCCACAGAGTTCACCAAGGCTAGCAGCTGCTTGTTGGAGTACTCCTGCCCAAAAAAAAACAACAACATAGTCACTTCACTTAACCACAAACTTGTAATGAATGCATAAAAAAATTAATAATCACCTCTTGACCAAATAATAAGAATAGAACATAACAGAATAGAATAGAAAACAACAGGATACGATAGAATAGAACAGAATAGAATAGAACAGAACAGAATATGATAGAATATAACAGAATAGAATAGATGTATTGCATGCAGTAATTTAAAATTTCAACAAAAAAATTTGATCTTTACACATGTTCTGATAGATGAAAATGTGATTGTTGTGTAGGTAGGAGTGAATATCTATAACATGAGAGATTACAGATCTCTGAGCATTGAGTCTGATTTAGGAATAAGGTACATATTATAACATCCAGCATTACTATTATTACTGTTATTATTATTATTATTATCATTATTATTATTAAATTAAATATAAATAAATACAAATAAAATTTACAAATACATACAATGAAATCAAATAAATATAAATTACAAAAAAAAGAATGTATAAATAAACTTAAAAAAACATTTTAGACAGCGAACAAAGATCACTGCAAAATAAGGTAAAGGTTATTCAGTAACCTTTCGGCCATAAGAAAGTGAGGCATTAAGGATTTCACTTTCTTCAGGGCCTGCACTGTAAGGAGATGATGATGATGATGATGATGATGATGATGATGATGATGATGATGATGATGATGATTATGATGATGATGATCATCATGATGATGATGATGATCATGATGATGGTGACTTGAAAAGTGCCACAGCCATTGGCTATACTCAAATGCCTCCCACTCTTTTTTTTTCCTTTTGGTTAAAATAGCTTACCTTTCTTCCTAAAGGTTAGATTTATATCCGTACTGCATAATTATTCTATTTGTTTTAAAAACACGCCTACAAGCGTGTAAGGAAAAGTAGCATGAGGTATTGGATGCAGTCAATTTACATTTTCAAAATAAACAGTGATTTCACTTCTGCCTTCTGTAATAGTGGCGATCTCTTCAGATTGCCACGCTTTGAGTTCGACTGAAGAAAAAGCGGGTGCTAGCATCCTGTATTATTATCATTATTATGAAAACTTCTGGGCATTTCCTATACCCAGCACATCACCTACAACGAAGTCCGACAGACCATCACACAAGCCATTGGACTACACGACGACCTGCTCACAATGGTGAAAGAACGGAAACTCCGATGGTATGGCCACATCACCAGAGCATCAGGCCTTGCAAAGACCATCCTGCAAGGCACGGTGCAAGGAGGCAGAGAAAGAGGGAGACCCAAAAAGAGGTGGGAGGACAACATTTGAGAACGGACTGGCTTGACACTGAACGAAGCCATGAGGGTTGCCGAGGACAGAGAAAGATGGAGTACTCCGGTTAAACGATCATCGGTGGTGCCCCACAGACCTTAGAGTTACGGAATAGGATAGGATGATTATTATGAAAGAATACCTTGTGTTCAAGTACCCAAGTTTCCAACTGGCTCTCTGGCAGATAGTAGGCCTTGATGTAGGCTTCCACAAGCTCTCTGTCCGGTACTGGCCTGCACCAACACACACACACACACACCCACACTTTCATCACTACAATGAACATGAACCACAACATGGCAAATATTTGCACGAAGAGGGTCTTTCTCTTTCATTTTCTTTACTTTATTTGTTAATAATAATAATTAATAATAGTGATTCAATTTTTATTTTAAATTTAATACTTCACAAAATCATAATTCAATTTTTCCGCATGAAGATGTTTTTTTCCTGAGGGTCTTCATTCAGTCGTCTTCTTATGCTTTGGAAAAATCAGCCACCTGGTTTTCAGCAAGCCTGGCTGATATTCAACGAAGTTTATTGGCCAAATTGACATAAAACATGCACGTGGAATATGTTGCGATGTGGCAGTAACATTCATAAACATACATGCAAACACACGTTTACCAGCTAATAAAATACTGATCAAGCGTGCACACATACATACGCAAACAACAAATAGTAAAAATAAACAAGTAGGTGCCAGTGGATTATGACGTGACGTCAGTAACAGCATTATACATTTAACATTATAAGAAATTTAAAGCGAGAGCAGCCTCTGGAAAAAAAGAATATCTAAAGCGGTCTGTTCTGGTTTTGAGGGCTCTGAAGCGCCTGCCGGACGGGAGGAGCTCGAACAGATGGCCGGCTGGGTGTGAGGGGTCAGCTGTGATGTTTCTAGCTCTACGGACCAAGCGCGTGTTGTAGATCGAGGCGACAGATGGAAGTTCGCACCCGATAACTCTGGACGCGTGTTTTACGATGCGCTCAAGCTGCACTTTCTCCTCATCAGTGGCACCACCAAACCAGGTAGTGATGCCAAAGCAGAGGATGCTTTCGATCACTGCGCGATAGAACTGCGTCAGGACTTTTGCACTGACGAGCTGAGGACACAGCGAAATGGCTATCGGTATTTAATGGCAGACTTCCACAAAAGCCAAACACCATTGGCAGCAGAGAAGGGAAGATAGACCTGTCCCATCATTCCCTCTTTCCCTGGATGACGGCAACTGATAAAGATTATATCCAAGACGCTGTCAAAATGCTCCAGTCCCAACTCTTCAGGCGAGAGACCTTTATCGCTTGTGTTCTACACAAAACCTGTCGTCTCTCTTTTTTTTTTTATTATCGTCAAGGTTTGTTGTTCTCTTCTTACATCCATCCATTTTGGGTTAATTTTGCTCTCATTAATTTGTTAAATATCACTAACACGAAATAAAAGAAAATAATATAAACAAATGGACATCATTAAGCCTAGGTCTGAGGACAAACGTTTTGACTGCAATCACGATGACAGTGAATGTTTTGCGAGTCATGATCTCAACGGGAGGATTGAGGCTGCGAGTCGTCAGTAGTCACACTAAAACGTTTGATTTTGGTGAACACGTGCATGTTCACTGCGTATAAACAAAAGCACAAGAGCTGTTACCATTTCTGCACCGAAAGTCAAAATGTGTGAAAAGCGGTGATGAAGAATTTTTGTATTTGTAAGTTCAGAGAAAAAGACGATATCCTGTTTCATTGGTTCCCACGCTGAATGACTTGTAATCAGTTCGTTGAAATGAGGGCTTGTCCTAAATGTGGAAAATTATTGCAAATCATGCTGTGAAACTGATCTGACTGAGCTGACACAGACATAGTCTCATGAAATCCGTGACTCAAGTCATGATGTTCCCTATGATTGCAATCAAAATGTTCGTCGTCAGACCTAGGCTGTACTATACAGGCAAAATGAATCACAACAGACCTTGTGCCCTTATCAGCAGGTATTGGAATATTACTAGCTTATAGAAGCTGTAAGCACAGATGGTACAAAGAGGTGTTGGAATACTACTAGCTTATAGAAGCTGTAAGCACAGATGGTACGAAGAGCACTATGACCCAATCTGAGTATCAGAGATTACTGAGAGCATACGCCTATCCATAGCGTAACCTTGATAGATCTCTGACACTCGGCTAGCGTCAAGGTCGCCGATTTAGTGGAGACTGACCTATCGTCTTTTCATTTTTAGCACGCTTCTTACTAACCAAGCCCACATCCCTTCCATTATCCATGAACAACTATCAAAACAAAAACCAAAAAATTTGCTGAAAACGTCAACAAGGCTTAAAAAACACTGACTTGAGCTGCACAATCTGGTCTAGCTTGGTGAGGAACTGCTGATAGTCCAGCTGCATCAGAGCTCGGCCCTCGTTGCTGCATTTCTTGGCGTGGGAATAGCCTTCCACGATGGTTCGGTTGGCCAGCCGAACGCAGTGCTCCCAAACCACTTTGCTGGCATCATCAGGTATGGGGATTCGGTGGCCAATTTCCCGCAGCTTTGTTTTCAACTCAGTAAGACTCTGTGAAGAATACACTGTTACAGTAAAAATGGAATCTGTCTCTGAAGAAAAAGAATGTGATTTATACGTAGCTTTCAATGTTTGTTTGTTTTTTCATCCCAATTTTGACCATTGCCTTCAAGAAAATGACCAATGACAATAATGAAATTTAATGTGAATAATAATAATAATAATAATAATAATAATAATAATAATAATAATAATAATAATTTTTCCCCCCAATCACCAAGCAGACTCAAAAGGGGCGATGATTTGTAACCAACATATATGCTCTCACGTCACACAAACTTTCACAAACATGACAGAAACACACACCTATTTAGAGCTGGGTACCGTGGGTCAAAGTCGTACCGGTATTACCACGGTATTTTTAGGTTGTATCGGTATTTTGAACCGGTATACCGCAATTTTAAGTGTTACAATCAAATGGGATATGGCACTGACAGTAGTGACCAACGCAAAAGAAAGATTGTCATACACTTCAAAACAGTTTCAAAGAACCACATTTCCATAGAAACTGAAGCTTTATTATTGCTTGAACGACTTCAAAACAAATTATGATAAATCACTGTTTAGAACCTCAGCAAACTTTAAACCACAAAATCAAAATAAAACAAAAAACATTCAACGGGAAAGGTCTTTAAGAACTGTAAGAGTTCAGAAGGATTGGCGACTGGTACCATGCTCAAACACATGGATAAGCTGCTGTTCTTATAAGTTCTTCTTCAAGAACAGCTGCCTATCCACGTGTTTGGGCTTTAGGCTCGCTCTCTGGGCGGACAAGATGTCGCCCACTGTCGCGTTATGTGTTGTCGAGATTTCCCAGTAAATCGGACCTTGGACACCCGCACCAGTATACCGTACCGCCGCATTTCCGAACCTGAATACAGTTACGTATCGGTAAAACTGCACAGCCCTACACCTATTACTCAAAGGTGTAAAAATAGTGAGAACTCACAAGGTGCGACAGAAGAAATCTTTAATTTGCTACACCCCTTTCAACACCCCCCCTCACCTTCCTCATCTCCATGACCATTAGATGAATATCTATTATTTTTAGATAAATCAATTTTATGATTGTAATTATCTTATGAATATGTTAATAATTCAGTGTAAAATATTCATGTTATCCTGTGGTTTTTGTTTTGTTCTCACTAAACCAAAAAACTGGAGAGAGGAATAGCCATCGTCTTTAGAGAGATTAATTTTATGATTATGAATACTTTAGTTTATGATTATGTTAATAATTCTGTATACACTATTTATATTAATTCACCTTGTATTTAGTGTTCCATTTTTGGTTGACAAAAAAATCACCCATCCCACCGCCCTCTCCCCTCGCTCCATTCATCGCTGTGATCATGCATTTTGTGTGCAAATGTTTGCACACCTAATAAATTTTCATTCACTCATTAAGTTTAATCCTGATTGTGCTCTTTGCAGTCCACTGGACCCTATAAACAATGACTAACTAACTAAATTAACATGTGGGGTTTTTTTGTCCCCCCATTGTAATATTTTGAAAGATGAATATCAAGTATGTTTGGAGTGAATTCCTTTCCTTGCATTGACACAAAGACTTTTATTTTTTAGTGGGGAGGGGTTGGAAAGAGGGGGGTGGCAGGCAATACATCCAATCAAATACATCCACATTGAGAGAAGAAAGACAACTTTATAATAAAGTGCTAAAAATGCCGACGTTTTACCCCAAAATAACATAGTACCACAATTTCCCGAAGACTCAAGGCGCTGGTAAATACAGGATCTAACTCAAGGTGCTCACCCAATTTTCCACTTTTACGTATGCAAATGTGACAGTTGGAAAATGAAGATGGGTTGTGTTGCTTTGTATCGTGTTGCATGGTATCGTATGGTATTGTGTTGTATTGGTATTTTTGATATCACTGAACACCACTAGGTACTGTGTTGTGTTGTATTGTATTGTGTTGTATTGTATTGTATTGTATTGTGTTGTGTCGTACTATACTGTAATTCCTGATATCACTTAGCGCCACTAGGAACTGTGACATATTCACTCAGATTCTAAGAAACCTGAGACTTTGCAATTAATTAATTAATTAATTATCAGTTCAGTATTCTAATATTTTACATCGGTTCGTTCTAGGTGATATTAGACAACAACAACAACAAAAAAAGAAAAAATAATAATAATAAAATAATATAATGACAATCTACCAACTGGTGATTGTAAAATAACATGTACAATATTAGCAATGTCTGGAGAGTATATAATGTCTTCAATTAATGAATAAGTTGTGTCCCCACTGTATTGATAACTCGGATACCAACCTTGAGCAAGGTGTCAACATAAGAGTTGTGCTGGGACATGATTTCCTTGATATCCCAGCGAACGTTGTTCATCTGCTGTAAGACGTGGTCGTAACTGATAGCCTGCCTGGCTACAGGGCGATACACTGGCTTTCTGATCTCTGTGGCCATTCTCACTGTCTGCACGACACAAATGATGTCATAACGTTATCAAAGTGCGATATCATAATGTTATCCATGTGTGATACCACAACATTATGTAAGTGCCATATCATAATTTTATTTAAGTATGATACTACAACAGTATACAAATGTGATATTATAATGTATGCGATATTAATATTATATCATTACACACCCAATATCACAACATTATGCATGCGATATCATTACATCACTTATAATGTGTGATTCCATATTATATCCTAACACAAGCGATATCATAACATGACATGAGCAATCTCATAGCATCACACATTACAATTGCAATAAATGCCATAGCATTATAATATAAACTTAATTATTAGACAATTAGTTGTTGTTTTTAATAGAGAGCGAGACTGAGAGAGAGAGAAATAAAGAGAGAGGGGGGGGGAGGGGGGGAAGAGAGAGAGAGGGGGGAGAGAGAGAGAGACAGAGAGAGAGACAGAGAGAGACAGACAGACAGACAGACAAGAAGAGCATTATCCAACCTGGGAGTAAAATGTCTGAAGAAAAGCTTTCCTGTTGGGAGGTATCAGAGCTTCCAGGTGAGGTTCGAGCATTTCCAGCTGACTGGCAATGAACACTCTGAAAAATAACATGTCATCATCATCAAAATCATCATCACCATCATGATAATCATCATCACCATCATCATCATCATCATCATCACCATCATCATCAAAATTCATATTTCATCAATATAAATTATAATCACTACCATCATCAACATAATCATCATGATGTTCCAGCATCTCAAGCTGAAATGTAATGAACACAAAAAAAAATCATCATCATCACCATCAAAAATAGTTCATCATCATCACCATCATCATCTTCATCATCATCATCATCATCATCATCATCATCATCATCATCATCATCATCATCATCATCATCATCATCATCATCATCATCATCATCATATGTTATGCTTGCAACATCTCAAACTGATCAATGAAAATGCAACATTGTAAACATCATCACCATCCTCATCAAAATTATCACACAGATTTAACCAGGAGACTCAATTTTCCACAACGCCATAAGAAGTCAGGTGAACTTGAACTTATGTCACATGAGCGTCCCATGGCTATCGTGGTGACGGACTTGTGGAGCGCGCATGTCTACCTGTCCAAACAGTCCTAAAGTCATAGGTTTTTAGCCTACCTCTGAAGCTAGAGCCGAGAGTGAATAAAGGAATCCCCCCTCCCCCCCCCCCCCCCCCAAAAAAAAAAAAAAAGGAAGGAGTGGGGGGGGGAGGAGTGGGAAACTTACAAAGATTCAACAGCTACCATGCGTTCAGCCAAGCCAAAAAGACTGGCCGGCGATGACAGGTCCATCACGGGAAGTAGAGTGGCTGCCGGTACCCGTACCTAAACACACACACAAACAATAATAATAATAAACTACTACAATGACTCTTACTTCAACTCTGAACAGGTGCCTGTACCACAACATACACACAATAATAATAATAATAATAATAATAATAATAATAATAATAATAAATAATAATAAACTACTACAATCACTATTATCTCTTCTTTAAATACAAAACTTTTGTTAACCATGCGACATACGCATAAAATGGTCTTACCTGATCTTTGAACAGGTGCCCGTACAACAACAAACATACAAAAATTTAATATTTAAAAAAAAAGAGATAATAATAATAACAACAACATTAATAATAATAATAATAATAATAATAATAATAATAATAATAATAATAATAATTTTAAAAAAATAATAAAATAATAATAATAATAATAATAATAATAATAATAATAATAATAATAATAATAACAAACTACTACAACCCTTTACTCTTCTTTAAGTACAAAACTTTTGTAAACCACGCCACATATTCATAAAAAGGTTCTCTTTTAATATTAGTGCCCATATAATACTGTTCATGTAATAGTAAGAAGAAATTATAAAGCTATTACACATTGCAAGAATGTTAAATGCGTTTGCCATAAGACGTTTTTTTTTAAAACATGTGTGTTTGAATGCAATGATTAATTTTAAGTGGTCTCTGGCCTAACAATGCACCATGGGTGGGAAGAATTCTTTTTCATATTTGATTTATTTTAGCTGAAATATTTTTTTTAAATTTAAATTTGCTGTATCAGATTGGTAAGCCGCCATAAGCCAGATTCAGAAAAAGAATGCTTATTGTCCTTATACAAAAACACAAGGAAATAAGTCTGCTTTTAGCTGCTCTTGAGCTGGAAAAGCGCTATATAAAATATAAAAGAACAATAAAGACAGGACACTTCCATTGCCAGGCACCCCAAGTGCCATTTCAACTCAACTGTTCTCTACCAACTTCATCACTTTTTTCTTCTTTCTTTTTTCTGGTCTTCTTTCCTTCTTGAGTGATCTCCTTAGATCAATGCGCTTTGAGTTTGAATGAAAAAAAAAACAGTGTATATTCTCCTGTATTATTATTATTATTATTATTATTATTATTATTATTATTATTATTAATATTATTATTATTATTATAATTTCTGTAATTATTATTATTCTCCTCCAAATAAATTATCTCACCCCATTTCCGTCAGCGCCCGTTCCGTGGTCAGGCTTGAGAATAAGGTTTTCATAAATGCGTGACAGCGTCATGGGCAGGCGGTTGTTTATGGTTCGATCCTCATGGTTGATCTAGTGCAACAATCATCATCAGTTTTATCATCATCATCATTATCATCATTACCATCATCATCATCTTGGCTAACAAAAACCAATTTGTTGTACAAGATCCAAAACTCAAAAGCAACGTTTATTCTTTTTGTTTAATATCAAACAAAGCATTGTCTAGTCTTGTATTGTATTTATGGTATTGTATTGTATGGCATTGATTAAAAGGTATTGATGTACTGTTTTGTACTGTATTGTAAGTAATGTAGTACATTACTGCGTCGTAAAACAAAATAAGATTCTTACTTTGTCAGTAGCGAAGAAGGAAAACACCTGAAACAAACAAATAAAATGACATTACTATAAATAATGCTGGTGCTACTACTGCTGTTGCTACTACTACTACTATGACTTTACTATTAATAGTAATTCTGCATGGAAACAAAAGGAAGACAGAACAGATATTCATTTCCTTCATCATAACAAAACACTATCATCGTCATCATCATCGTCTCCTCTAACGTCATCACCAATAGAAACATCGCCATCATTTAAACCAATGGGGTTATTCAGCTATGGAGAGTAAACTAGAAAATAAAAACTCATCCACCCACCGTGAACATGTAGTACTCGAACAGTTGAGACATACAACTGATGACGTCAAAGGCAATGGGCTGAAGCAGGGAAATCATCTGCAAGTATTTACCTAGAAGAAGCACAAAAGAAAAACATCTATGAAACAAGTCCTTGGTTAAAGCCTGCTTCTGAAAATATTTACTTAGAAAATATAACCCAAAATTCGGTATTAATTCTGAAGCGATTCATTCATTTATGGGTTTTATTTTATTTAATCGCTCAAGAGCTGCTCAAGGCGCCGGCCGTTGGCGCTTATCTGGCCTAACCGTTCACAGACAGATTCTCCAAACCATCAGATCCAAAGTCTGCAGACTGATCTCTGATGCCAAACGCAAACACCTCCAAAACAAAATCCTAGAATCCACTTCTTCCAAAACTCTCTACGCTACGATGAACAAACTCTTAGGCACACCTAAAGAATCTCCACTCCCCAACACACACAAAAAAGAAGAACTCCCATCCGCCTTTTCCACCTATTTCTCTGACAAAATTCAATCTCTGCGCAACACACTTGACATTCTACCATCTCCGCCTTGCCCTCCTGACTCCCCCTTCACAGGCACCCCCCTCTCATTTTTCCGCTCTCTCTCTCAGGCAGAAGTTCTCAAAATCATAAAGACTATGTCTCTCAAAACCTGTGAACTAGACCCCCTCCCAGCTTCCCTGTATTTGGACGGTCTCCCAAAACTTCTGCCTTTCATCACCGATATCATCAACACCTCTCTAGAAACTGGCTCAGTTCCTGATATCTTCAAGTCTGCCATCGTTCGCCCTCTCCTCAAAAAACACAACCTTGACCCAAATGACCTCAAAAACTATCGCCCAGTCTCCAATCTCTCTTTTCTGTCTAAGCTACTTGAAAAGGTTGTCCTCAACCAGCTCAACGCTCACCTCACCATCAACAATCTCCTCAGTCCCTTCCAGTCTGCCTATCGCAAGCACCACAGCACTGAAACAGCCCTTTTACATATTCTGAACAATCTTCTTCTCTCAACTGACTCAGGCAACATCTCCCTTCTTACCCTACTCGATCTCTCTGCCGCCTTCGACACTATTGACCATTCTATCCTCCTCCACCGCCTTCAACACTCCTTTGGCATCACTGACTCCGCTCACTCCTGGTTTCTTTCCTACCTCTCCGACAGACGGCAGTCCGTTATCATCGATGGCATATCCTCTGACCCAGTTAGGCTCTCCTGCGGAGTTCCTCAGGGATCTGTCCTGGGTCCGGTCCTTTTTACACTCTACACCTCCCCTCTGACCAACATCATCCAGTCTCATCACATAAACCACCACTTCTATGCTGACGACTCACAACTACAAGACAAAGACAAACCTGACAACATTCAGGCACTCCTGACTCGCACGGCCGACTGCTGTGAAGACGTGAAGGACTGGATGACAGCAAACAAACTTAAACTGAACGACGACAAAACGGAAGCCATGCTGGTAGGCACACGCCAGAAAATTCCTCAGCTCCCCTCCTCTCTCCATCTTCAGCTTGACGGTACCTCTATCCCTCTCTCCGACTCTGCCAAGAACCTTGGCGTTATCCTTGACTCTTCTCTCTCAATGACTAGCTTTGTCTCTGCAACCGCCCGGGCCTGCTACTTCCACCTCCGTCGAATCAGTCAGATCAGAAAATACCTCACCACTGAAGCTGCCACCAAACTTGCTGTCTCCCTCATCCTGTCTCGCATCGACTATTGCAACTCCCTTCTTTCCGGCCTTCCCCGCTCCACCACTCTCCCTCTCCAACGCGTTCAAAACAATACTGCCCGCCTCGTCCTCAGAAAGAAGAAATCTGACCACGTCACTCCCTTGCTCAAAGCCCTACACTGGCTTCCCATCTCCCAACGCATTCAATACAAGACCTTGTCTCTCTGCTACAAGTCCCTCAACAACTCCGCTCCTCTCTATCTCTCTGACTTACTTCACCCATACATTCCCTCTCGCTCTCTTCGCTCTGCCTCCGACCCTCTCCGCCTCCGCATTCCTCGCTCCAAACTCAGCACGTTCGGGTCCCGCTCCTTCTCTGTCTACGGCCCATCCATCTGGAATACTCTTCCACTCTCTCTCCGTCAGAAACCCTCTCCCACCTCCTTCCAGTCTGCCCTCAAAACTTACCTTTTCAAGCAGATCTAACACTATGACCTCACTACGCACCCCATCGCCAGCTGTCTCTTGCATATAGTGTCTGGTCTGTTTGTGGTATGAGTATATTTGAGTGAATGTATTTTTTGCGTAATTGTTACATGTGTCATTGTCTAAAGCGTGCACATGCGTGCGTGAGTTGTGAGTGCGCGCTTAGAGTTATAATTATTATAAGATAAGCGCATTATAAATACAGTAATTATTATTATAATTTAACTTAAGCCACCTGAGACGTCCACTTACAGCCTTTGGGCACATTGTCTAATGCCCAGTAAACTGAGCACAATCATGGGCTGATGCTGCTCAAAAGGCAGAGAGAGAGAGAGAGAGAGAGAGAGAGAGAGAGAGAGAGAGACAGAGACAGAGACAGAGACAGAGACAGAGACATAGAGAGACAGAGTGATAGAAGACAGAAGATAGCCAAATGGGAGAAAAAAAACAGGAAACCAATATAAGGACAACTCACCAACCACTCGTAGAACATTGAGCGTGGTCATGGTGATGATGGGCCCTTGAGCATGCGAGGTGGACCGACGGTAGCGGCCTTTGTGGGACGAGGAAGAACTGTGTCGGCCAGAGCCTCGGCTGGCAACAAAATAAACACAGTCGGCCATCACCTCAGTCAACTCACCAACCTCATACAATTAAAACATTTTTTAAAATTTCGCTTAAATAAAAAAAGAAGGAAGAAAAAAAGGCCAGTTTCCACTAAATGATTGACCTTGAAACTAACTGAGCATCAGAGATCTACCAAAAACAGGCTGTGTGTAAGGTGTCTACCTTCAACAGCTTCTGATATTCGGGTTAAGGTCAGCGTCGCTTTCAGGCTCACTGCCTGTATAACCTTAGTAACAGCTTGATAGCAGCAAAAGATCTGCTCCACCAATCAAAAATTGTATTAATAATAAAGAAAACCGTTTCAGTGCCAAAACAAACTTCCGTACTAGTACAAATAATCATAATTGTATGCTCACAATGGAACCCCCACCTCTTGGATACAAGTCTGTCGCTCTATCCAATGTGATATGTAGGGGCCCTATCCTTACAACAAAAACCCCGCAGTCTTACACAAAGTTGTTTTCAAAATCCTCCATAAGAAAGTGTACGAATGTAAGGACTACTACACACAAAAAGAGGCAATTAAACAAAATACAATTGAGCACAACATAACACTATACAGCATAATGCAACGCAAAATGACACCACAACACACAATACAATGCACCTTCATTGTGTGAATTAAAAAAAACAAACAACAAAAAACTGCCTTTATAAAAGAACAGTACTTGTAAGAATGAGTTTCTCCTGTCAGTTCGTCAATGTAGTCCTGCTTCAGCTCGTCGGCCACGTCGGAGTCGCTGTCTGAATCACCATAGCCATCCTCCCCATCCTTAGGGAACACACACAGCAAGACATTAACATTGAAGTTATCTATTTGTTTAATAACTTGTATACATCACATTCCAGCTCAAGGGCTGCTCAAGGAGCCGGTCGATACAGGATCTAACTCAAGCCGCACAAAGTGCCCACTTGCAGCCTTTGGGCGCATAGTCTGACGCCCAGACGACTGAGCACAATCCTGGGGATAATATGGAGCTAGAGCGTAGTGGGTGTATTTGTGTAGCAGGCACTCACCCGTCTAGGACATGAGTGTCAGGATCTTTAAAGTCCATGCGATGGGATGCGTGCGTGCACAGACTAGATCTTGGTTTATACTCTCATTCCAAGGAGCAGGAGCGCAGTGACTCAGGGTAATTTTTATTTTTGGGGGGAGGGGTAGGGAGGTAGAAGGGAGAGGTTGGGGGGTGAGAAATTCTAGGAGGCCATTAATGGGCTTTGAACCACTGACTGTACAGCCTGCACTGTTATCGCCTTACATACGAGTGTGCTGTGTACACCACTGAGCCAACTGTGCTAGGAGTAGTAGTAGTGGTAGTAGTAGTAGTAGTAGTAGTAGTAGTAGTAGTAGTAGTAGTAGTAGTAGTAGTGGAGCCAACTGTGCTAGGAGTAGTAGTAGTAGTAGTAGTAGTAGTAGTAGTAGTAGTAGTAGTAGTAGTAGTGCTAGTGGTAGTAGTAGTAGTAGTAGTAGTAGTAGTAGTAGTAGTAGTAGTAGTAGTAGTAGTGCTAGTGGTAGTAGTAGTAGTAGTAGTAGTAGTAGTAGTAGTAGTAGTAGTGCTAGTGGTAGTAGTAGTAGTAGTAGTAGTAGTAGTAGTAGTAGTAGTAGTAGTAGTAGTAGTAGTAGTGCTAGTAGTAGTAGTAGTAGTAGTAGTAGTAGTAGTAGTAGTAGTAGTGCTAGTAGTAGTAGTAGTAGTAGTAGTAGTAGTAGTAGTAGCAGTAGTAGTAGTAGTAGTAGTAGTAGTAGTAGTAGTAGAGCCAACTGTGCTAGTAGTAGTAGTAGTAGTAGTAGTTGTTGTTGTAGTAGTAGTAATAGTAGTAGTAGTAGTAGTAGTAGTAGTAGTAGTAGTAGTAGTAGTAGTAGTAGTAGTAGTAGTAGTAGTAGTAGTTGTAGTAGTAGTGTGAGGGCAAAATAGGCACTGAAGCCTTCACTGAAGCCATTGTGAATGTCCTTTCTTTGATCTGATACTATTTCTACATGCAAGGCTCACCCCTGATCCTGAAAAAACATCTTCGTTTTCTTCCTCCTCCTGCTGCCCTTCAAACGGGTTGGATCCTTCTGTTGTGTAGCGCTGAAAATAGCCTTCACCTTCACTGGCTGTGTCAAGGGCAGAGTCCGACAGACTTGAGGTCAAAGTTACCGAGTGGTCCTTTGTCTTCAAGTTACGCATGAACCGGAACTCCTGTCCAGCCAAAGCAAAATGTACTTGAAAGAAAACAATAATACCATAATAATAATACTAATCAAGTTTTTATTTGTTTATTTTCTTATGCAAGGCAGTGTGCATATTGATATCGTTTTCCATATTTACTCAGTACTTTTCAACAGTGTTGAAGAGGACTGCCATTGCGGTTAAAGCTCATTTCATCCTAGTTGAAAAACTGCCAACACCCAAACACTGATATCAATTTTCTGGCATTTACAAAGTATTTTGTAGCTAAATGGCAATAACATAAGCACTAGCTGCACAAATTTGAACTGAAAAGTTAGCTACAAAATGTGAGAATATTGCTTTGCTTGAAGGTGTAATTAAATTTTGATTGCAAGGGCACATCTAAAATCAAAACAAAATAATACAAGATGAAACTAAAATAAAAATTAGAAGGGCAAACCCATATGACTCACATGCTCCTTACGAAAATGAAAAATGAAACGGTGGCATTAAAATGCAAAGTAATATCGACTTTGATCTTTCTATGCTCTTGACCTTGAGATGACCTTGACCTCCGGCTCCAAATACACTCATATATCATCAAATAAAGTACAGCAAAGTTGAATTATGCCAAAAAACGTGATCTTGGAATGACCTTGACTTTCAGTGACCTTGACCTTGGGATAACTTTGACCCTCACATGACCTTTCATGCATGTCTGATCTAATAACCCAATGTAGTTGCATACTATGGGTTAAATAAACAGCCATTCCACTCTACAAAGATCTATTTTTTGGTATGTTTTTGCAAGGCCTAAAACAACCTTGCCATTCAAGATCAACGCAAACATGAAACAAATATGAAAAATCAATCTATCAATATCATCTCTAAAAACAATAAGTTTGAACTGTATAATCTCTCATAGTTTAGGGTCAAGGTCACTTCAAAGTACACATACTAACCCAATTTTGACAGCTCTAATGACGTTGACCTTGGAGTGAGGTTGACCAAATATGTACAGTATGTGTGTCTCATTGATATTTATCATGCAACAAAAAATCATAATAACCTGGACAAAAAGTGAAATTATGTGAAAAATGTCATTTTTTAAACTAACATTTGATGACGCCATGGCCTTGACCTTGAAGTAAAGTCATTTATTAACTGATCATTTATGAGGTCTCATGGTTATACACCATTGTAGCAAGTTTTGTTGCGATAGTTGAAATAGGTTCTAAGAATTTAGCCACTTTTATGTTTTTGCACAGAAAGACGGCAGACAGCGGACAGACAGACGGACATTTTTTTCTATATCATTTTTGGACTATTTAGGACTCATCTCGCACAGGTTTGCAAAAATCTGGAAAACTTAAGTTTTTGGGGAGTGAGTAAATAGATTTACATTGCTATGCATGTGAGTCAATAAAAGGAAATGAAATAAAAGAAAAGAAAATGAAATGAAATAAAATGAGATTAAATAAAATAAATATGACAGTAATGTAAAAAATAAACAGGGTATTACCATAAGCTGAAGTGCAGTGAAGTTGTTTTTCACGGGGCACAGCTCCCAGGACTCGTTTTCTAGAAACATCCGCAGCTCATCCAGTCGTGCTCTGGAAGAATAAAAAGAACACCAAAGACACGTTGATGTTGTGGGGCCGGGTAGCTCAGTTGGTAAGAGCGTCTTGCTAGTAACCGAAAGGTCGCTGGTTCGAATCCCGGATTGGTCAACGTGTGATCATATTATTTTCCCCTTTACCAACAACTGGCCCGCTGGTGTCAGTATAAATCGGTCCAGTAGTCACCTATATGCGAAAGTGTCGTGTGACTATAATCTACAAACAACAACAACAACAGCGTAGCTGATATGGGGCCGAGTAGCTCAGTTGGTAAGAGCGTCTTGCTAGTAACCGAAAGGTCGCTGGTTCGAATCCCGGATTGGTCAACGTGTGATCATATTATTTTCCCCTTTACCAACAACTGGCCCGCTGGTGTCAGTATAAATCGGTCAAGTAGTCACCTATATGCGAAAGTGTCGTGTGACTATAATCTACAAAACAACAACAACAACAACGTTGATGTTGATGTAGTCTAGTACAGCTCAGGTTTAAGAGACAAGTGCATGCTCATCCTGCTTGTGTGGAAAGCACAGTGGCCATCAGCAATATGTGGTCACGTTGTAAAGTTCAAGCCTAACACTATTTATGTATTTCAAATAGCCGTTCTTAAACAGCGCTTTTCCAGCTTAAGAGCTGCTCAAGCATAGCTGCCAACCTTCCAAAGTTAAAAAGAGTAACATGTGGGGTGTGGGTCCGGGAGGGGGGTATGCCCCCCTCCCGAATAGCGGGGTTCAGGGGGCGCAAAGGCACATTTCTCATCTCCTGAAAGGAAAAAAAAATTATAATAATAATAATAATACTAATAATAATAACAAGAAGAAAAAGAAGAAGACGAAGACGAAGAAGAAGAAGAAGAACAAGAAGAAGAAAGCCCATTATATTACAAAGCATTCATTATTTTATGTAGATTACTATGCACAACACACAAAAGATCAGTTTTTAGCTTACACAAACTGCTTTATTCTTTTGAATGGTGTTGAATGAACATTGATGCACAGCCCTTCGAAACGCTGAACATTCTCAGTTCTAGGAGTCTACAGCTACACCTTACATTCTTAAAGCCCATTCCATCAACTTCATTATTAGTAATAATAACAAGAAGAAGAAGAAGAAGTAGAAGAAGGAGAAAGCCCATTGTATTACAAAGCATTCATTATTTTATGGAGATTACTATAGTATACACCACACAAAAGATCAGCTTTTAATAGTTTTAGTTTACCCAAACTGCTTCATTCTTGTGAATGGTGTTGAATGAACATTGATGCACAGCCCTTCGAAACGCTGAACATTCTTAGTTCTAGGAGTCTATAGCTACACCTTACATTCTTAAAGCCCATTCTGCATAATGGACAGTCATGTTACAGCTTTTGATTGTTCAGCTTCGCAGTTTTTTTTGTGTTTGGTGGTCTTTTCGTGGTCGGCTAGATCGTTTCTTCCTCCGTGAGAAATATTCACCGCACATCTGCATGCAGTACAGAAAGCAAACTTTTCACCTCTTGATGGACACGGAGCGGCCCATGGAAACTTTTCCTTGTAAGCCGCAATGTATCGCTTAAATCGTTTCGGCTTCGCATTAGTTTTCGCTGCGCTAGTCGAACTCGACGCCATGTTGACTGCAGCCGCTATGCGCATGCGCGAAATTCGCAGAAGAGCTCCCTTCCCGATTCCAGCCAGTAGGCTAGGCCTAAAGCGTTCAAAGGTGGTCAGCTAGGCGCGGAAAACGAGAGCACAAAAACTTTTTTTTTTTTTTTTTTTTTTTTTTTGTGAAATCGGAAACCGTATTTTTGTTAGAAAACAACGAAAACGACGACAGATATTAAAAAAACGATTTTTTCCGGTTTTTCCGTAACAGTTGGCAGCTATGCTCAAGGCACTGGTAGATACAGCTGCCCGAGGGTCCTGCTTGCTGCCTCAGGCTGCACTGTCTGACACCCATGGCACTGAGCACAATCCTGAAGATGGGGGAGAATGGACGCAGTGCTCGCTTGGTGTCGTTGTGTCGCCAGCTGCCGCTTACCCATTCATGGAATGGAGACGGGCACAGACTAGATCTCAGTTTATACTCTCATCTGAAGGAGCAGGATATAACTGCCTGTGCATCTGCCATGTTATTTCTTTCATTTAGAAAAAAAAAAAATCCTGCAAACCAGGCCGTCAACCCACTTTGCCTGCATGATAAACACTACATATATGTACAACGAATGTGGCAGAAACCTGTTACCCCCCCCCCCAAAATTTTTTTTTTAAAATACCTGTGATGGTTCTTGAAGTAGTTCAAACTTTGCTGTTTCAAAGAGTCCTGCAGTCCTTCAGACTTGCTGCTACAAAATTCCTCTCCAATCTTGATCATTCTGGACAAGAAAATGCTGATTTACGATCCAATTCCTCAGCATTATAATCATTTTTGTCACTATTATCATCATCATCGTCATTATCATCATTGTCAATCAATCAAGCGAGCGTTGTGGCCAAGTGGGCTAAGACGGGACTAACTTGCCTTGTCCACAAGCCAGAAACCAATGGCGCCTGACAGGTGTGGGATCGATCCAGCATCTGGGCGTTATGTTTCTCCGAATATTATTTACTTTCGACTCGGGCAACGTCTCGGGGGTTTTCTCCGGGTACTCCGGCTTGCTCCCCCAGCAAAAATTTCAAAAAGTCACAAATAATGTTAGGTGGGTTGGGTTTGGGCGCGCCACTGGCTGCGACTACGCCTTCCCCGGGGGAGGCAGCCCAGAGTTTCCCGATAGAAAGGGATAATAGAGTGCAGCAAAAAAACAAAAAAAAAAAGCAATCAATCATCATCGTTACCACTATTATCATCATCACCCTCACCATCAGCATTATTATCGTTACCATTATTATCATCAGCATTTTTACCATCATCACCATTAAGAGAGCACCACCAAAACCACCACCACCACCTCTACCATCATCATCGTTGTCATCGCCGTCATCATCATTGTCATCGTTGTTAAAAGATAAACAGAGAAAGAAAAAAACACACAAAAGAGATGAACCTCTGACCTGTTAATGAGGTCAAGGACATGGATGAACTCTTCAAGCTTGAAATGGGACAGGTTGCTGGCTAGGACGTAGACCTTGACCTTCTGCTGCACATCCTGCCAAACGCGACCTCGCCCGTACTCCAGTTTCTGCATAATGTAGCGTCGGTTGAACGCCTGCTCAACTGCCTCTCCTGCGTCTGAGCGCGCCAAACCAAAAAAAAAGCTTATTCCACCATAGGCATAAATAAAAAACAAGATGGCAAGGCATTCAACCGCGTTTCCAGACACGCACACTTAGTTGAAAATTAACATTTTTAAAAAAGTTACAATTTTGTTGGAAGCATTGTGACCTGGCGTTATCTTAACAAAGCCACAAGGAAAGCATTGAATGATAGGCCACTACTTAACTATTTGCAAGCCCAAAAAGTATCCAAATCGACTCGGGAAAATTTTAAATACAGCTTAAAATGTGTTTAGAAAATAGTGATGCACAATGACCTTGACCTTTAAGAAAGGACAAATGCGAATGATCTGACATGCTTAGCAGTAGTTAAAGTATCCACAAAGTAAGGATGATGAATTTCGGTTTCATCATAGTTCAGACATAAAGACGTGCTTTGCACAAAAAAGTTACATTCATAAAAGACGGACCGATGACCCCACTGACTGACCGACAACTGCACTGTTACTGACGGATGGCTCATGATTTTCAAGTGCTTGTATAGCAACATTCAACAAAACCCCTTCGACCATTCTTGAGATATTGAGCGAAATGTGTTTAGCAACAAAACGACTCCACTGACCTTCACCTTTGCCATAGAGCAAGTATGACTGCACAGGAAGCAGGTCACAAACCTAGCTAATGTTTCAACGAAGTTTGGTCCAAATCTGCTCAGTGATTTAAGATTAGACTCCCTGCCCTCAATTCCTCATCACTCCCCCCCCCTCCCTCCTTCCCCCCACCCCCCAAAAATTTTTTTTTTAAAATAAATAAAATAGATAAATTAAAAAAAATATTAATAAAATAAAATTAAAAGGCTAGACAGACCTGGTTGTTTGCTCCCGGGGTCTTTCTCCAGGTCGCAAACATGCGTCTCGTGCCACTGCATGGTTTGGTAGTAGCTACGCATCACTCCCCACAAGGCCTTGCACAAGTCTAGCAGACACGGCGTGAAGCTCTCCTGTGTCACAAACTGGACACACACACACCACCGACTGAGCTCTATGCTCACTCTGTTCCAAACTTAAATGCTCGTACGCACCCAATCCAAATCAAACTTCAGTAGGGAAAATCCCAGTTCAAATGTTAATCGAGAAAATCCAGTACAAACGTCAACAGCAAAAATCCAGTACAAGCTTCATGGAAAATCCAGTACACACTTTATTGGGAAAATTCAGTTCAGACTTCAAATGACAATCCAGTATAAACTTTATTGGGGAAAACAGTGCAAACTTCAATGGTAAACATTATTTCAAACATCACTGAAAAATCCAGTTTAAACTTCAATGGAGCTACTCACCAGATCGGGCTACAAATTACGTGCTTCATTTAGGAGATAAAAGTATATGCAGAATTCATAATAATAACAGTAATAAAAATAATAACAATAATAATAATAATAACAATAATTTTTTTTTAATGTTTAAATAATCATCATTATCATTATTATCATTATCATCATCTTCATCATCATCATCATCATCAACTGATAGTTTTACCTTGCACAGGTCAGGGTACTGTCGTTTCTGGAAGTTGGTGGCGTTGTTGGTGCCAGCGTAGAGCTCCACGTAGCCTAACACAATGGTGAATGCTGTGTTGTGGATGGCGCTGGCAAAATGCATGTGCAGTTGATCCATTGCAGTCTGTGCAAAATTAACCAAACAGGCAATCAAACAATCAACCAACAATCAATTTCGCCTTTATACCCACCCTCAAACTTCAACAAAACAACAACAAAATCAACAGTTCAAAATAACCCAACACAATTTAGCATTACCATTTATTTTAATTTTTTTAATTATTTTATTTTTTAAAATTTCCCCTATAATCTTTTCATACCCCTGCCTCTGATAAACGAGACGAATGTATGCTTGAAACGTGGGCAGAGGAAAGATGACAACCAGTATGATAATGCTTTAGCTTTAGGTAGATCAATGTTAGACACAAGCCTTCCACCGATTGCCACACTCTCAACACATGCCACAATATGTTTACACGATTTCCTTTAAGCAGAAGAAGAAGAAGAAGAAGAAGAAGAAGAAGAAGAAGAAGAAGAAGAAGAAACCCATCAATCTGAGCATGCTTATCCTTAAATGTGCTTAATCTGAGCATGCTTCTCCTTACATGTGCACTTTGTCTGATGTATTATTTTACACAATATAGTGAAAGTAAAGAAGAAGAAGAAGAAGAAGAAGAAGAAGAAGAAGAAGAAGAAGAAGAAGAAGAAGAAGAAGAAGAAGAAGAAGAAGAAGAAGAAGAAGAAGAAGAAGAAAAAAAAGAAGAAGAAAAAGAAGACGAGGAAGAAGAACAACAACAACGACAACAACAAGAACATGAAGAACAAGAACATGAAGAACAAGAACAAGGAAAAGAATATTATTAATTTGAGCAATGTGTTAAGCAGTTTATTCATCAGCCATGTGAGCCAAATTCAGGCTGCATTATCAGGGAAAGCACAGCAGCCTCAAGAGCAGAGCCACTCAAAACAGCGGGCAAACAGAACCTATTGTGCATGGTGGGCGCATTGGTGCTCACCGGTCTAGGATGTGGGTGTGAGGATCTCCAATGTCTGTGCGGTGGAATCCATGCATGCACAACAGACTTGGACCCCAGTTATATTCTTGATCCCATTCTTTTTGAGCAATTATAAACCACAGCACTCACCTGAGTTTTGCCCAGCAGCTTGTAAGCGTTCTGCACCTTCTCGTAATGAGGCACGTCAAAACCGGAACAGATTTTGGACAGGGCTACGTCTAG
Organism: Oncomelania hupensis; assembly: GCA_036898135.1. Classification (NCBI taxonomy): domain Eukaryota; kingdom Metazoa; phylum Mollusca; class Gastropoda; order Littorinimorpha; family Pomatiopsidae; genus Oncomelania; species Oncomelania hupensis. The sequence continues at coordinate 55,598,215 of CM072517.1, read as the reverse complement.
CTGCTCCTCAATCATCTCCAGCGTGTCCTGCAGCTTAGAGCTGAGTTCGCTGATGCAAGTGTAGTGTCTGAACGTACTGGCTGCCTTCTGGCATTCCAGGCACAGCTGTATGGCCCCGCTGTAGTCCTCCTCCTGTTGGGAACACAGAGTATAGAGAACCCTTTTTTTAATCTGATGCATTTTAATCTCTTTAAAAACTTGTCTTCCACGTAGATAGTAATAATGTATTTTATAGACTATAAGGACACCAGATATGTGAGAAGCATAGTTCATTATTATCATGTTGTCATCGTCATCACTGTCATAATCATCATCATCTCTAGCTCGCCATCATCGTTGTCAGAGCCATCGTCATCATCATTATCGTTGTTGTTATCATACCATCGTTATGTGCATCATCATTGTCATTGCCAGCATCATCATCATAATCGCCTGAATCATCGTCGTCAGTATTCCCACCTCCCTCCTCCCCTACATATATTTTGTCTTTATCCCATGCTTTTCTATGCACCCTGATCATGCTGTGACAGTATGGATTATCAGCGTTTTACTAGTGACTATCAAATCAAATAAAATCAATGTCGTCCTATCCTATCCTGTCCCGTAACCCTGAGGTCGTAGGGGCACCACAGATGATCGTTTAACCAGCATACTCCATCTTTCTCTGTCTTCAGCAGCCCTGATGGCTTCGCTCAGTGTCAAACCAGTCCATTCTCAAATGTTGTTCTCCCACCTCTTTTTTGGTCTCCTCTTCTTCTACCTCTTTGCACTGTGCCTTGCAGAATAGTCTTTGCAAGGCCTGATGATCTGGTGACGTGGCCATACCATCGGAGTTTCCGTTTCTTCACCACTGTGAGCAGGTCATCGTGTTGTCCAATGGCTTGTGTGATGGTCTGTCGGACTTCGTCGTTGGTGATGTGTTGGGTATAGGAAATGCTCAGAAGTCTTCTGTAGCACCTCATCTCCATGCTTTGTATTCTTCGTTGAAGATCTGCTGTGAGGGTCCATGCTTCGCAAGCATATAGGAAGATGGAGATGACAAGGGAGCACAGCAGTCTTACTTTGGAATGTAGACTTATGGTCCTGTCTTTCCAAATGGGCTTCAACCTTGTCAGGGCAGCAGTTGTTTGTGCGATCCTGGAGAGGACTTCCTGTCGGGACCCATTGTCTGATACAATGGCTCCTAAATATTTGAAGCTATGCACTGTGTTGAGGGATTGGCCTTGGACTTTGATGTCGTCATCATCGTTAATCATTAATTTTTACTGTGCACCTCCACTAACAACTTTTGTAATGGGAACTCTTAGACAAATACATTTCTTATGCCTTACATCGATACTCCTTTTTCAGATAATTTTTGTGATTTTAAAACTTTGTTTATTGAAGATGAGATGCAAGATTAGAAAGGCTTCATGCCCTATAAAACTGTCCTTTACTACTACAATAATTACTACTACTATTACAAACTGACCATAATTTTTGTGATTTTGCGCACTTGTCAATGTGACAGTGAGGTGCCACTAAACCAATAAGCAAAACAGGAACATACCTCAAGGAGTTCTCTCAGACGGAGATCAGTTCTTTGCTGTAAAAAATAAACAAAATAATATTCCACTTAAATACCATTTTCTAAATCATACTTTTAAAAAAACACACACACAAAAAAAACAAAAACGATAGAACCTATCCTATCCTATCCCTTAAATCGAAGGTTGTTGGGGCACCACAGATGATCGTTTAACCAGCATACTCCATCTTTCTTTGTCCTCTGCAACCCTCATGGCCACGTTTTAGTGTCAAGCCAGTCCATTCTCAAATGTTGTCCTCCCGCCTCTTCTTTTTGTCTCCCTCTTCTTCTGCCTCCTTGCACCATGCTTTGCAGGATGCCACAAGTAAATAAATTACAAAAAATTGTACACCCTCTTACCACCTCACTATCCCAATGTCAAATGTTTTGATGGTGCCAGCAATGATGTTTTTCTATAACTGACAAACGCTCTCTAATTACTCACTTGCACATTCACACACTCATTTTTACTCAAAAGCACCAAAGATAATCTTCATAATCCACACAATTTTTTTTTCTTCCTTGTTCTCCCCCACCCCCACCCCTTTCTCTCTCTTTTTTGCTCACTCGCACATTCACGCACACTCTCATTTATTCCCAAGTACTAAAAACAATCTGTAGCATCCCCACCCCATTGATTAATTAATACCTAAGAACTGACTAGCTCCCAAAAAACAAATAAACAAATCAGCAAACAAAGCAAACAATATCCTATTATCAGCAATGGCTTGATAGGATTACAACAATCTGGCACCTCCTACAGTAGGTACCAACACTCTCATGCCCAAAGCAATGTTTACCAGCGTCTTGATGGTTCCTAGGGACTTGAGCAGGCCTTGCAGCTGCTGACGTTTTCGGTAGTTGGCCAGTAACCCCAGACTGGCCACGGTGAAGCAAGACCTGGCATGCTGCAGATAGCTACACATACACAATCACACACACACAGAGTGATCAGAATCAGATTTTTTTAGTGTCAAAACAAGCAGCAAGGACAATGTTTGTTTCTTACAGTGTACAACAATAGTAGACACTAAAATTCACACAACTCAGTTAGTATAGAAAAATGTCCATCCTATTCTATCCTGTAACTCGAATGTCATTAGGGCACCACATATGATCGTTTAACCAGTGTATTCCATCTTTCTCTGTCCTCAGCAACCCTCGCGGCTTCGCTCAGTGTCAAGCCAGTCCATTCTCGAATGTTGTCCTCCCACCTCTTTTTCTGTCTCCCTCTTCTTTTGCCTCCTTGCACCATGCCTTGCAGGATGGTTTTTGCAAGGCCTGTCCATAAACTTAAGAAACATACTTATTCGTTTCATGGTAAAGTTTTAGCAACTGACCATGGATCTTGGGGATGGAGGACGCAACATTGCATTATGCATTGAGTACAGGGAACAATACAGCCACACTGTCTTCCACTTTAATTTAAAGAACAAACTGTCCACAACATCGTAACAAGGTTCAAAGTTATTCACGCTCTCAGGCCAAAGAAGTTTTCTTTTAGCCAACAAAGGGAATGGGGGTCAGAACCAGAAATGCCAACAGCAATACAAAATACGCAATTATGCAACCCTTGTACCAAACATTTCATGAAGACATATATATCATTTAGTTTAGCACACCATCTAAACATACCCTTCAGATCTGTTTTCACTGGGCAGTGTTTCAGTACCAAATATTAATAAAAAGCGCCCCAAAAAACAGAGCAACAACCAACATTAGGCAGGCTACTCAATGCTATTCTTCCCTCGACCACTGACATGCATACTTCTGCACTTACCTGCGACCGTTGAGTAAAATGGCTGTGGCTGACTGTAGAGTGCGTTGCAGCTCCATCACTCTCTTCAGCTCAACCTCACTGGCTGGGTGGTTCTTCTGGATCAGGTCCGATACGCGCTTAGATACCTGGATGGCACATAATTTGCACTGACCGTATCTTCTTCCAGCTTGAAGTTGTGCACATAAAAGCAATGTCAGCCACAATCATCATCAACATCATCATCACCACCCATAATAATCATTACCATCATCATCACCATCATCATCACCACCATCATTACCAACATCATCATCATCAATAATCCTAAAAGCAATCTCACCACTTGCAGCTGTCTGCCCAGTTTGGTTCTGTCATCCGTCACCTTATCCAAGTCCAATGTTTCCGGTAATCTCTGAAATGGTATGATGATTTCTTCTTTTTTTTTTAATTTTGAAAAATTTGTATGAAGTGTGAAAGGAAAACAACTGTTGTTTAAATGTCTTCTAATAAGGTTTTGGGCAAAGCAAAGGTAGTGTAAAGTTGAAGATTGTCTGCAGCATTTTTTACATTTATTCCATAAGCAGGATGTTTACAAATCATGATAATATCAACTATCGTACAATCACAACGTTCACGTTCAATTTGGTACATTTGTTAGTATCATCAGACAAAAATTACAAGTAAATTTTATAATTTTCCTCATCAAAACATAGATCTAGATCCAGCGGTACAAAGAGGAGCAGAGATATTTTGCAACGATTCAAATAATAATAATAATACAAATTCTATTCTAGACCTCATGGGCAGGAAGACCCAAGAAGAGCCATCTTATAAAGTTACTGTGTTACAGTGCATTGAATTACATGGACATGATCATGTTTTCACTTCAATAAACTGTTTGGCATGTGTCTTGGGCAGCACTAAGAGCCTGTAAGTATTAAAACAACCTATGCCCTATGCAAGATTAACCTAGATATTCGTATTGGATGCAGTCTCTCTAAAATTTAAAAAAAATTCAATTTACTTTCTGTCTTCTAGTAATAGCGACTTGTCTTTACCCCTCAGGTTTGAGTGCTGAATGTGTGTTTATTGTGTATACATGTGGGAATGTCTGGAACATGTGAGTGCATATGTTGGTTATAGATTGTCGGGCTTTGAGTCTGATTTATGAATAAGGCATGTATTGTATCCATTATTATTATTAGATGATAAGATAACAGAAGAGATAGTAATAGCAGTGGTAGTAGTAATAGTAGTATTTGTAAGAGACAGTTTTATAGGACGTGAAGCCCTTTCTAATCTTGCCTCCCATTTTCAATAAATTCGTACAAGATGAGAACAAATTGAGGAAGTGTTATAGAATGTTTGTTCAAAAAAATTTGAATTGGATTGATTTGATTTTTTTTAAGGAAAAAAAAAGCAAAACAAAAGAAAAACTAAAAAATGAGTGAGCAATACTAATATTAACCTGCAGTTCATAAAGACTGGTGTCAAAGGTTTCATCTTTCAAATATGCGGGATCAATGCTGTCCAGGATGTCTTGCTCCTCGTGTGGATTCTGTGGTCGATCAGACAGCTGCAAATATACAAACATAAATTTTAGCAAGCACATATGATTATGAGGCATCAAGGATTATTATACACAAATGATTTATCTTGCCCATTTGTAAGATGTACAGAAATAAAATAAATATCAGGCAGCACTTAACAGACCAATCATGATAATAATACCAATATTCTCAATTCTGTGCGATTAACATGCTTACAGATGATTACTATCCTATCCTATCCTATCCCATAACTCGGAGGTCGTAGGGGCACCACAGATTTAACCAGCGTAATCCATCTTTCCCTATCCTCAGCAACCCTGATTGTTTCGCTCAGTGTCAAACCAGTCCATTCTCGAATGTTGTCCTCTCACCTCTTTTTGGGTCTCCCTCTTCTTCTACCTCCTTGCACTGTGCCTTGCAGGATGGTTTTTGCAAGACCTGATGATCTGGTGACGTGGCCATACCATCGGAGTTTACGTTTTTTCACCACAGATGATTACAATGGCACACAAATGCCAGAGGCCAGAAGCCTATACTATAGTGTATCTGTAGATTACTTTGCTTGCATCCAGAGATCTGGCATAGACTCAAAGGTGGATTGCGCAGCGTGAAGCTGATTTATCGACGTCTGGCAGCTGCCTGAGTCAACTTGAAACACTCAGTAGATTGTGAGCTGACTGTAGGATCATCCAAGTGGTTCCAAGCGACAGTTGTTCTGGGGAATAATGAATTTTTATATTGTTCAGTGTCAACTGCACTAAGACCTACGGCCAACGTGCATTCGCTTACTCTGCACCCAAGCAGTGGAATTCCCTTCCATCCCATATCCTCAACATACAATCAACACAGGCATTCAAAAAGGCCCTCAAAACCCACCTCTTCAAACTGCATTATTCATACTGATTTGTATCCCGCTGCCATTCTCTCCTCTTTTGTTTCTGTCTGATCCGTAAGTGTGTACACGGCTGTAAAAATATTTATACAGTTTTCCTTTCCTGGGTCTATCCGGGCATATAAATAGCTGTGAATAAGTTTTTGCTATTCTATTTTTGTCTTTTTTGTCATTTTTGTACATAGTTGTAAATAGTTCTTACTTTTACTGTTCCGTCTTTTGGTGTATCATAACAAAAGCGATGTTTGATCGAGTGCATGTATTTTTATGTAATGACTATGTAAAGCGCGGTGAGTCTGGTCGTAGGCTGGAGTACCCGCTATATAAAAACCTGTTATTATTATTATTATTACAGTGTGGTACCACAAACTGTGACAAAGCATCTATTATTGTTCCTATCGTTCTCTTTTCGCTTGTTTTCACATTTGCTCGCTAGATAAGCATCTTGTCTGTGGGTGCAAACTGGGGGTGGTTCAAAAGAGTACTGGTGGTCGCTCATCACTCAGGATACCAAGTCCATACTATATAGATACAGGAAAGAGTTCACACTTTTTGATGGGCGTTTGATAACCAATGTTTTATGTAATTTGTAAGAAAAAATATAATTTTAAAGGAAGCAGTGTCAAATACCTTGTGCTTAGAAACTGCAGCAGCACCTGCACCAGACAGCAGATCTGTCACATCAATGTCTTCTTCAACTGGGGACTGTACTGAATCCTGTAGACAAAATGAATAAATTGCAATTTGCTAAAAAAAAATATCATGTTACAGAAACAATTACCTTAGCAATAAACCTACGACTGCATAGTGATTAGGCTAGAGTGTCCACAGGCTGGGAAGTCTCGTCTTTCGTAGGCCTCAATTGCATACTATAAATACTACGTACGTATTGTAGGAGGCCCGAAAGTTTACAAAGACGAAAGAACAGACTTCAGAGCCTGTGGATTGTCACACTGATATTTTTGGGCACAGCAGAATATGGGATGTAGAATATTCAGTTGCTGGCTCGACATCTATTGAGAGCTACAAAATTGCCCTAGCATCTGCAATGAGCCGTTAAAACAGCAGCATCGCACCTCCCACCGTTGTGCCTATGCCAGTATGATGTATTACTATTATGTACGGATGTAGCAACGTACTTCACCAAAACCAGAACAAACGAAGACAATTTCCAGAAAATTTTGGCCCTCAACATTACAATACATACTAAATCAGAAAGGGTTCAAACCTGTTTTCCGATCAAAGACTTCAGTTTTTGTTTCAAATCCATGATCAATCATTTACACAGGCTGAATAACAACAACACACAAATTTAGAGCTACTTCGCCTCCATCTTGATCCGGAAGTTGTTGAGAGTCCTTTCCCTTTCTCTTTCTCTTTTTGTTTACCGCGGAAACCAAAATGTCAGAAAGTATGAAGTAAAAACGGCGCTTCGAATATGGCAAACACAGTTGATGCTGACTCCCTGCGAAAGCATGGATGGAGTGGTAAATCTGTTTCCGATTTGATTTTGCCTGATTGTGTTATAATTACCTTATCACTCTGTTTCTGACAGAAACTGCCAACTGGTATTGTGAGAGCGAAAATCTTTTCCACTACAGTTACAAGAATCCAGTTCCCGAGTTTGTTGAAACAGTTAGTGACATCATGGTCAATCTGCTAGTAATGTATGAGCATAGAAATTAATCTGAAAGGTCAGCGTAGTGTTAAATACTAAGTGTTAAAGGCAGAGATGCCAACCCTCACGGTTTCGCCGTATTATTTTTCCGGTGGCAAATACTAGTTTTTTACGGATTTACGCTGAAGTCATTTTTCTTACGGCGAGAATAATTTTTACAAGAATATATATTTCCAGCTGATGATTATGGCAAAAGGACTGTTACACGTTTCAGACTGATTACACGTAGGCACTTTCACAGTATAATGCAGCATATTATATAACGACCTTAATTATAAGATAATAAATCTATTTGATTAGTGTAACTTATTGCATATCAGGGCTAGAAATTAACTTTTTTCTTTGGGGGCCACCGGGCTCCTTGATTGAAAAATTTGAGGGCCCACAAGCAACTTTTGGGGCCCAACTTGAAAAATAATGCAAACAAAAAACAAAAGAATTATTGACAATATAATAAGTAGAAATTACAATTTGTCTGATAATCTAAAATAAAAACAATTGAATTTCCAATTTTGCTGAGTGATGTCATTTTTATTTGCCTTTTCTTTCACTTCCAAACATTGCCAACAAAAAAAAAAAAGGGGAGGGGGGGGGGGAAACCACACACACACACACACACACACACACACACCTTCAGTGACACACATATTCCAGTGACTAGTGAGCCTGAAATGGCCATTAAACAAAATACTTTAAATAGAAAATAATCAAGTGAGTCTCTTGTATAATACTTTTCAGTTTTGTGACTGAGTATTGCACAATACACATCATTAAATTTTTAATATGAGTAACCTAACAAAAAATCTGACCTCAATGCACAAAAGTTCAAAACAAAACCATGAAAGGGAACTAAACTTAACAGTACTCTTCCTCGTTGACTTCAAGGCCATGCCATGGAAATCTTTTTTTCCACCCTTCATTGTAGTTCCTTGATCTTTTTTCCTCTTCATACTTCTTTTTTCTCTCTTTTTCTTGTTCTTTCCTTTCGTCGACGTTTTCTTCTGGCGTCTTTCGCTTCCCAAAAATTGGAAAATACGCCATCGCCGATTGTTTTAGCAACTGTATAGCGACGATATGTAGCCATACTTTCGTACTTGCAAAGATGGACATTTTGCGCTTATGTTGTGCCATAGCCTTTTGTTTATTATATTAAAAAGATATTGAAGTGTATATTAAACTTTTGAGTGCAAAATTAAAGGGTTTTCGCTTCTTTTCTCTTTTTTTTCTGTCCAAATTTAGGGCACTAGTGTGGTTTGCTTCACTTGGCCCAAATACGAAAGTGCCGAGTAGAGCTAGCTGTAGCAGACGAATTATTTTGCGGGCCAAGCGGACCCTTCGTTTTTCAACTTTCCGAGCCCGAAATCAACTTTGCGGGTTTTTGGCCCCGGGCCCCCGCTAATTTCGAGCCTTGCATATCGTAGTTCACAACCTTGTTAGCTGCGCTGAAGCAGCAGCAGCGGACAAAACAATGCAAAGAAATCAATGAGATTTACCTTTTTAAAAAAATTTTATGCCGATACACAACCTCAAAGCGATTTATTTTAATTTAAAACTCTAACATTGTGCTGTACATGATTCTGATTCGTAGCAGGTTGATGTTAAAAATTTTGCGAACTGACATCGCTTATCCTTCTGACTTTGGTCGGGGTCAAGTTTTACCACAGATTATTATAGAATTCTTTTGCGGAGCTCAGTCATCTTTGATTTTTCCGATATGATTTTTAATAAGAAATCTCAATCCTGGACCTTTGCTCCCTCTTGTCTACTGACAAAATTTTAAATCTACTGACAATTTATAAATTTTTCACTGACAGATTTTTCTGCAGGTTGGCATCTCTGCATCGGTAGGATATTAAGGTTAAATCCTACAATTTTATTGATTATAAATTATTCTGGGACCTGTACGCTGTACTCTTTTTTTTTCTTTTTTTTTTTTGTCGGTCAAATCCACCATCATCATCCCCACTTACAGAAATTTGTTTTAACGGCGTTATTATGACTTTCCTGAAACATGGATCATATTTTGTCCACTTTTTAAAATCCTTACCCTAACCCTTACCCTAACACAGCCCTAACCCTAACGGATCATTAGTTTGATTTCAAAACAATGAGGGCTGTCAAAACACATTATGTAGATGTTTACTAGTTTGTCCTAATAACGCCTTGGGAACAAGTCAACACACACACACACACACACACACACACACAGTTTACATTCACACACCGTACTATACTTCTTTCCAAGTATAAGATTAGTTTGTTTCCTTCCTGCCCCCCTCCTCCTCTCCCCTCCTTTCCCGTTTTAGCCAGTTTAGGCCAGACAGCTACCACTTGGGTGTTACCCAAACTTTTTGTCTTGCAGTTGTGTACCTATTTGTTACACTGTTTCTTTACATTTCCAGATTTGTCACTTCATCCCTATCAGTTGGAAGGTGTGAACTGGTTGCTTGGTTGCTATAGCAGTGGCCATGGATGCATTCTGGGAGATGAGATGGGTCTTGGCAAAACTTGTCAGGTGAAGAGAGGGACAGAGACAGAGTTCTCAAATTAATGTGCCGTGTATATATAGTTTGAAAATGTTATGGAATTTTAAATTTGGTCATTGAATTTGTCTTGAGGAAAGGTTTTAATAAAGAAATATTGACTTTTAAAACAGACTTCTTTTTTTAGCATTTTGTTACTTTTATTTTTTTATATATTTTTTTCATGTTCTCATTTTCTCAAATTAATGCATTAATGCACTGAGCAGTAGACAATAGAAGGAGATATATGCAAGTTATAAAATGGACATCAACTATTCACCTTCTTCAAGGCTTTTAAGTTTTACGGCTTTAGTTTGTTTGTTTTTTATTTAATCGTTCTTATATAGCGTTTTTCCAACTCAAGAGCTGCTCAAGGCGCTGGCCGATACAGGATCTAACTCAAGCTGCCCGAGACGCCCACCCGCAGCCTTTGGGCGCATGGTCTGACACACGGACAATTGAACACAATCCTGGGCAGCCAGGGATAGGGGAGAAGGACCTAGGTGCATGCTGGGTGTTTTCTTGTCACCGGCACTCACCCGTCTAGTACATGAGCGTCAGGATCTTTAAAGTCCGTTATGATGGAATGTATGCGACACAGACTAGACCTCGGTTTATTCTCTCATCCGAAGTTCCACATATATATTTAGAATAGGGGGATGGGAGTAGGGAGGGGTGAATGGTAGACAGTGGGGGTGAGGGTTGAGTATTAGGAGCTTTCTCTTGCACCCAGCTTTTCAATGTAATCTCAAAATTGTAAACATTTTACACATCAAACTGAAAAGTGTTTATTCAGTCTAAACAAGAAGGGTGCTTAAAAAAACTTGTTTTTTTTTAAGAAATTAATAATTGCCAAGCAAAATATATATTAAATATGTAATTTTTATTGATTTAATAAATATAGACAAATATACTAAAGTAAATGCTAAACTTTCACACATCAAACGGAAGATCGTTACTCTAGTCTAAACAAAAATGGAGCTTAAAAAAGGTTTTAGAGATGAATAAATGACCCAAAAATGAATATAGGATCTAACTCAAGCCGCCCAAGGTAACCCACTTGCACAGACCACTGTAATTAGTGTCAGTGTTAACAATAATGACTACAACCTCTACAATAGTATTCCTGCCATTGTTGCATGGTCACCCTATAGCCTAGCATACTTAGTCAGGCATCCATACATACAAGCAAACAAAACATAAGACATTTGAGTTCATTGTCTCGGTGAAGAAACAGCTGCATTTATTCATAGTAATAACTTATATATATATATACACTGTGGTATAATGTACACAGAATTTTTCAATGTGTGTTAAAGTATATCATATCATATCATATCATATCATATCAGGCTGCAACACAGCTGGCAACTACGCCTTCCCCAAGGGAAGGAGCCTAGAATTTTCTGATTAAAAAGGGACAATAATGTATCAACAATCAACAAAACATTCAACAAAATTTGTTTCAGACCATTGCTATGCTGACCTGGCTAACAGGAACATCAAACAACAAAAGACCTCATCTTGTTGTCTGCCCACGCTCTGTCTTGGAAAATTGGTGTCAGGAATTTGACAGGTGAGTAGTTGTAGTCATTTTGCAACATTGGCAGCGAATCAGTAGGAAAGGGTGAAATGTTGAGCTTCATTAATGGTATTGGATGCAGTCGTGTCCAAAATGTCAACATGAAATTCGATTTTATTTATTATTATTATTATTACAGGCATTTTTATATAGCGCTTACCTATTAATCTAGCTCTAAGCGCTTAACAATTTACTTTTAAAAACCTTTAAAGAACTATAACTGCGACTAAAATCAATCAGATAATGACATAAAAAAGTAAGTTAAGACACATATATAATTAATTTGACTAACACAGTAGTACACACGCGTGCGCACATACACTCACACAGCACGCATACACACAAGTCTAACTATAATACGTGAATTAACAAAGTCCAATTATTATATAGCGCTTACCTATTAATCTAGCTATAAGCGCTTAACAATTTACTTTTAAAACCTTTAAAGAACTATAACTGCGACTAAAATCAATCAGATAATGACATAAAAAGTAAGTTAAGACATATATATAATTAATTTGACTAACACAGTAGTACACACGTGTGCGCACATACACTCACACAGCACGCATACAACACAAGTTTAACTATAATACGTGAATTAACAAAGTCCAGTTAACAAGTTTAAACAAGAATAATAAAACGATTGGCTGTACATGATCGCTTTCCGCTTTCTGTCAGAAAGATAATGAACACAATTTATAAAGGTCACATAGACAGTTAGGATACAACACCCGGGCCGAGAACGAGGCAAGGCGAGAACGTCACAGGTCATAAGCACACTGAACAGGTGAGTTTTCAGGGACCTCTTGAAGGTGGGGGAGGTTTCACAATGACGGATGTGGGAGGGGAGCTGGTTCCACAATGTAGGCTTCCTTTTGTCTTCCAATAGAGACTTGCCTTTACACCATACGTTTGAGTGCTAAGTGTCTGTTTGTTGTGTATGTAGGAGTGTCTATTACATGAGAGTGTGCATGTTGGTTACTTACAGATCGCTGCTCTTTGAGTCTGATTTAAGAAAAAATCGTGCATATTTTCCAATATTATTATTATTATTTATTTTGTAATGCACATATCCAAACTAAAAGTCTGCTCTAAGCGCTGGCATGCACTCACTCACACATGCCCTTGCCAGAATAAATAGTTATAGAAATCAGAAACAAAATACACAAAAAACACCAAGAAAAATATAAAAGCAAAGACTTTCGGGCTACGCCCTTCTTCAGTGATGAAAAATAAATAAAACATGAGGTCAGTGATGATGACGTAAACACTAAACATGCGTCATAGAAGACTAAATAACATAATATAAAGAATAAATAGTTATGACATAAAAACATCAAACACTAAAACTACGCAGTAAAACGTACACCAAGTACAATAAAGGCGTGATAAAATACATTGTCAATAATTGTCACTCACAAACATGCAAACTGCACACAAACACGTCCACTCAAATATATTTATACACATATGCACACATTCTATTCAGAAACAGGTGAGCAAGTATTCATGATAAAATACTACAGAATTTAACTCCCTACTGGACGATTGTGTTCTATGCTTTTCTCTGCATACTGACCATGTGTACTATTTAGTAAATAAATTAATTAAAAATAAAGTACTCCACAAAAGAACATGAAAATGTATACTATAGTGCAAAGTTTGAAATGTTTCAAGTGTAAAATACCTGATTTAGATGGGGGTGGGGGGGGGAGAAGGGGGGGATAAATGACCTTATTTTTTGTCAAAGTAGATGATGCCAATTTGGTTCGCAAAAATCACACAAAGCCAGTGATTACGAATTTAAACTCTGCTGCGTCATTCTACAGCTGAAGAACACTATGAAACAACGAGCAACAAAACAAATGTTAAACCTAGAACTTTAGCTTTGCACAAAAATTGACATTGTTGAAGCAAAAGAAACCTCACAGTTGAAAACTGCGATCACGGTGGTTTGTGGGGAAGCGATGCGGATGGGCAGGAGACCACTGCGGTTGCAGTGGTTCATAGGGAAGCGATGGGCGGAGAACCACTGCAGTCACAGTGGTTAGTAGGGAGTGAGTCAAGATATATAATAATAATAATAATAATAATAGTAACAATAATACAAACTTTTGTTAACATACAACATAGCAATAAACAGAAAATACATTAAAGATCATACGTAAGTATTATAATTACTATCACTACTACTACTATTTCTACTACTGCTGTAAAAAAAAATTTTTTTTTTACTACAGTTTATTATCCCTTTCTATTGGGAAATTCTGGGCCGCCTCCCCTGGGGAAGGCGTAGTCACAGCCTGTGGCGTGCCCAAACCCAACCTACCTAACATTATTTGTGATTTTGAAATTAAGCTGGGGGAGCAAACCGGAGTACCCGGAGAAAACCCCCGAGACGTTGCCCGAGTCGAAAGTAAATAATATTCTGAGAAACATAACGCCCAGATGCCGTATCGAACCCACACCTGTTGGGGTCATTGGTTTCTGGCTTATGGACAAGGCAAGCTAGTCCCGCCTTAGCCCACTTGGCCACAACTGCTACTACTACTGCTTCTACTACTACTACTACTACTGCCATAACTCTGCCTCCTCCCCTTCAATCTATATGCCTACCCCCAACCCACTCCACTCCACCCATCCCTTTGGTTCCACCCTCATCACTCTATATCCTTACCCTCCAACCACTCCCTGTCCACCGCAGCAAAGAACGTACAGCTTCACAAAGAAGGATCATAACGCCACACCGCTATATAAAAAGTGATGACAGATGCGTTTGGCGCGCACCAAGCGGATGGTCTGAACGCTCGTTGCAAGGGACGTAATCCTCTGCTTAGCAATACGTAAACAAACCTTGCCGCAGGACTTTTTTTGAACCCTAAACATTATCCTTTTGTAGTAAAACGAACTCAAAAATGTTTTATTTATACAAGTAAATACTTTTTTTTAATTCACATTAATTACCAAAGCTGTTCGATTCATGATTTTATGCAGACCTATCACACAGTAATTGAACAGCAAAAAAGTGTGACATTAAAAACAAACACGGTGCTTGCCTTTATTATAGATTCATTAGTGCGCAACCACTTGGCAACAAACCTGTTAATTAATGCAATTATTCAGTATTACTGAATTGCTCTTGTTGTGTAGTTATTGCCTTGTTTTCTCCTTTATATGAAAGTGTGAATCTGCCTATTAATTGAGTGCATGACTGCGTGTGTATTAATTTGTGCTGTAGGCCTACACATGCAACAGGGTTTTTTTCTTCTGAGAAAGCTCGAGTGCATTTATAACTTTTGTCTGAACTTGTTATGAAATAACTTCATAATGCATTCCTGTGTGGCCTACTCAGGCCTGTATGTGTGCAGCTGTATAATAGGCATATTTGCGGAGTAAAAGAAATCGGTGACCATTCATATAATAAGACAGGGAAAAGAAATCAGTGACCAGACACGGACAAGCAAGTGAAAATGAACAAAAACAGTGCATTACTGAACTTGCATGTCATTTAATTGTATTACAATACAACATTCAACAAATTGAAACATAGCCATGTAAAGTGCCAAAGCACAAAAACATGCCCAAAGTTAATTGATAAGAATTTAGAGAAGCAATATGAATTATTAGGAAATCTACACACACACACTTGATTCTGAAGAAACATTTTGATTTTAATAATTCTCTTCACTTTTAAGATTCCTACAAACTTGATATTAGTTTGTAAACTGTTTTTAATGTTTCAATTTCACATATACACGCATTCATCAAAAGGCCTTTCTTATAGAATTACTCAAGTTAAGACAGGGAGATAAACTAGAAACACTGAAGACGCAAAAAATACACAACAGTTGGAACGCAACACCAATTTACGTTTTGCTAATTTTATGGTTCTCTTCTTCCTCACATAAGATAATAGAATAATAATTAAAACGGAATTCAAAAAACTATATTCAAGAAAACTATAAGTCTTATAGTAATAAAATAATAAGTATTAAGTAGCTGAACTTTAATATGAATTTATCTCTCTCTGAAACAACCCTGTTCCGGTCTGACAGACAATTACGTTTATGAAAATATGAAAACATTGTTACAAACTTAGTTTCAATATTATATTTTGAACAAGTAAATCATAAAAATATAAATATTCAAATTACCGTGTCTGTTATGAACAGAATCTAGAATCACCACAGTGAAAAATAGAAATAGCATACACCACAATATTTTCAAGTCGCAAAGAATAGCATTCACTCTTTTTTTTCACAGTCTATCTTTCATTCCAATTTTTCTATCCTAGCCCTACTTCATCCGCATGCTTGCAACCTCCCGCAGCTTCACACATGCTGTCCGCCATGTTATCAACACTAGCCGGCTAGCAAAGCTTCAGACCCCCCGCTTGGGGGCGCTGGGTGCTTTCAATTTTGCACACTTTTGAGTTATGAACCTTCTTTGTGAAGCTGTACGTTCTTTGACCGCAGTAAGCACTGAAAAGTGAAAGCTCCCAAATGCAGCATATTCTTTAGTCTTTGGCATCAGGCTGCTTCTTACGTCACTCAAGTAAAAGGCAGAAATGAAAATTCAGCCCATTTCTCGTTTTGTTCTTGAAATTATATACACATGTATTTATTGATTTCTATAATTTAATGTATTTATTGTATTTAGTTATTTATTCATTTATTTATTAATTTATGTATTATGTTTAATAATTACCAAAAAAAAAACTCTGAGATCTTAATTAAGTTAACATAACAAATGTTTGGTTTTATTGAAAACCTTATTTATGAACTATAATAGATTTGTGTGTATTGGACTGCCTTAATTTTGTTTCCGCTCCTACTGTTTACTGTGCTTTTTTTTTTTTTTTTACTTCATTGTTATCTGTGGCTTCATTATAGTCTCTGCATGGTTCAACCTTTTAAAGAGTGAATGTGTGCAATTGCCTTTTCTTATCCATTTATTGCAATTTGATTAAACTTAATTTCTCTGCTTGCGAGTATAAAGTCATCTTGAAATCTTGAAAACCATTATTATGTTCTGTAAAACACTCACCAAGTTTAAAATTATAGATCTCATGCTCTTTACAAAATATATGATATTAATATTTTTGTGTATCATTTTTTGGTTTGGTTTCATGGCAGATTTACGTCAAAGCTGAGAGTGATGTCGTTTATTGGAGACAAAGAGAAGAGAGGTGAGATGGTGAAAGCAATCAAAAAGTCAAAGCAAGGCCTGGGTTACAACTTTGATGTTATTGTTACTACCTATGAGGTGAGTTTCATCAATATCATCATCAACAACCTCCTCCACATCAGCACCATCATTATCATCATCATCATAATCGTCATCATCATTTTTGTTGTCGCCATAACATTATATATATATATCATCATTGTCATTATCGGCATAATTGATGCACATCATCATCTTCATCATCATCATCATAATCATCATCAGCTGAGCTGCATCATCATCTTCATCAACAATAGCAGCATCATCATCTTTGTGGTCACCATCATTGTTGTTGCTGTCATCATCATCATCATTTTTATTATCCTCATTATCGTCATTCTCAGTATCTTCCAATAGTGATCTCTCTACCTTTACACTACATGTTTGAGTGATAGATGTGTGTTTGGTGTGTGTGTGTGAGAATGGGTAAAACATGGTAGTGTGTATGTTGAGTTGATTTTGATTTGAATTTTTATATTAATTTTTGACACTTTATTGTCCCCTTTTATCGGGAAATTTTGGGCAGCCTCTGGGGAAGACATACTTGCAGTCTGTGGCGCACCCAAACCCAACCTAACTAATATTAATAGTGTTTTGACCCAGAAAAAGACTCTGAGACTTTGCCAGAGTCAAAAGTAAATAATATTAGGAGAAACATAACAGACGTGGGATCGATCCCACAACTGTCAGGCGCCATTGGTTTCTAGCCTGTGGACAAGGCAAATTAGGTCCACCTAAGACCACGCGGCCACAACACTTGCTTGTTGATACAGATCGCCACGCTTTGAGCCTGAGTAGTAATTTGGGGAAAAATGCATATATTGTATCCATTATTATTATTATTATATTTTTATTATAGCATTTATTATTATTATTATTATTATTATTATTATAATTATTATTATTATTATTATTATTATTATTATTATTATTATAGCATCTATTATTATTATTATTATTATTATTATTATTATTATTATTAATTTTATTCTCCTCATGAGGACATTGAGGGCATATTTTCCAATAAATAGCCCACAGTTACAAGCTTTTTGAAGCACTTGAAAGAGAGATGCTCATCTTGAAATATGGAAAAACTTCTTCACACCAAATGGGGTAAACCTCTGTGCAGAATGTAAAAACGGAACAGTTGAGCAGTTTAAAACGGTCACATCAAAGAGACTGATGGAAACAGTAAGGGGGAGAGGCAAGAGATAGAAGAGGAGGGTGTCAACGGTCATAGCAAAGAGAATGATGGAAAAGTTTAAATTGGGGGAGGGAAAAGAGGGGGGGGGGGGAGAGAGGAAGGGGTAAATTAAGTTCTATACTTCCTACCCAAGTAGCCAGTAGTTAGTGGCAAGTGAGGTAAATTTCCGGAATGCAATATTGCCTTATTTGAATTTCAGATCTGCCTGAAGGATTTCTTGTTCCTTCAGTCATTGTCGTGGCATGTGTTAGTGGTGGACGAGGGCCATCGTCTCAAGAACTCAGAGTCTCTTCTCTATCGCACCCTGGAGCAGGTAAACATACCGTGATGTTTTATTTGGAACTCTTTTCCCCATTCTGTTTTACAGGAGAGAGATGCTGAAAGCTTTCGCCATGTCGCCAGATGCGAATAAATCATTATACTTGCAGGCAATCTACACTTTGCAGCTCATCCTCACAACTTGCGGACCTTTATTTCTCACACAGCCCTTCTCCATTGTCCTAATTGACATCATTGTTTGTCAAGTTTCATTGAAATCATGTCTCATGTGCAGGCAAATTTCATTTTCAGTTTGTTTGAAAATGGTTAACAAGCTAGTATTGCACATTCTGGTGAATTCATGGCTTTTGCTGAGTAGCTGTTCGTGGGCAAAGTTTAAAAATCTGGTTTTCAGCATGCACCCCTGTAGCTTTCACTCTATCACATGCAGTTTAGAATCCCTGCGACATAGCATCTACTGTCAGTTGCATCCAAAGTGCACCCACTGTTACAATAATTTGTTACCACTGTGAAAAACTCTCTCTTCAGTCCCAAAACGGTGTGTATATAATATACTTGCAAGTGTTTAGTGTTTGTTTGTTTGTGTTGCAGTAGGTGCAAATCTTGACTATCCTTCACACATTGAAAGTCTTTAGGAAAGAAAAGAAACTCAATCTTGGGGCGTAAAATTTTTTTTTACAATAATTTATTTATTTATATTTTGTGCGTGTCTGTTGTTACAGTGGGACATAGAATGTCACGTACTGCTAACAGGAACCCCAGTACAGAACAACCTGGGTGAGCTGTACTCACTGTTGTCCTTCATCGACAGAAAACAGTTCAAACCATCACGTGGGGACGACTTTGTGGAGAAGTACACCCACGGCAGCCAGAAAAGTAGGGTTATGTTAAATTTATGTAGGCATGTTTGGTCAGAGAAGGAAGGGTTAGAATGAATGGGTGAATTCATTAAAATTATTAATCCGTTTTATGTACAGCTACTAATTAATATCCAGCTCAGAGAAAGACGCCAGTGGTTTTGAAAACGGCACCAATGCCTACAAGGAAAATAATATATTTGTGGGATATGGATGGGAAGGGTAAGATGCCATTCTCATGTTTTTGTGTGCGCTATATTTTATTATTGCCCCTCCCTTTCCCCAAGTACCATTCCGACTTCCCCTGCATACACACATAGTTATGCACATTCACACACACAAACACCCACTCACTCACATATACTCGCTTACTCACTCACTCACACATGCACACTCACACACATACACATACTCACTCGCCCACTCATTCACTCGTTTACACACACATACACACACACACACACACACACACACAAGTATGTAAAACACCAAGACTGGGTTTTACTAAGAATGTAGGAATCGGAAAGTGATTTTTGACGGAAAAGGGGTTAGGGCAAGGGTTAGGGATAGCTCTGCAACTAACCCTTACCCGAACCCTTTTCTAAAAAGTTGACCTAGTTCATCTCCTATAGGCGACGAAATAGGTCGAATTTTTGTCACATTTTCTCCGTCCCGGATAGAGCACTCCTGTGTACTTAAAACACTCTCATGCACTATAACTGCACTCCCATGCACTAAAAGAGCACTCCTGTGTACTTAGAAAAAAGTGGGTGGCTGGAAAACACTGGGTGGCTAATACACTCACCCATTTCCTGCATAAAAAGCAAGGTTAGTCACCCATTTCAAGGCTTATGCCTCCCCACACTAACACACACACACTGTCTCTATCCAAAGAAGTTTACATTCTATGTAATTTTAGCCCTAATATATATTTTTCAGTTTCTTTGTTGCATTTTTAGCCCTTAAGGAAAATATGCCTAATCCCCATAGAGAAAGTGGGGTAGATGTTTGCTAGAGAGAGACATGTAACACATTTTGCTGTTTTTACCTTTCAGCAACAGAGGAACTGCACAGCCTGCTGAAGCCATACTTGCTTCGCCGAACAAAGGCAGGGGTGCTGAAAGGCTTGCCTGAGAAGTCGGACGTGGTGCTGTACCATGGTCTGAGTCAACTACAGAAGAAGCTGTACAAAGCCATCCTTATGAAGGACATTGGTGAGTGGTACTCACTTCAGATGACAGTAGAATCAGAGGTCTGTAGTCTGTGCGCGCGCACACACAAACACACACACACCCACACACACACACACTCCATCGCATGGACTTTTGAAGATCCTGATGCTCATGTCCTAAAGCCGGGCGAGTGCCAACTACACAAACACCCAGCAAGCACTAGCTCTAGGTCCCTCCTCTCCCCAAAACTCAGTCGCCCAGGATTGTACTCAGTTGTTTGGGCGTTAGATGAGGCGCCTAAGACAGCAAGTGGCCGCCTCAAGCGGCTTGAGTTAGAGTTAGAACCTTAATTGAACCTTGAGCAGCTCTTATGCTAGAAAAGTGCTATAATTATAAGAACGATAACAATAAAATAAATAACACTGGTGGTCTTGTTTGTTGTTGGCAAGCAGTAGTAGCGCTGTTGTTGGAGGAAATATAGCGTTGTTGCTGTTGTTATTGTTGAAGCTATTATTTATTCCGTTTATTATTATGGATTACAGCTTTATTTATATGTTCCTTTTAGTGCCTTGTTTCGTTTGTTTGTCACACCTTTGTGGAGGTTCTCAGTGAGATAATTATGTAGCAAGCACTTTACTTTCAAGTTCGCTCCTATTTTCAGAGGCGTTTGAAAGTCCATACGGGACAGGACAGACGCGGTTGATGAACATCCTGATGCAGCTTCGCAAGTGTGTCAACCATCCCTACCTCTTTGATGGTGAGGGCTTTCTAATTTTATTTCTATTGAATTTTTATTTTTATTTTACATTTATTTTGTGATCCTATTGTGATGAGACAAGGCTTATTTCTACGAGTAAATACTCAATCCAATCTTGTTCAAGCCAATGTCTGTGCATGCGTTAGTGGCTATTGTGTTGTGTTTGTGAGATTTGTGTTTAAAATTTAATTTTTATCAATGACAGTAGCCAAGATTATATTTGCCTGGTGTGTGGATGTGTGTGTGTGACTGCTTACCAACGTTGGGCCAATTTCCATTCGCAATGTTCTATTGCTATTTGGCTGAATAAATTCTGTATTTACTTGTATAGTGAAACGCGCGGCAAAAATCATAGGTTGCGATTTATTATCCCTCACGTCCTTATACAGCACGCGTTTGGCAAGAAGGGCCAGCAACATTACTGGCGACCCATCCCATCCAGCCAACCATCTGTTCGAGCTCCTCCCGTCAGGCAAACGCTTCAGAGCATTAAAAGTTAGAACAAGCCGGTTTAGACGCAGCTTCTTCCCCGAGGCTGCCCTCTCAGTACCAGTGTCCTCAGTTATCCACATAGCATGAGCTAGGTGTTATACTTAAACGCCAACTTATTAGTTGCGATAATGTGTTAGAGGTGCAATTCTGATTCTTTAATGTATTTTATTTTATTACGTTTTAATTTAGATACCCATGTGGGTATGCGTGAGTATGCGTGTGGGGGTTGCGAGTGGGCGTGTGCCTGTGCTTTTCTCCTTAAAATAACTTCCTCTATTAGAGTATTTTAATGTTTTAATGTCCAGTGGAAGGTTGTTTGTTGTTGTAGAAGGACTGAATGTTTTACCGCATCACCAAAACAAAATCCTATGTATTTTGAATTCATTGGGTAATAAAGTGTCTTGAACTTCATGCTGAAAAGACCTGCTTGACAGAGCTCTTGACAACAACAAAAAGTTCATGCTGTATATCAAAAATTCCAAATTTTAAAGTTTTCATCATAATGATTGCACATTTTTTGACTGTTTCATTTCTATCTAGAACCAATATTCCAAAGAGTAGGTGTAGAATTGGTTGAATGACTCCATCTGGCTCCGTCTTGTACAGCTCTTTTGCTCCCCTCTGTGCTGTTCTTTCTAGGTTCGCTCAACCTCAAATATCTATTTTTGTTTATTTTCTCGAAGACTGAAAAGCTGCATGTTGTGATTTTGTCATGTTTAGGCTTAGCTTCCTTTGTTAGAAGGGGAATCAGATTTATTATTAGTTGGTTTATATCAGAACTAGAATAAGGTTTTAACCACACTGAATAATGTTACTGCCAAAACAACTTGATAACCTTGAAACACTGAGTTATTAATACCCTTGAAATGTAAATAAATGTCGTGGTTTTGTAACGTCTGCCCTTTATAGGTGTGGAACCTGAGCCATTTGAGCTTGGAGAGCACCTTGTGGAAGCGAGCGCAAAGCTGGTTATTATCGACCGTCTGCTGAAGTGGTTGTCAGCCAACGACCACAAGGTCCTGCTTTTCTCCCAAATGACTCACATGTTGGACGTCATCCAAGACTACCTTGGATACAGAGGTCAGAAAGGGTTGTCTCTCTTTAACCAATTTCGTTAGATCTCCTTACCTTATGTGAAGAGTTCCTTTACTTCAGGGCATCACCAGCGGCTTGAGTTAGATATCCTGTATCACCCAGCGCTTTGAGCAGCTCTTGAGCTGGAAAAGCGCTATATAAGAACGATTTAAACAAATAAATATAATAACTGTAGATACAGATTGTGTATTTAAAGCAAAAAAAAATATCATAAAAAAATTTATTGTTAAAAATGTCCGCAAGTAAAACCAGAGACTTTAAAAAGATTTTTAATAAGTCAAAATTCGTAGATTTTAGCACAAATGTTTGTGGTGTTTTCTTTCCTTGGATCGCCATTATTTGAGCTTGATTGATGATAAAGAGGTGTATAGCATCTCTTCTTCTTCTTCTTGTAATGGTAATTAAGTAGTTTATTTATTTTTTACCAATCTGTGTATTCATTCACAGGGTTTACTTACGAGCGTTTGGATGGGTCAGTGAGAGGGGAGGAGCGGTTTTTGGCGGTGCGGAACTTCAACGAGAACGATGAAACCTTTGTCTTTCTGCTCAGCACCAAAGCAGGCAATTAATTTACTTTTACAAAATGTGTTTAATGATATTTGTTTTGATAAGGATACGTGCTGTGATGAGGATATTGATGTGTTGAGGATACTTGCTGTACCTTGCTTTCATCGTGCCACTGGACCTTTGACTACTGCAGATGAGAGGGTGGTGTTCCTCCAGCACAGCAGCTTCTCCATCATGAGCTCTGCTCTTACACTGGTCTTTGACAGCTAATCGTCACAGTCACTGGTTTTCCAGCACAGTACATTACAATACAGTACAACACCACACATTATGCAACACAATGCAACACAATACACCGCAACTATTTTCATCTCAATTTGAGTAATAGGCCAGTTCACATTAAACAGGTGTTCTTGATGCTAGCCGGGTGTCAGAGATCTTTCAAGGATAGGCTGCGTGTAGGCATACTTAGATTTGGGTCAGCTTCACTTTCGGGCTGATTGCCTTATTAATATCCCGATAGCGCGCAAAGGTCTATTACCCTCATTCTGATCTTGACTGCGCTCTATTGCTGTCACTGTCACTTTTATTGTGGGTTAAGATAATTTTCCTCCCAGTCTGAATCTGCAGTTCAAGTCTGATGTTTCTGTTTGGCCAGGTGGTCAGGGTTTGAACCTAACAGCTGCTGACACAGTGATCTTTGTGGATAGCGATTTCAACCCACAGAACGACCTGCAGGCTGCTGCAAGGGCTCACAGGATTGGTCAGAACAGGTCCGTCATTTTGATAA
This sequence comes from Oncomelania hupensis, assembly GCA_036898135.1. Classification (NCBI taxonomy): domain Eukaryota; kingdom Metazoa; phylum Mollusca; class Gastropoda; order Littorinimorpha; family Pomatiopsidae; genus Oncomelania; species Oncomelania hupensis. The sequence goes on along the minus strand of CM072517.1, from coordinate 55,574,283 downwards.
ACCACAGAATCTGAGAGAAATCAGAGCCATACGATAGCCTATGATAGAAAATTAATCTTCCTGTGGGGCTTATGTATGTTTCTAAAATGTATGCTTTGCTGCCTCACATGGAGCAAAGCGGTGGAGTCTTATGTAAATACGATTTTAAAACTTAAGTTATTTTTACCGGTTCTGAAGCTTTTTGCTTTTGGCCAAAAAATGCTTTGTTGACTCACATTCATGCAGCAATGGAGTCTTATGAGTTAAAAACTTAAGTTATTTTGCCTATTCTGAGGATTTAGCTTTGGCCAAACAAAGAGACAGAGTTTGGAGTAGGTAGGGAACAAGGAGCTTAGCTGAGTACTGTCCTGTTAATGTGCAACAGTATTAGAAAGAGTTGTTTGTAGGCCTGCAATGGTAACAATAAATGTCACCAAGTGTCTTCTGATACATCAGGCCGGTGAAGGTGATTCGTTTGATTGGAAGGAATACAGTGGAAGAGATCATCCTGAAGAGGGCCGAGGATAAGCTCAAGCTCACTGATACTGTAATTGAACGGGGCGAGTTTGATACCGTTGGTCCGTCTACTTCCGCCCCAGCCATTGCCAAAACTGGAGGGCAGGTTGGTGGTTGGTTTCATTTTATTTCAGTTTTCGCTTGTTATTTTTTTCACGTAGAGTGGTCTATTTTTGTCTAGATTGGCCTGGATATAAGTGTTCGTCTTATTATTAGTAGTAGTAGCTGTAGTAGTATTTTTTTGATTATTTATTTAAATTTATGTATTTATTTACCTCAATTTATTTATGTATTATATATTTTTTATTGTAAAAGCTGTGATTGGCCGATACTGTGTTTTTTTGCGCAGAGAATGTTGTGTTGTTGCTTCCAAGGATGCACAAAACTAACTGTGTGTTGCTTTGAATGGACTCCCTGAAAAAATACTGACAGTGTACCCCTTGATCATCAGGCCTTGCAAAGACCATTCTGCAAGGCACAGTGCAAGGAGGTAGAAGAAGGGGGAGACTGAAAAAGAGGTGGGAGGACAACATTCGAGAATGGACTGGTTTGACACTGAGCGAAGCCATGAGGGCTGCTGAGGACAGAGAAAGATGGAGTATGCTGGTTAAGCGATCATCTGTGGTGCCCCTACGACCTTCGGTTTATGGGACAGGATAGGATAGGATAGGATAGTACCCCTTGAAAGTTACTTTTGAACTTTTCATTATAGAAAGTTCCTTGTATAATTATTATGTGAATCCTACTGGAAACTGCTGTGAAATTACATAAATTGCAGATGGATGATGATGATTGCAAAGAGAACAAAACTTGATAAAGATACTTACAAAAAGAAATATAACTTGATAAAGACGATTACAAAGAGAACAGAATTTTACAAGGAGACCGACATTTGATTAACCGATGATCACAAAGAGAACAGAATTTGATTAGCTGATAATTAAAAGGAGAACAGAATTTGATTAGTTGATGATTACAAAGAAAACAAAGAGTTTGATTAGCCGATGATTTTTTTTTTTAAAGGCAACAGAATTTAGAGGCTAAATACCACACTGTGCTTTACTATAAAACAACACAAACTGTTGATAGATGACGGTTGCAAAGAGCACAGGGTTTGGTACAGATGTTTTGAGCACTATTATACTGTACCTTTCTAAGAAGAGACATTTGGATGGGAAATAATCCTGTCGAAGATTCGACTCCCAATGTAGGCGTGGTATGTAATAAAAAGGATGAGGAGAGCTAAATAACATCAAGGGACGCCAATATGGGGGGACATTTGAGCAGAGAGGTAATCCTGTCAGTTTGTATGTACTGTTTGCACTCATTGAATGGTCGCTAGAATTAGAGGGGATTTGACCCAAACATACAAAAATTCACAATGGGATTGGATGATTCAAAGTGGTCTGATTTCTTTGCCTCACTTCATTGCGGTATTCACAGGCATATCCAAAGGAAAAGCATTTATTCAGCATTCCAATACATGTAATATAAGGAAGTTGCCGTTTTCTAACAGAGTTGCTTACTAACTAACTGCATGGGATAATCTACCAGTTTCAACACTTAAGAATGCACCAAGCATAAATACATTCAAAAACCAGTTAGACATACTTCCAAAGTTTAAACATGTGTTTTATTGCTATGATAAATGAAATGAACAGATATACTTCCAAAGTATACAAATACGGTTTATTGCTATGATGAATGAAATGCATAGGAAAATGGCATGCTCAACAGGCCCACTGAGTTATTGCCAAGTTGAGGAAAGGGAATTTAGAAAGGCTTCACGGCCTGTTTTGCCCCCACACTACTACTACTATTACTACTATTGTCGTAAGCACCTAAGTCGACCGCTGGACCCTATAAACGGTGACTAACTAACTAATTAACCTAAGTCAGCCGTCGTCAGCACTATTTTTTTTTTCAGCTGCAGGACATTTTGAAGTTTGGCGTGGACAAGCTGCTGAATGATGACACAGAGGAGGAAGACGTTGACTTCACACGCATACTGGGTCCTACCGTGAACGGTGAATGGCAGACGGCCGAGGAGAAAGACAAAGACGATGATGATGATGATGATACAGAAGACGACAAAGTAGAGGTAAAGGGAAGTAAATATAATTGCTCTTTTGCCTATTTGAAAATAATGATTGAAGTTTTATCCTTGGGAAAAGAATGCTTTGGTAAAGACCCTTCCTTGAAAATGTGTGTAATGAGTTGTGGGACATGATTTTAAATAATTGAAGTTGTATGCTTGGTAAAGAATGCTTGGTAAAGACTCTTCCTTGAAAATGTATGTTGTGTTGTGTTGGGGGACATGACTTAATGTAACTATTATTTTTAGTTCATGTGTGTTTGCGTTTCGTTCATTCAGGAGGAGAACGGACTGACTTGTGAAGAAACACCTCAGAGCATGTACATGTTTGAAGGTCACGATTACTCCAAGGAAACTAGAGATACCACAACAGCAGATAAAGAAGCTTTCGACACTTTGATTGAGCGTAAGCAACTTTCTCACATTTAAAAGTGTGTATTTATCTATTTATTTTATTTTATATATTTTATTTTATTAGTCCTGCACATCCATCAACATATGAGTCTATGTATTCACCTCCAAATAAAATATGTGTTTGTGTGTGTGTGTTGTTTTTTTTTATTGTTTTTTGTTTGTTTATTTTGTTTTGCAAATCTATCCAAAGCTATTAATCATGGACTTATGACTGGTTGCCCCATAGTAGATGTTGATAAAGTCAAGTCAACAGAATCTTTATTACCTCAATGGAGAATTTGTACAGCACATTAGTGAAACACTAAAATAAAATCATTTACATCGTAACACAATTTTAAATAAATAAAAGCGTGGGATCACCCTCATTTGCCGGCGATACATACAATGTACGTTGATCTTTCCTCTCTTGATCGGAGAATTTCTCACCCTACACACACTCACACTAAATTGAAATTCTAACGATTTTGTATTATAAGACACCCGTTCCAAATAATGTTGTGTACACCTTTTCTGTATTCTTTCTCTTTCAGTGAGTAAGGCGGAAAAAGAGGAGAGTGCAGCAGGGGAGAGAAGCAGGAGGAAGCAGGGCTCAGTGCATGTTCTTGCAGGGTTGTTGCCTGAGGCGACGAGAAAACCTCGCAAACAGCTCAGCCCTGAGGAGCTGGAGGCTCGCAGGAAGAAGGTGGGTAGGTAGCAACAATGAAGACTGTGGTGATGATGATGATGATGGCAGTGATGATGAAAAGCGTGTTGATGATAGTGATAATGAAGATGGCAAAAGTGTTGATAGTAGTGGTGGTAATGATGTTAACTATTCTCTGGAATAAGACTGTTGTGCACAATTAATGTAATGTTAATGTAATAATAATTGTGGTGTTTTAGCGACAAGAGGCAGCAGAGATAAGAGCGCAGAAGGCAGCCGAGGAGAAACAGAGGAAAAAGTAAATTCATGTGTACTTCTTCTTCTTCTTCTTCTTCTTCTTCTTCTTCTTCTTCTTCTTCTTCTTCTTCTTCTTCTTCTTCTTCTTCTTCTTCTTCTTCTTCATCTTCTTCTTCTTCTTCTTCTTCTTCTTCTTCTTCATCTTCTTCTTCTTCTTCTTCTTCTTCTTCTTCTTCTTCTTCTTCATCTTCTTCTTCTTCTTTATCATTATCATCATCATCAGCATCATAATCATTTCTTATTCTTATGTTTTTTTTCTTTATCATCATCTTTTTAAAACTTATCCTTATCATCACCATCATCATCATCATTATCATCATCATCATCATCATAACCACCATAATCATTATCATCGTCAACATATACCTTTTCTATGCCTTTTTCCTGGAGGTTGTGGTGATGCGAGAATGGGTTGTCCCCTCACTACCCTGTCCTGGTTAGCTCTACTGTTGCGGCTGTCATTCTTTCACTGAAAAAGCAGCCCACATTTTGCCCACTAATGGGTGACAAATTGAAATCCACAATTTCAGAATCCAAATGTCAACTATAATTATTATTACCAGAGGAAACTGTGGCAGGCATACTTTCTCGACCGTTTCAGAGGCGGCCGGTATAGTCTTGTGGTGACAAGTTTTCTGTGTCTCACAAGCCCCTCAACCACTGAAGACGCTCCCAGAGTAGAAACAGCTGTCTGGTCAGGATGGCTAACAGATACAATTGAGACGTATGTACAAAACCACAGTGCACAGTAGTAAGAGAGAGGCAGTGTGACAGTTATGCTTTTGAATGGTGGCGTGCTGCTACAGAATTACTTCATCTTTACACTACAGTTGCTCTGTCCTAAACCTTAGTAAAGGTTGGGATCTATCCAGTGACATTCAAACACCCGTTGTTCTCTTTTCACACTTCACTATAATTATTATTTGCTGTCTCCGCAGGGAAGCCCTCTGGAAGAAACACGGTTACAAATCTATGGGCATCGTTCTTGCTAGTGATAGAGAAGAAGAAGAAGAGGAGGAGGAGGAGGAAGTGAAAGAAGAGGAGGAAGAGGATACGCCTCAGAAAGCCATCAATTATGTGATGGGTGATGTCACACGGCCGTTTGACATGGCGAAAACACCCGTGAACATTATTGTTCATTGTGCCGGTGAGCCTTTTCTTTTTTTTTAAAGTATTTTATTTTGTTTGGTTTTAATTTTACTTAGTTCAAGTTAGTTTTAGTGTAACTGAGTTGAGTTTAGCTTAGCTTAGCTTAGATCACAATGCGTGTTTGTTAAATGCATTATTATTCTGAGACATATTCCTTGTGTTTTATCTTTGCAATAAAATTATTTGACTTGACTTGAGTAACGTTACCAGGGAATCTCAAAGGGGAACTCCTTTTCATCCAGCCTGTAGTGAAACGCAGCAATGTTTCCGAGGGAGCGAGAGGATTTGTTCTTCTTTGGTGAATGGTTTGTGGTTTCACTTTGTAAGCAGTGTATTTTGCCTCGGCAGATGATTCGGGCTACTGGGGAAGGGGCGGCCTGTTCACAGCGATATCGTCCAAATCCACACAAGTGCAGAAACAGTACGAGCTTGCTGGCAAAGTTAGAGGTGAGACAAAAAACTTTTGAATCAGGATGCTGATGTTTCGCCACCTGAGTTCATTTTTGTGATGTCTTTAATGAAAAGAAGAGTAGCCAAGTATGGCGATTTTGGTTGATTGATTGCTAGTCACTTGTAAAGCGTTGATAGAAAAATACTGGATACAGACAGACAAAATATAAGGGAAAAAGTGCCAGAAAAGTGTCAAAGTTTAAAACAGGGAAGTCTTCAGCCGTTGCATGGATAACTCCTTTCTACCTTTCAAAGTCCTTTTTATTAGTACACAATTGTTCCAATGCGGAACTTTTTGTGACTTTTGTTCTGCATTGTGAATCTGACTTTTATATTGAACATTTTAATAATCAGACCTGGCGCTGGGTGACTGCCATCTAATTTCAATGATCCCACGAGGGAGAAAGGATGGCAGCGATTCTGACGGTGATGACGATAAAGAATCATCTGGTGGTGAAAACATGGTTAGCCATTTCTTGTGTTTGGTAGCGAGTATGTGCTTGAGTTTCAGTGAAAGTCTGGTCTTGTATTTATAGAGTGAAAGTCTGGTCTTGTATTTATAGAGTGAAAGTCTGGTCTTGTATGTATAAAGTGAAAGTATATTGTATTTATAGAGTGAAAGTATATTGTGTTTATAGAGTGAAAGTATATTGTATTTATAGAGTGAAAGTATATTGTATTTATAGAGTGAAAGTATATTGTATTTATCATGAAAGTCTGGTCTTGTATGTATAGAGAATTGAATGAACACTGAAGTTTAACGTCTACACCCTTCAATGGCAATACAGCAGACAGGGATAACCATCCCAGGGAAATAATGGGGAGGGACCTAAATCAACACTGAACCACCAGAGCAATCATGCTGCTGAGATGGGCAGTGACAATTGGCAGCTTTTTATCTTGCTGGATTCGAACCTGGGTCATCAGTGTGCCAGGCAAATGCTTTGACACTGAGCTACGGCAGTGGGTCTTTATAAAGTGAAAGTATAAATAGCGAAATGTTGTATTTTAAAGTGAAGTATGTTCTTGCCTTTTAGGGAAAGTATATTCTTGAATTTATACAGCGAAAGAGTATGTTCATTTATTTTTAATCAAAATGTTGTTTTATTTTAGTAAAAATATTTTGGTGTTATTTTTTGTTTGTTTTGGAAATATTTACCGTGTGATGACTTTATACACTGTAATGAATTTCAAATATCTCTCATTGTAGGGTTTGACCTTTATTTTGGCCGTTAGTAAATGTCCATAAAAAAAGGAGAGAAAAATTTTTGTTTTAAAATCACAGGAACACCCAAATGCAGGTAAAACACTAGGACTTCGGTTTAGTATAAAAACCCTTACAGAGAAAACGTTACAATAGGTGAGCTACAATGCTTCATACCTTTTCGTTCATCCATCATCTTTATTTATTGTATGAAAGATAGTAGCAAAGATAGATATTCAGTGTTTAGAGAGTATAGTGGCAAAGGATTGTGCGTTAGTGTTTTTTTCCGTTTTGACAGTGAATTTGTGCGTGTCTTCTTTTATTTTATTTATTCTTTTTGCCTCAGCTTGCGCTGATCATTGCCCAGACGCGTGACCGTAAGAACCGACTGTCGGGCATCAAGCTGCCAGCGCTGAAAGAAGGCCTGGAGAAGGTGTACTTCAAAGCCAGGGAGTTCAAAGGTCAGTGGCTTTTGTTTTACAATGACAAGATATTTTGTGTGTGTGTAAAACCTAGACGGATGAGTGCCAGCTAAACAAGTACACCCAGCATGCACTACGTCCCTTTTCCCCCACACTCAGTCGCCCAGGATTGTGAGCAGTTGTCTGGGCGTCAGACTTTGCCCCCAAAGGCTGCAAGTGGGCTGAAGAGACTGAGCTTTACGACCTATAGCTGCAGCATTAAAGACACGTTTTCTTGCTATGATGCATCTGTTGAGAGGACGAGGCGAGGGTGTACTTTCTCCCTTCGCTAAGCGCCAGAGGCACCTGCATAGTACATTAAGCTGCTTGGTGCTTCCGGCTGCTGGGTGCTTCCAGCTGTTGGGTGCTTCCCGCTGCTGTGTGACGCAGCTCTCATACCGTAGTTAGCTGCAATGGGACGCCTCGGGCGACTTGAGTTAAGTCCTGTTTCATTTCTGTCCATCACTAGTCAAGAAGAGAAGAGATGGGGAGCTAAAAGCCAATGGCGATAAAACACAGTGGATTAAAAGGTTCTGTATACATATGTATTTTTCTTACAGTTTTATGTAAGCATTACTTCGCAAACAAAAGAAATAATAATTTGTTCAATTAAACATTGTTTGCAGCCAGCGTACATCTACCACGTATCGGCCATGACACACCTGGCTTCAACTGGTACGGCACTGAGAGACTTATCCACAAGATCCTCGCATCCAAGGGTATCCCAACCTTCATGTATCCTTTCGCGCCCTGTATTTAATTATTTATTTGTTATTCTATTTATAAGATGATTAGGAGCAGAGGATGCACTGATAATGTAATTTTTTTTACTTGCACGCATGAGTAAAATGTGTTTCTATGTATTAAATAGGTAGCCATATGTTGGTGGCATTTTATTAACCTCTACATTTTTTTTTAAATCTGCAAATTTAAATTCGCTTTGGTCACTTTGCATATTCATATATTCTCCTTCCCCCTTCCTCTACATCACTCCACTCCCCTCCCTCCCCCAACAAAATACTAAAGAGCTCTACAAGTACCAAAAGTAAATAACTATTTTGGAAGAAAGGTGTAGGGGAGTGGGGGATTAACCTTAGAAGTCAATGCCAGTGAGTTCAAAGTCAGTCAGTTATGTTGTGTCCATCGTGTGCTTGTTTGTTTATTTTTTAAGTATAAAATCATTTTGTACAACATCATACATCACATTCCACATTCATTTCTTTATTTCCATTCTACAAAAATTATTTCGATAAATCAGCAAATTTAAGTGTTACAGGCTTTTTAAAACAGACAGGGTAGAGAGTATATTTAACTTCATATAAAAGAATGCGATGATATGGGAAAGAACCGTAGGAAAAAAAAGTGCAGTGTGAGTACTAAAAGTTAAAGAGGTAGGTATTAAGTTCTTGATGATGATGATAATGATGATGATGATAATGTAGGCTTATATTACACACAATTCCATGTTGATAGCATGCTCGGGAAGCTTGAAATAAAAAGCTGCCAATTGAAGGTTTCTCTGTACCTATGCTCATGTAGAGTTTGAGATGCTCATATGGGGGACGAAGCAGCCCGTTATATAGCTGAAGAGCAGCACATTATAAACTACCCTTGCTCAGTCAGCATGCTTAACTCATCAACAGCTATTATTACCCCAGAAAGAAAGTGATGAAGAGGAAACAGGCCAGTACTGACTCACCACCACCATCTCCTATAGGTAACAAACCTCTTATAGTTATTATTATTATTTCATTAATTATATAATTTAAAGTTGATTAAATACATTACTGCAGTATCTCTCCATTACTAAGCAGAAGAAGTTTTTGTTGTTTTTTTTAAAGGAAAATAAACAAGTCATTTAATATTTAGAAAATTTCGCCTTTAAATTTAAAAGATTTTTTCAGGGTAAAAAACATAAGTAAAATGTTACAGTATTTCTCTTTATATGTAGATACAGAAAGAAACTTTTTTTTTTTTTGTTTGGGGGGGGGGGGGGGTGGGTTAATCATATTTGTCAGTGGGGCAACACTCGCTGTGAATTTGAAAAGGATCTGTGACTCTAAAATGAAATGAAATCTTGGGGAGCCTTTTACAGTGGATCTCACTTAAATTTTTGAAGCAAATTTAACCGTAATCACGTTTGTGGTACCTGTCAGTAAAAGTATTTTTACGGTTATGACGACCGACAACTGCCACAAGCGAGATTCCAGTGTAAGTGCCTGAAGTGAAACAGTAAATCGGAAGTCAAATGGCAGAACGGGCTTTCCTGTTTGTAACATAGAGATGAGAATCAAGATGAGTAGAATATATGTGCTGTTTCTGGGTGTGGAATTTCACCCAGTCACAAGTTATGGTCTTAGCATGCACGGTAAGAGTGGAAATTCAGTTTTTTCCATTGCATTTTCAATCGCACTTGGCAGTCTCCAGAAACTTGAACTTTGCTTGGGGTGTACGCTGGCCCAGGGTGCTGTTCTGCAGAAAAAGTGTTCGCGTCTAGACTATAATTTGGGTTTGAACCCAGAAGAGGTGTTTCTGGCGGGTTAGAACCCCTGTAACGTTGTGATAAGAAAACTTGCATTGACTGTGGTGTTTGTTAGTCAGAGCTGCTAATAAAATGCCTCTGTTCAGAATTATTTTGTTGGTAGAAACATTTACATTCCAGAGTTTTCGAGGGCATAATATGGTGTTCACTTTCCTAAAAAGGTTATTTTTTGTTTTCTGTTGTCGTTTTGGTGATGGCAGTCTCTTCATTTTGCGATCTCTTTAAAAAAATTTAAAACGAACTTAGCTTGCATGGCAGCCATTGTTGTTTTTGTTGTTGATGTTGTAAGTGACTTTAAAGGCTTTGGTTCTGTTGCCAGCACCAAAGAAAGCTAACAACAAGAATGGTAATGATGATGATGATGACACTGACGTCATCGAGGATGAAGATGACGAACCCACTCCATCCACCTCCTCATCCACTCACAGCAACACCAAGACCACCACCACCAAAACCAGGACCACTACTAACAACACCACCGGTGCTAAGGCTAAACCCGGTGCATACAACCCTGCACCAGCGTCCTCATCATTAGACAAGTTTTTCTCTGGCGTGGCAATCCATCTCCACAATATTGCTTTGGATGACTTGACCCGATACAAGCGAAGCATCATAGCATATCCTTTGGTCGGTTATTCACATCGTAAACAGCTAAGTGGTTTCTTTCTTCCTTTCTTCTTTCTTTCTTATCTTCCTTCTCGTTTGCTGTCTTTCCTTTCTTTCTCAGTGACATGTTGTTTATTTCATTCCTTCTTTCCATTCTTTCTTTCTTTTTTAGTGACATAATGGTTATTTTTCTTCTTTCTTTATTTTGCTTTCTGTCCTTTCTTTTCTTAATGACAAACGACTCTTTCTTTCTTTCCTTCTTTTCTTTCTTTCTTTCTGTTCTTTTCTTCTTTTTTTTTCTTTCTGTTCTTTCATTCTTTTCTTTCTTTTCTATCTTTTTTTTTCTTTCCTTTTTTTTTTCTTAGTGGTTATTTCTGTCTTATTTCTTTTTTGTTTTTTGATTCTTTTAATTCCTCCTTTTCTTTTGTTTCTGTTCTTTCTTTCTTTTTTTCTTAACATAACGGTAACTTCTTTCTTCTGTCTTTCCTTTTTGTTCTTATTCTTTTCATTCCTTCTTTCCTTTCTTTCTTTCTCTTTCTTTGGCTTTCTTTCGTTCCTTCCTTCTTTCCTCGTTTGCTTTCTTTCTTGTTCCTTTCTTTTGGACAACAATTTTTTCAAATGCTTTGATACGTGAAACTAAACAAGGGGTACAGAACAAAATAACTGGATAACGATAATTCTGTGCCCTACCTTTGATTCTTTCTTTGACAAAAGATTTCTTTAAGATGTTGATGCATGTGAACATAGGGGAGGTCTGATGCCTCAGTGGATAGTGAGCTGGTTTCCAATGCAAAAGGTCACGGGTTCAAACCCCACATTAAACAAACTTACGTGACTTAGATACAAGACTCTTCAGGACACCGGGGGTTATCTTCGGGTACTCTGGTTTGCTCCCTCCTCCCCTCTACTCCTTCAGTAATGGTATTGGATGCAGTCAATTTAAAATTTCACAAATAAAAATTGATTTCTATTCCGACATCTGTAATTGTGATCTTTTCAAACCGCCGCGCTTTGAGTTCGACCAAAGAAAAAGTGCATGATAGCATCCTGCATTATTATTATTAGTAGTAGTAGTAGTAGTATTGTTATTATTATTATTATTGTTATTATTATTATTATTGTTATTATTAATACTAATATTGTTGTTGTTATTATTATTATTATTATTATTATTATTATTATTATTATATTCTTTGTCTGATTATGTGGACCTTAACCAACGTACTTATGATGGAGATGTTGATAGTTACGTTCATAGTGGCACTACGCATCTAGTGGTCTCTCCAACAACAGATAAACAGGTAAGGGACTTTTAGGGAAAAATGTAAGTGTATTAATTTAGTTTTGTTTTTATTTCCTTCTGTCAAAAATAATAAGTATAAGGTATTACTAATTTCAAGTTAATTTATTTATATGACACCTTTCTATTTAATTCGTTTGTATGACATCCATTTGTTTATCGGTCTACCCTACCTGTCCTTCCATAAATCCATTATATTCATTCATCCTTTCAACGGTCTGCCTATCCCTCCATTAATCCATCCATCCATTTATCCTTCTACATGTAACCTCTCTAACTATCCCTAGCTGTTATTCAATACAGACTCTTTTGTGTTCAGGAGGCAAAGAAAGTGTGTGGAGGCCATGATTGCTGTATCGTAACTTCTGATTGGCTGGAGGAGTGCTTACAACAAAAGAAACTTGTGTCGACTGACAGCTTCAACTTGTGATGGAATTGAGTTGAACATGGGTGTTGCTGATTTTGAAGAAAAAAAAAAAAGATCTTCCCAGACAACCAGATGTGATAGACAAGGGGTTGCAATGGGTGCTTTTAACGGGTTTTTGGTTTTTTTTTTTTTGACGCAGTTAGGAGGAGATATAGCGTCTGATGATATAAAATTCTGCCTACATGGTCAAAAGAATGTATGTACATACACACTTACAGTTTTAGAATGAGCAGCACCTGTGGGTAGAACATTGTTAAATGATTTACCTCTTAGTTTTGAAAGTTTATATCCCCCGCCTTTAACGATTTGTTGGCGACCTTTAACAAAGTGATGTTATTCTTTGTGTGTTTCTTGTGTGACAGTTTCAAATATGCTTGTATTTTATGCAAAATTATGTTTTTGGTTTCTCATCATATGTTCACAGGGTAACGGCTCAAGATGTAAAGCCTTGCATCCATTTGGAAGAACAGCAGTGAATGGCAGGGGATGAGGGGAGGATTGGTGGGGGGGGGGGGGTGAAATAGTTTAAAGAGTATGAGCTGCTGTGTGCAGTTTTGCTGCCATTACGGATACGGATACAAAATCTTTATTGGTCAGTGCTTTTAACATGATATTATGTATGTAAATATTATGGATGCCACACGTACACTTTATTTATAGAAGGATGATCATTTCAAGGGATTTCTGTTCCTCAGTTCTAAGTAGAAAATTTAGCTTTTCCGAGGATTTGAATGAGGCTCTCAAAAGTAGGCAGCACAATGATCAATATTGGTTGGTAAGAGTCTGAACTGAATGGTGAAGACTTCCTATCCTATCCTATCCTATCCTATCCCGTAACTCGAAAGTCGTTTGGGCACCACAGATGATCGTTTAACCAGCGTACTCCATCTTTCTCTCTCCTCAGCAACCTTCATAGTTTCACTCGGTGTCAAGTTAGTGCATTCTCGAATGTTGTCCTCCCACTTATTTTTCTGTCTCCCCATTCTTCTGCCTCCTTGCACCGTGCCTTGCAGGATGGTCTTTGCAAGGCCTGAAGCTCTAGTGACATGGCCTTACCATCGGAGTTTCTGTTTCTTCACCACTGTGAGCATGTCATCATCTTTTCCCATGGCTTAAATGATTGTCAGACTTCATCGTTGGTGATGTGCTGGGTATATGAAATGCCCAGAAGTCTTCTGTAGCACCTCAACTCCATGCTTTGTATCCTTTGTTGTAGGTCTGCCATGAGGGTCCATGTTTCGCAAGTGAATAGGAAGATGGAGATGACAAGGGAGCACAGCAGTCTTATCTTGATGAAGGCTGTGTGATATCAAAGAAGAAAATAGATAATATTGTTTTTGTTGATTTTGAGAATTTTTAAATGGTAATTATTAGTATTTAACATTTGCTGATTTTGTGTGTCCTATCCTATCCTATCCTGTCCTGTAACCCGGAGGTCGTAGGGGCACCACAGATGATCGTTTAACCAGCATACTCCATCTTTCTCTGTCCTCAGCAGCCCTGATGGCTTCGCTCAGTGTCAAACCAGTCCATTCTCGAATGTTGTCCTCCCACCTCTTTTTCGGTCTCCCTCTTCTTCTACCTCCTTGCACTGTGCCTTACAGAATAGTCTTTGCAAGGCCTGATGATCTGGTGACGTGGCCATACCATTGGAGTTTCAGTTTCTTCACCCGTTTCTTGTTTGTGTGTGTGTTTACAAGTTTAAGACACTTTGATTCGTTGTTTTTTGTGCATTTTGTGCACTGCAAGCATTCAACAACAATTAATTTACATTAATTAATATTTATTCGATGCCTGCAGTTATAGTAATGATACTTTGTAAAGGTCAGTTCAATATCTTCCTTGTATATTCATAATTGTCCATGCATACGATAAATAAGGTTCAATAGTTCCACTCTTGAGTGTAATTATGCGCGACCTAATTTGACTGTTGGTTTTTTTTTTTAAAAGATTAAGAGTAATAAAAAATGCAAGGTTGCTTCTCTTGTGTCGTAGATGGATGTGTGTTGAACTTGGATGTTTCAATAATCTTTTTTCAGAAAATGCATGGTTGTGTTTAATAACGTGCATTCTTATTCTGAATAAATTCCGTAAACTGTGTGTGTTGTTTTAGATTGGGTAATACATGGGCAGAATGATTTCATGATGCCAGAAGGAATGTTTTTCAATGTGAGTAGAATCAAAAGAAACGATATCATACATACATTTTCATCTTCTGTGAATACGAACATTTATATACCGCCCAATCTAGACAAACATATCCTTCTGTCACTGAATGCCACTGTTATCCCCAAAAGCAATCATAGTGAAGGATTTTCCTAAGCTTAGAATGGTTTTAAGTTACGCCTAAATTTGAAGATGTGATGCTATAACAGTAGAATAAGGTATTGAGTAACTCCAATCAAGGGCACTGATTCGTGGTGCACGTTTTCCATTCATTTTATCTTAACTTGATTTTTATTTATTTAGAATTGTTTGAGGACATTTTTCTTATGGCATTTCTTAACTGGAAAAGGCTATTGGAGTTTGACGAACCTTCCAATTAAGATAGGCCCTTATACTACCATTTATGTCAAATTGACTTCCCAGCTGTAAATCACTACTTTTAAAATAATAATAATAATAATGGGTGCCATTCGCGCCTTATTCCCAAATCAGACTCACAGCGCGGCGATCTGTAACATACATATACGCACATGTTACAAACACTCCTATATCCTGCAGGTTGAAATGGCAAAACATTTTCTTTTCTGTTCTGTTCATCACTCAAACATGTAGTGAATAGGCAAGTCTGTATTAGGAGATGGAAAGGAAATTGATTACTATTCCAATCCACTCAGACCATGAACAGCTTTTTGATGTAGCTTATGTCATGATTCTTTCAAGTGTGTCCGACCCTAGTCCATACTAATATTAATATGTGAGTAGATAGTGTGCAGGTTGTATTCCTTCCTCTGTGGCTTATTTGTTGTTGTTTGTAGATTATAGTCACACGACACTTTCGCATATAGGTGACTACTGGACCGATTTATACTGACACCAGCGGGCCAGTTGTTGGTAAAGGGGAAAATAATGTGATCACACGTTGACCAATCCGGGATTCGAACCAGCGACCTTTCGGTTACTAGCAAGACGCTCTTACCAACTGAGCTACCCAGCCCCACTGTGGCTCATGTATGATGCTTACATTATATTTGTTCAACTTGTTGTGATTGTGGCTTATAAATCATTGCGTTTACTAGCCGGGAATGTATGGCAAGAACTCGGGGGCATTAATTTTAGGTGATACTAATAAATAAAGATCTGGTTAAAATGGACAAGAAATTTGGGCAGCAGTTTTATTTTTGTTTGGTTACTTCAGAATCATTGTTCGTTGTGTTGAGAGATATTGAATTTTTTTTTCTTTTTCGTTACTGCCGAGTTGGATTGTGTTAAAAAATGTTAACTTCTATTTTGCTGTTGAGTTATAACTTATAATTTTCTGTGTTATTTTGATAAATTCTATTTGATTTATTTCCTTGTTTTTGATTCATAGTGCATGTTCAGAATTACAGTTCCTGTAGTGAACAGTTTTCGCAGTGTTCAATTTACATGTATTTCACTGTTGCAGGCATTTGTTGTTAATTATTATCAGTTTCTTTTTTCCCTCTTTTGTTCAAAAACTTTTGTGATAAATTGTACATTTAAATATCGTGGTATGAAGGTTACTGTGTGTGTTCATTTTTTTTTGTAACACAGCCCCCAGTTTTGTTGTTATGACATGAAAATGTTTGAATATTTGGCTGTATTGTATTATAATTTTTTAATGTTTTACAAGCGTATCTGTTGCTATTGTTTTGTTTGTTTATGTGTTTTTGTCTAAATATAAACAAACCATGCAGAAGAACTGAACAATAAAACAAAACGTTTTTTAATTGAGAAATTACAACTTTTTTTAAAATAGAAAAGACAATAAGTGCACAGCAAACTGGACGTTTAGATTGGAGATTGCTAAAACCATGGGACATTACTCATGCATGAAAAAACCAAACTGATTGAAAATTGTGTCCCTTTCTGACAGCACACGCTTTTACATATTATTATTTTCCAAGCTAAGGACAGTAGTCAACAAACGCCTGTATAACAAGGCTACCAGTGCAGTCCTCCACAACTGCAATAGCCAGCATGCGTCAAGGATGCCTACTCTCTCCAACACTCTTCAACATCTTCCTGGCATCATGATGGCACCATCAGCTTAGGAGGTAGAGCAATCTCCAACCTCTGTTTTGCGGATGACATTGATGGATTGCTGGAGAGCAACAAGAACTTGAACAGCTGGTACAGAGGCTTGACACCACCTCCCGAGCCTTTGGAATGGAAATAAGTGCAGGGAAGACCAAAATGATGACCAACAACACCAATGGCATCAACACGGACATCAACGTCCAAGGCCAACCCCTCAACACGGTGCATAGCTTCAAATATTTAAGAGAAATTGTATCTGATAATTAATTATGGGTCCCGACAGGAAATCCTCTCCAGAATTGCACAAACAGCTGCTGCCCTGACAAGGTTGAAGCCCATTTGGAAAGACAGGACCATCAGTCTATACACTCCAAGGTAAGGCTGCTGCGCTCCCTTGTCATCTCCATCTTCCTATGCGCTTGTGAAACATAGACCCTCATGCTCACAGCAGACGTACAACGAAGAATACAAAGCATGGAGATGAGCTGCTACAGAAGACTTCTGGGCATTTCCTATACCCAGCACATCACCAATAACGAAGTCCGACAGACAATCACACAAACCCTTGGACAGCACGATGACATGTCCACAGTGGTGAAGAAAAGGAAACTCCGAAGATATGGCCACGTCAGCAGAGCATCAGACCTTGTAAAGACCATCCTGCAATGCATGGTACAAGGAGGCAGAAGAAGAGGGAGACAGAAAAATAGGTGGGAGGACATTATTCGAGAATGAACTGGCTTGACACTGAGCGCGGCCGTGAGGGTTGCTGAGGAGAGAGAAAGATGGAGTACGCTGGTTAAATGATCATCCATGGTGCCCAAAAGACTTTCATGTTACAGGATAGGGTAGGATAGGATAGTGACAGTATAGTTTAACCCCTTCGCTGCCAAAAGAGAATTGCACAGAGTTATAGTCATTTGCCAGGCAAATCTGGCTCATGAATTAAAAAAATTCTAACATGAACAGTATTAAAAATGACTGGGTAACACTTGCATGTTTCTGACAGGTATTTACATTTTGTACACAGATATAGAATTTGGAAAAAGGAAATTTTAAAGTTTAAAAAAAAAATTATTTATTTATTTTTAGCCCACATAAGAGATAGTCAGAAAGGAAGAGAGAGAGAGGCAATTACATCATATTTGTTGTATTTTTTATATATGAGTGAGCGGTATAAGTTATAACATCCTTTTTGTCTAGTTCCCTGTTTGGCGCATAGAACAGCTTTGTGGGACAGGTGAGTGGAATGGTGTAGTGAGGTGGGCTGCCACCCACCATTGGAAAGGGTTATTATGCCTTAACTTATAAATATTAAACAGCTGTCCTATCCTGATCTATCCTATCCCGTAACTTGAAGGTCATTGGGTCACCACAGATGATCGCTTAACCATTGCACCATCTTTCTCTGTCCTCAGCAACTATCATGTCTTCACTCAGAGTTAAGCAAGTCCATTCTCAAATGTTATCCTCCCAACTCTCCCTCTTCTTCTGCCTCCTTGCACTGTGCCTTGTAGAATGGTCTTTGCAAGGCCTGATGCTCTGGTGACGTGGCCATAACATTGGAGTTTCCATTTCTTTCCCACTGTGAGCATGCCATCGTGTTGTCCAATGGCTTGTGTGATGGTCAGTCGGACTTCATTGTTGGTGATTTGCTGGGTATAGGAAATGCCCATAAGTCTTCTATAGCACCTCATCTCCATGCTTTGTATTCTTTGTTGTAGATCTGCTGTGAGGGTCCATGTTTCGCAAGCGTATAGGAAGATGGCGATGAAAATAATACTCAACAGGTTGAAACCCCAAGCTGAACAAATCATAGCTGAAGAACAAGCAGGATTCAGGGCAGTGCGAAGTACCACTAAACAGATTTTCAACCTCAGAATAATCTGTGAGAAATACGTACAGCACCAACAACATCTATATCATGTGTTCATAGACTTCAAGAAGGCGTTTGAATGAGTCTGGCATGCAGCTCTATGGGCAACAATGAAAGTGTACAACATCAGCCCTAAAATTATTGAAGTCATCAAAAGCCTGTACGACAAGGCTACCAGTGCAGTCCTCCATAACAGCGTCATCGGGAACTGGTTCAGAACAACAATCGGTTTGCGTCAAGGATGCCTACTCTCTCCATCACTCTTCAACATCTTCCTAGAACGCATCATGTCAGATGCTCTTGCAGATCACGAAGGCATAGTCAGCACAGGGGGTAGAGCAACCTCCAATCTTCGTTTTGCGAATGACATTGATGGATTTGCTGGAGAGGAACAAGAACTTTAACAGCTGGTACAGAGGCTTGACACCATTTCCAGAGCTTATGGAATGGAAATAAGTGCAGAGAAGACCAAAATGATGACCAACAACACCAATGGCATCAACACGGACATCAAAGTCCAAGGCCAATCCCTCAACACAGTGCATAGCTTCAAATATTTAGGAGCCATTGTATCAGACAATGGGACCTGACAGGAAGTCCTCTCCAGGATCGCACAAACAACTGCTGCCCTGACAAGGTTGAAACCCATTTGGAAAGACAGGACCATCAGTCTACTTTCCAAAGTAAGACTGCTGCGCTCCCTTGTCATCTCCATTTTCCTATATGCTTGCGAAGCATGGAACCTCACAGCAGATCTCCAACGAAGATTCAATACAAAGCATGGAGATGAGGTGCTACAGAAGATTTCTGGGCATTTCCTATACCCAACACATCACCAACGACGAAGTCCTGACAGACCATCACACAAGCCATTGGACAACACAATGACCTGCTCACAGTGGTGAAGAAACGGAAACTCCGATGGTATGGCCACATCACCAGATCATCAGGCCTTGCAAAGGAGGTAGAAAAAGAGGGAGACCAAAAAAGAAGTGGGATGACAACATTCGAGATGGACTGGTTTGACACTGAGCGAAGCCATCAGGTCTGCTGAGGACAGAGAAAGATGGAGTATGCTGGTTAAATGATCATCTGTGGTGCCCCTACGACTTCCGGGTTATGGGACAGGATAGGATAGGATAGGATGACAAGGGAGCGCAGCAGCCTTACATGTACCTTGGAATGTAGACTGAGCTGTCCTGAGCTTTCAAATCCTGTGTATTTCTTTTACAGACAGTTTAACTGTACCGAGAAAAAACATCACAATGATGATGATGAAATAATATGTCATTGGTATTTTTCTTCACATTATTGTATGACGGCTTATCTCGCTATTGAAAGAATACTCACTCACGATCTGTATAAAAGATCTGCTGAAACAACCCTAATGGTAAAGCTGAAGGCACTCCACCAGCCGGTCACTTAACAATAAAGGCATCCCATGCAGGGGACGCTGAGGCTGTACTCTAATTTATCTAACCCCCGTTTACAAAAACAAAATACAATATAAGCATCATTATAAAATATTAGCAAAACACATACATATAAAATGCCTAAACTATTAAATAATAATACCATAGAAAGCTCTAGTGACCATTTTGCAGAAAGCATTCTATATCCCAACAGACCCCATACACAAACGAGAAGTTTTGGGAGAGTTTTCAAGAAAAAAGGTAGGTGATTGGGTCTAGCGAAGAAGATAATAGATTGAAAGAACAGATTAGGAACGAGAAAGAATTACAGAAACGATGTTAATTTAAAGCACTAAGTTTCCACAAAGTGGGGTACTATTTATACAGAAACCCTCGGCACCCCTTCGGGGAAGTGTTGGACCAAGTGGAAGGAGAGGGTCGTCCCATATGCCTCTTTCCCCCTCGACCAAATGGTTATTGGAAGACCTTTACCTTTTACTCCTCTTCACAACTCATCAACACATTTTTTTTTAAATGTAAAGAGTCGATACGAGTTATTTTTCATCATTTAATTATTTATTAACACACAAAAAAGGCAGTCAAAAAATGGTTTGTGAAATTTCATAATTTAAACAACACTCACACACTCGCCCACACAAATATAATATATATACAATATATATACACACAAATTACAACTAATACTTTTGTTAACATCGCATTCAAAGCCTGGATTTGATGGTGTGATGGTCAAGTCTTTCGTTGAACGGATCATGTAATTTTGCATAAATTATGAGTTAATGTTGATACCAAAAAAAAAAGTACATTCAGCATGCAAAAAGGGAAACTACGGCCAGCAATAACTGACAACGACCAGCAATAGCTGACGTGTATGTGTACAAGTATGAAAAAATAATTTTTAAAAATAACATTATGCAAAAGCTGTTAACGTTTACCAGTGACCCCCAATTGTGAATGTTAAAGCGTTTAATAAAATTTTAGAATGTATAAATTACCAATTAAAAAACATTCACCAATACTAACTCGTCCCAAAGTCGTTTAACATGAAACTTTTTTTTTTTAATATAAGTTACCTTTGTTTACATACAAAAATTGTCCTTCCTTACAAAGCATTACGAGTCATTTAATACTATTACAGATAATATATTATGTTCACACCCTCAAACTATTATAATGAATGGAAAGTTTCTTAATTGTCCGTGCATGATGTGACTGGTTCTGTCAACCAAATGAAATCAACTGTACATTTGTTATGTGGGTGTATGTGCGTTAGTAGTAACAAAGAACTGGAGGAGACTGTGTGTGATAATTATTTTATATATTATTCTATTAGGTAAAAAAAAAAAATTTTTTGTGCTTTTCATTTTTTTTTAATTGTCACATTACATTACATTACATGATTATTGCTTTAGGTCCAGCGGGGTGTCGGATAGTGCAGTGGTTGGAGCACTCGCTACTGTGTCGAAAGTGAAGCACCGTCCGGTGCGGTTAGCACTTGGATGGGTGACCGCTAAGGTGTGAAGCGACAAACAACAACGCCCCCAGTTGACTCAACTGTGATTGAGTACCTACTCTCTTGAGGGTGGGGAAGGTAAAGCAGCGAGGGAGAGAGTTGGGCATCACCCTCATTACGCTGGCCCAAGATAAGTGTGATCTCCAACATCACGCTCCCCTACGGCCACAAGGCTATGGGACTACCTTTACCTTTACCTTTTACCAGCGGACTCTTCCGAGCCAAATCAGGACCAGTGTAGCCGAATCAGGACCACAAAATCAAAACCACAACTTCACTGAAAGAGGACTCGCCCCTGATCCGCATAAAAGATCTGCCGAAACAACCCTAGTGGTAAGATTGAAGGCACTCCACCAGCCAGTCACTTTACAATAAAGACATCCCACGCAGGAGACGGTGAGGCTATACTCTAATTTATCGAACCCCCGTTTACAAAAACAAAATAGAATATAAACATCATTATAAAAGATCAACAAAACACATACATATAAAATGCCTACATTACCAAATAATAACATCATAGGAAGCCCCAGTGACCACCTGGCAGAAAGCGTCCCAATATTTCCAAGCTGATCCAACAGACCTCACACACAAATAACATTATATGATTATTGCTTTAGGTCCAGCGGACTCTTCTGAGCCAAATCAGGACCGGACAACCCCCGATCCGCATAAAAGATCTGCTGACACAACCCTAGTGTTAAAACTGAATGCTCTCCACCAGCCAGTCACTTCACAATAAAGACATCCCACGCAGGGGACGCTGAGGCTATACTCAATTTATTGAACCCCCGTTTACAAAAACAAAGTAGAAAACAAACATCATTATAAATTATCAACAAAACACATACATATAAAATGCCTACATTGCTAAATAATAACATCATAGGAAGCCCTAGTGACCACCTGGCAGAAAGCGTCCAATATTCCCGAGCTGATCCAACAGACCTCACACACAAATAAGAAGTCTTGTCCCGGAAGAGTTTTCAAGAAAAAAGGTAGGTGACTGGTCTAGCGAAGAAGAAGATAGTATAACAGATTGATAGAACAGAGCAGGAATGAGAAAGAACAAATGAGAAAGACAGCGACAGTGGGAATTTAAAGCACTAAATTTCCAGAAAGTGGGGATACTATTTATACTGAAAACCCCGGCACCCCAACGGGGGTCACACACAAATGCGGAGTTTTGTCCCAGAAGAGTTTTCAAGAAAAAAGGTTGGTGACTGGTGTAGCGAAGAAGAAGATAGTATTTTGGTTTATAGAACAGAGTAGGAATGAGAAAGAACAAAAGAGAAAGACAGCGACTGGGAATTTAAAGCACTAAATTTCCAGAAAGTGGGGATACTAATTAATTTATACTGAAACCCCCAGGACTCCCACAAGGGATTTTTTATTGTCTGAGACGCCATGTCCTGTATGAATTCTCCATTGTGGGTAAAGATTGGTTGACTTGACTTGACTTGACTTGACTTAGAACCAAAAAAAGCACACCTACCCACAAAACACAATTTGTGACTATTTTGAATGTTAGAAAACAATGAAAGATCACCAGAATTCCATCTACATATTATAAATTATCTTCTCTCTTTTTTTTTCTTTTTTTTATATATATAAGAAAAACTAGAAGGGCAAAGCTCATATAATTCACATGCTCCTTAAGGAACTTGCAATATTTAACATTAGAATGACTACCCAGAACAAAAAAAAATTAAACTGGCAATAAAATGCAAAGTAATACCGACTTTGATCTTTTCTATGCTCTTGACCTTGAGATTACCTTGACCTTCGGCTCCAAATACACATGTACTATCAAATAAAGTACAGCTAAAGTTGTATTATGTCAACAACAAAAAACGGTGAGTGATGACCTTGACCTTCAGTGACCTTGACCTTGGGATGACTTGACCGTGCAACCTCTCATGCTCATGTATGTTTAAATATCCAATGTTGTTTTCATACTATGGGTTAAACAGAGTCATTCCACTATATGACCTATTTTTTTTGTATGTTTTTGCAAGGCATAAAATGACCTTGACCTTCAAGATCAATGCAAAAACGGAACAAATATGAAAGATCAATGTATCATCTCTAACTAAATACAACAAGTTTGAACTTTAAATCTCTCATAATTTAGGGTCAAGGTCGCTTCAAAGTACCTATACTGAGTTTGGACAGCTCCAGTGACCTTGACCTTGGAGTGACGTTGACCAAATGTACAAGGGATTTGTGGCTCATTGATATCGATCATGCACCAAAGAATGATAAGTTCAATTCAATATTAATAACTTAGAAAAAGAGTAACATTTTGTGAAAATCTTTTATTTTTTGACTAACATTTGTTGATTCTGTGACCTTGACCTTGAAGTTATTCATTCACTAATCATTTATAAGGTCTCATGGATATACACCATCTACAAGTTTGGTTGTGATAGTTGAAATAGGTTCTGATATATTAATCCACTTGCAAGTTTTGCACAGACAGACAGCGGACAGACGGACACTTTTTTAAAAAAAAGTCATTTTAGGACTCATCTCGCACAGATTTGCAAATATTTTTTTTATTTTTATTTTTTGGGCAGGGCGGAGGGGTGAGACACGTGTGAGTACACAGCAATGTGAGTCAAAACCATGAGTGTACTCGTCCTATTTAATTTCAACAAATTTAGGTTTCTAGACTACCTTTTGCCCCTGAATGCAACTAATGTATTGGTTCTTTTGAGAGAACTTAACAAGTATTCCACCCTGTGCATTATGCTCCCTGAGTGAGGCATTTGTCTAGTACAATTTGATTGGCCCTGCTCATGAGCAGCAGCCAATCAAAATGTGCTACTCAAAATGGTGCATTCAACAGAAAGGGGATACCTTCCTTTTAGTGACAATTGTCTTGCGTGATCTAATTGGCCTTGCTTAAAAGTGCCACAGCCAATCAAAGTGGGGTAAACAAGAACCAGAACACTGACAGTCCTGCAATGAACGCAACCAGCTGTTATTGCTTAGAATATATTGCCAACGCAAACAAAATGCCAAACAATTCAGTTTCCAAAACAGAACTATACAAATTCAAACAGTACAACGAAATGATTACATACAAGACTCAATAAACGACAGACGTGCAAGTGTGAAATGCACATCGTGTAAGCAACGCCGTATTTGATGTAAGAAATGAACCTTTAAACACACAAAGAGTTTGTATCAAATATTATGCATCATGTAGGAGTGTTGTTGTACAAATAGCAAGAACTGTTACAAAAATAAAAAAATACAATTAAAAAATACAGTAAAACGATAACAAGGTCAAGAACAAAGCTTTCTATTAACTGTTTGGTTCACACAGAAATTTCACATCAATGCGCAATGACGATTATCAAAGTTTTTTAACCAAACGATTGTCACCATTCAATAACAAAATGTAATAGGGTGAGTACGTTTTTCTTTAAACATTTCACACAATACACACCACTCATTTACATTCATAAAGAAATGTATTACAACAGATTTTTGAAGAAAATAAAAAAAGGAATAAGCCCAAGTATTTAGTTTTCTCGCTTCTCACACATGCTGTCAGCAATCAACAATAAACACGATTTACACTTTTGTTCTGTATCTTGTTCATGTTGAGTTTCCATTCATTCCTTCTTACAAATGCTGATCAACTATGATTACTATGTAAATGTTGGAATAATGCCGTATAAGTGGTGCAGAAAAAGAAGATAGCAAACATTCTTTAGTATACCAGTGCCTTGAGTTACTCTTCTGAGCTAAGTGTGCTATCTAACAACAAGAACGTTACTATTAAAATGACATTTCAGACCATCCTAAATAAGCAATAAATCAATGGCCCCAGAAATGGTAAATAAGTATAAATTAAAGACTCTTTTTTTAATGCGACCAGCAACAAGGACTTCCAGCTTTTAGCAATTAGTTTCTCTGTACTGTGATCAAAGTAAGGCTGCTGTGCTCTCTTTTCCTATATGCTTGCGAAATATGGACTCTCACAGCAGATAATGATATACAATGAAGAATACAAAGCAAGGAGATGAGGTGCTATAGAAGAGTTCTGGGCATTTCCTATACCCAGCAAATCACCAATGACAAAATCTGACAGACCATCACACAAGCAATTTGGACAACAGGATGACATGTTCACAGTGGTGAAGAAACAGAAACTCCGATGGTATGGCCACATCACGAGAGCATCAGGCCTTGCAAAGACCATCCTGCAAGGCACGGTGCAAGGAGGCAGAAGAAGAGGGAGACAGAAAATGAGGTAGGAGGACAACATTCAAGAATGGACTGGCTTAACACTGAGCGAAGCCATGAGGATTGCTGAGGACAGAGAAAGATGGAGTATGCTGGTTAAACGATCATCTGTGGTGCCTCTACGACCTTCTAGTTACTGGCTGGGATAGGATAGGACTGTGATCAAAAAGATGATTCTTATTGTTAAATGATTCAAGAATATGATCAACTGTATCATATCACAGCTGTTAACAGATTTTTGTGTCTTTTGATCTGTACTGTGATCAAAAAAGATAATTCTTATGTTCAAATGATTCAAGAATATAATCAACTGTATCATATTACAGCTGTTAACAGATATCTGTGATTTTCAATCTGTACTGTGATCAAAAAAAGATTATTCTTATGTTCAAATGATTTGAGAATATAATCAACTGTATCATATCACAGCTGTTAACAGAATTTCCTGTCTTGCTGTACTGTGATACAAAAAAATTAATCTTATGTTCAAATGATTCAAGAATATGATCAACTGTATCTTGATATCACAGATCTCTTATGTCGTGAAGGAAAATGCAAAAAGAAATTAATATTTAAAAACATATTGCAACAAAATTTTTAATTATTTAAAAAAAAATTTAAAGCTGAAAGACTAAGATGACAACTGACAAAAAGCAAGCAAAAATTCAAGAAAACTCTGTTGCAAATAGACCAACAGTATGGCATAATCTTTGACAAACGAAAACGAAAGAAAAAAATGCAGAAAGAGGTACAATTACCACCATAAAACAAAATCTAGCCAAAAGTTAAAGAAGGTTGGCTGAGATCAAACATAATAACAAGCGTTGCCCAATTAAATATAATGCAACCAAATACAGACATACCATTTACAAACATGCATAAAAGTGCAAAAGGTAAATATTGCCCAAAAGCAGCAGCAGCAACAGCAACACTTACAAACAATGCTCTTTTTTTTGTTTCCACATATTATGTATCATGGACAATTTGTGATTCATGATCAACATCAACATTACTTTATACAAACGTTACAAACGTTACTTTTCAAAACAGCAGCACAAAGTCTACGAAAAGCGGATGGAAAGGTGGAATAGTTTTTAAAAATATTTTGGGGGGTGGAAAATTGTATTTATTTATTTCAATACCGGTAAAGAAAATTAAGAAGTGGTTTTCTTTGCTTCATAAACTCTAAAATGAGAAATGTGTGGTTCTTTATTTCATAAACTAAATACTACAATCAAAGTAGCAAATGGATTGGTGTGTCATTCATTTTAAGCTATAAAAGTTTTCCTTACATGACCCTGAGTATTGTATGCCTTGTATGTTTTCCCACCCCACTACATATATATATAGTGTTATATACATATATCTTTTCTTCTGCTAATAGTAACAGATTAAAATGCAAGAAAAAGACACACACACAAATATTTTTTTTATAGAACTAATGTAATTAGAAAATACATCAAGAAGGAGTGCTCTTTTGTGTAGCAGACATGACAAGAAACAAAACCATCAAAAGCTTGAGCTTAACTTTCTCGCAAAAAAATATCAGTACGTTCCTCATCTGTACCATTTAGTGGTCAATGTTAACATCAAATGCTGCTCTACTACTTCATGTGGCATCACATGTTATGACTCTCACATTTTTTAATCACAATTTTCAATCAAATACATTATTAGAGCTACTGATTTTAAAAAAAAAAAGTATGTAATGAGAAACGCTACAATAACAACCATAATATCTTGCAGAATTTCTAGCACATAATCTCCCTTTTCCTTCTTCATTCATTTTCACTCGCAAGCAATGCTGAAGGACAACATTAAGAATTATTTTAAAAAGCAAATTAATAAAACTAACAAATTAAAGATCACAACTTTGGATAACAACTTCAAGTTTAGTTTCTTCCGGGATTAGTTTCTATCACCATTGACCACCATTGCTAAAAACCCAGAATGTTCTTGAGGGACCCTGAACTTTCAACAAAGCAAAATAAACATCAAATCTTTCACAGACCCAAAGCTACCAGCACTATACATTCCAGGACAAGCACACTGTTTTTTTCTTTCTTTCTATTTATTTATCATTACACTAACAGGTAAATTTTATATCAAAATTAATTTAATTTTGAGTCCACCCGTTCTTAACAGTCCAACAGTCAACTGAGGAAGACGTATTTTAAATCTGTATTGTTTTGATATTACTAACACACTGGAGGAACTCTTAATAATGGAAAGTTCCTGCATAGCCCCAGAGTCTTGGATCTATTGCCACTTGTCACAGCCCTATAGACATAATCATACAAATACCCTCCTTGCCAAACACCATCCCTGCCATAATATCCATTTTCAAGCACGTAACTGTACAAACAACCTCTAAAACCTGAATATTCATTTAGTAAAAAAAAAATAAAAAAATTTAAATTGAGTTTATCACAAGCTGAGATAGAATCCACATGACATCCAAATTCATTAACTAAATTTATTCCATTGCCATCAAACTACTACCAGATAAGGCTTCTCTAAAAAGGAACAGACTGGAAGGAAAAAAACAACTGAGATGGCAGTTCCCTTTGTGATGTCGTTATCCAACAACTTGTGTGTGTGTGTGTGTGTGTGTGTGTGTGTGTGTACGTTCAGAACTGATCAAGTCGTTTCCACAACTTGTTTTTCTTAGTAACAACTGGGTTTATTTGCAAGGAACCCACTTGTTTTGAGGAACCCACTTGTTTCTAAACACACGGGAGTGCTCTTTTAGTGCACGGGAGTGCAGTTACAGTGCACGGGAGCTATTCAAGTACAGAGGAGTGCTCTATCCGGGACAGAAAATTTACTGTGAATTTTCGAAAAACTTTTGAAGAAAGTTCGACCTATTTCGTCGCTCCTAGGAGACGAACTAGGTCAACTTTTTAGACGGAAAGAGCCAATTTTGACTTAGATTCTTACATTTTTAGAAGAAATTTGCGTTCTTTCCGTCAAAAAAGTGCTTTCCGATTCCTACATTCTTAAATAACACCATTTGTGATGTGTGTGTGTGTGTGTGTGTGTGTGTGTGTGTGTGTGTGTGTGTGTGTAAAACAGATAGGGATTTGTTCTTTGTGGCTATCCTCATGCAGTTTACTTCTTCTTCTTTGTTTCCTTGGTCCCTTTTACCTCTCCGTTTTGGATGTGGCCGTTAGCGTCGTTGTTGCCGTTAGCCACTGCTGCTGCCTTCTTATCAGCCTGAAACAACCAGTCGACCCATCAGAAACACAAATCAACCAGTCAATTACAAAGATATAGACCAGATACCAGTCCTTTACAATGAAGTCTTAATCAAATCAGACGATGACAGCGAAGTACTAGATTGAGGTTGATGAAAAATGCGATCAAAATTCAGTAACTCCTGCGAGACTGAAGAGCCAAGTGTAAAGTCCTCTTGCGAAGGTTAAGGACGAAGTATCCCTTTGCCACATTTATGATTAACTTTTCATACCTTCAAGTTGTTTTGATTTTGGCACAAAAGTGAGAAATAAATAATAAAAATATCAATGTACATTGTTTTGTTTTTAAAAACAATTGTTTAATGTCAACAATGACAAAAGTGAAAATCAGGTTAGTTGAAATATTTCATTCTTTAATTAACCTTTTCATCAAAGTGATTTTAGACAACATTTGAACTTACATCTTGGGTGAAAGCATGTCAGCTTGAGGGCAGAATATACCCAAACGGTTATTCAAGCTACGGTTGTCACCTACACTTTGACAAAGTGCCTGCATTATTTAGCGTATTCTTACAGCAACATTGACAGGAGCAAGATGAATCATTACAAAAAGTTGACTCCTTCAAGAAACTATTCTGCCGCTCACGTGACTCTAGAACCAGTTTTGCTTTGGATGCCAGGCCAGAAAATTTCCGTAATCATCAAATTGCTCTGATCTGTACGCAATTTACCCCGTCAAGCTGTGCATTACCTTGGCTTTCTTGGCCTTCACATAAGCGTGGTAGTAGAAGTTGACAAAGAACAGGAGAATGGTGAAGGCATAAAACACCAGGGCCCAGTGCATCCATTCTGGGAACTGGCATCCTGTGGCCAGTGACTGTAGGGCGTGCGCGATTCCGATCACAAACTGAACCTAGACACGCACACACACACACACACACACACAAACGCACAGAACACAAAAACAACAAAATACACAAAGTAACACAGAACACACACAAAGCATCCACCAAAACATACACATACACAGGCAGGAAGAAAAACAGCCAAAATTAACATATACATTCGGTTTACCTTAGCTACAGGCCTTTTCTTGATATAGGCCTGGAAATAGAAATTGGCGAAGAGGGTGATGATGGTGATACCATAGACGATGCCCGCCCACTGCATCCACATGGGGTACTTGCATCCCATGGCGATGGCCTGAACGGCGTAGACCAGTCCCATAAAGAATTGAAACTACAACAACCAAACAAGAGGCATGGCGTCACCAACACTGACTGAGCTGAGCTTTAGGTTAGATAGGGGGCTTTTTTAGCGAGAAACATTAAAAGAGTGTGAGCAGATTAGTGCTGTGTGTCCTGGTTGGTAAGAGTACTGACAGGCCAATGTTCTCAATTGAAATGCACTCTGGTTATTAGGGCTTTTTAGCTGGAGGTGTTAAGAGACAAAACAGGACATTGCGGGTGTCATTGTTGAAACATATTTATGTAAGTTGTTATCGAACTGTGTTAAAAGAGGGCAGACAGATTAATTTCGCACATTCGCCCTAAAGTGCAAATTCTACACGCACGTTTGAAACAGTGACGCCTGCTAGAATTTCTGAGATGAGTATTATAGAGGGAATACTTTTATCAGAAAGTCATGCATAATTGGAGTCGCCTTAATCATCAATTAGGGTTTGAGCAGAAATTGCAAATACAAACAGCGTCAGTATGAGCAGAAATTACACACAGAAACAAAAAAAAACCCAGGCTACAATGAAATACACAGATTGCACAACAAACTTTTTTTCAAAATGTGGATGAAGTCAAAATTACCCTTATTTTTTAGAAGCGCATGGAACACTTAAATGGTTTTGAGCTATAAACTAATATCGTGCACCACATAACAACACATGTTATGTTAAAGTCAGTGTAGTGTTGTGACAGATTCAAGATGTAAGATACGTCAACCAAAGTTAAGTTCAAGGGCTGCAGCAGGCAATATAGATGAACTTAGCATGAGGGTTTGAGCTCAAAAGTGTGTTTTAATATAATCACAATATCTGTCCTTATATTTGTCTCTTTTCTTTCATCTTCTGGGTGGGTGGGTGGGTTCAACAAACACCCAGGAACAGTCAACGCAAACCAAACCAACAACAGAAAAAGATAAATACATGCATCAATGGAACTTGCAATATTTAACATAAAAATGAGTGCTCGGAAAAAGCTAAATCAATTGCCGAAATGGTACAATTAAAATGCAAAGTAATACTGACTTTGATCTTTTTACGCTCTTGACCTTGAGATGATATTGACCTCCTGCTCCAAATACACTCATGTACTATCAAATAAACTACAGCAACAGTTTGGGATGACCTTGACATTCACATGATCTCTCATGCATGTCTGATCAAATAAACCAAAGTAGTTGCCTACTATGGGTTTAATAAACTGCCATTCCATTCTATGATAACCTATTTTGTGTATGTTTTTGCAAGGCCTAAAATGACCTTGACCTTCAAGATCAACGGAAAAACAGAACAAATATGACAGATCAATCTACCATCTCTAAATACAAGTTTGGACTTAATATCTCTCAAGGTCACTTCAAAATACCTATACAAACTGACTTTCGACAGCTCCAGTTACCTTGACCTTGGAGTGAGGTTGACCAAATTTGCAAAGTATGTGTGTCATTGAAATCTATCATACACCAAAAAATCATACGTTCAATATATATTAATAACCTCGAAAAAAGTGGAAAATTTTTTGAAAAATTTTCATTTTTGGACTAACATTTAATGACCCTGTAATCTTGACGAAGTGAAGTCATTCATTCACTGATCATTTATGAGATCTCATGAGTGTATTCCATCTTACCAAGTTTGGTTGTGGTAGTTGAAATAGGTTCTGAGTACTTAGCCACTTTAAAGCTTTTACACAGACAGATGGCTGACGGAGTACATAGACTCAAATTGCTATGCATCGAAGTCACCAAGAAAAAAACGAAGAAAAAAAGTATAACATCTGTTTAGGAATTCTAATAGATGCCTCATGCAACACCCAGAAACTGAACGTTTTTGACTGAAAATAATCTATAAGTTGTGAGAAACAAAAACATGTTACTCTTTGTCAGCAGAAAAAGGACATACAACATTAACCAGCCAACAACATGCACATTTATGAATATGAATGAACATATAGACGTTTAATGTCCACTTCCACCATTGGCGATATGGCAGTTGGGGATAGGAAAGAGAGGGTAAGTAGGGACCCAAATCAACACATTTAATTAACAAGCCTAACTGCAAGAAGGAAACACTCACCAAGGGAACACAGAAGCTATCCCATCTAGAAAGAAAGGTACTTAACCATAGTGATGAAGGGAAATAACCACAACCCCAAACGGCTCTTTTAGGAAAACAAGGTGGTAAACCACAGCCCCTGCAAAGGCCAGGTAGCTAACCGTAACCTTCAAAATATAAGGCAATTAGCTATACAAGTCCAACAAAAACAGAAACCAAGCAAAACCCAACATGCTCAGCCTGTACAAAATTAAGGCAAAAAGTCATGCCAACAGCCATGGCAATGATAAAAAAAAAAAAAAAAAGAAGTTAAAAATGAGGATTTAAAAACCATGGAAACAAATTAACTGGAAATCAACCATGCCTCTTGTTTGACTACCCAACTTGAAAACTATTCCTGCCTTTCAGATCATCGCAGGTGTTTTTTTGTGTGTGTTTTCTTCACCCTGATCAGCATCCTCTTCGCCAAATTCTTGTCTTCAACACAGCATCACATCAAATCAAATCAGTCATTGCAACATGCAAAAATTTCTGAATCATGTGTGACAAAATTGAAAAATTCCTCAAGATAGTTTTTTTTTAAAACTTGCATCAACAACAACAAAAATTAAAAATAGAAAGGAAATCACATCAATCGAAATGAACATAAAACAGAATACATACACAATTAGTAGCAACTACAACAAAAGAAATAGTCTAACCTGCCACACAGACAAACGTAAACGGGAAACATATATAAATGTTCTGTGATTCTGTCTTCGTCAAACACCTTCCTTCCCTACAGAGGTGTTTGAAGAACACAATAGAATTTCCCTTCTGATTTTACAAAACAATACTTTATCTTTATCATCTCAAATAAGGAATATATTATACAAATATATCTCCTCCTCCTTCTAATTCCTTTTTTTTTTTTCTCCAATTGCACAAATGTGTAAGGGATACATGTTACTTTCACTAGCGCACAAATATTCACAACCAAGGTCTTCAATACCAACTCGCTGCCATAGCTTAGACCTTAGTGGTAGAGCATACCCTTGGTACACCAATGACCTAGGTTTGAACGCCATGTGGGTAAGACGAATGTAAACATTTCTTTGGTTTACTGTCCAGCTTAGCAGTATGATTGCTCTGGTGGTTCAGTGTTGATTTAGGTCCCTAACCTCTATGGATCTTCGTCTGTCATATTGCCAAAGGTGGGCGTAGATGTTAAAACTTCCATATTCAATCAATGACTGAAAAAGTTATGATGGTACAGAAAGAAGGGTGTTAGCCGGTTGCACACTTTGTCGATGATTGGGCATGGAAAACCTACTAACAATTATGAAATGAGAGGGTCAACTATAATAATAATAATAATAATAATAATAATAATAATAATAATAATAATAATACTTGATGCTATATACATACTTATCTTCTCCTAAATCAGACTAAAAGCACTCAAAGCAACAATGAATACCATTTCGAATAAATACTAGTGAACCTTAAACTTCTATGGCAGTGTGGTTGCTTGCAGTATCTAATCTAGCTGGGGATGACCAAAAAAAAAGTTAAAAGCACCATATCTGGAATACAAATACGAGAGACTTTTAAATAAGGTGGTCAACAAATTTCATGTTCTTCAGCACTTGGTCTCTACAATAGACTTCAAAGCGATATACTCCTTTCATGGCGATATGGCTAAAGGATCTTCATAGCGATTGTGCTTAGGATTCTTTCATAAAGACATGGTTACGGGACCTTTTTATAGGATTAGGGCTAAAAGGGATACTTTCATAGCAATAGGGCTAAAAGGGATGCCTTTTTACAGCGATAGAGCTAAGGGATTCCTATCATTCATAGCGACAAGGCTAAGCGATCCTTTCATAGCCATAGGGCTAAAAGGGATCCTTTCATAGAGATAAGGCTAAGGGATCTTTTCATAGCGATTGGGCTAAGGGATCATTTCATAGAGATAGGGCTAAGGGATTTTTTGGATAACTAATAAAGAGCAGCAAGGAAGGGGATAAAAGTAAGTGCCTGGGCAACGAAAATAAAAAGGAAGTAAGATCTCTACAGCAAGTGAAGAGTGCAGTACTAACCAGCTGGATCTTGGTGAGGTATCTCTTCCACCACAGGTACTTCTGGTACTCAGGACCCAAGGCAGCCACTCCGTAGTACGAGTACATGATCACATGGACAAAAGAGTTGATCATTGCTCCAAAGAACGCTGCAATGAAAGGCATACAATACAATACAATACAATACATGCTGAGACAACACTAGCGAAATAAATCATATCTCATTTAAGTTTTTAAAAAACATATTTCAATGTTAATGTCACCTAAATGTGTGAACAGACATTCAATGAAAAACTGATTGATTGGTTTTATATTCTTAAGCTGTTGTGGGAATATTATATAACTCCAACAAAAAGGTTTTAGGAATTTTATAGCCCCATGTACAGCTTTTGAATGTACTCCTACCTCAGAAGAAAAAAAATGTGTGTAAGGTAGAACAGTTCTTTTGATCTAGTTCCCCAGAGAAAACCTTTGATGACCAGATATATGTATTAAGGCTTGGATGCAGTCATAACAAAATTTTCAAAAAATAAAAATTTGATTTCCTCTCCGTCTTCTAATAGCAATTTTCCTGTCTTTATACCACATGTTTGAGTGATAGATGTGAATGGGTGAAACGTGCGAGTGTGTAGGTTGGTACAGATCGCCACGATTTTAGTCTGATTAGTAATTTGGGGAAAAGCGCGTATATAGCATCCATTATTATTATTATTATATCTGTAAATTTTGCCTTATGTCATGATACAGAGCGATTTGCCAGACCTGGCCTGATGCTCCATCCTGCAAGGCAAAGTGCAAGGAGGCAGAAGAAGAGGGAGACTTAAAAAGGAGTGGGAAGACAACATTCAAGAATGGACGGGTTTGACACTGAGTGAAGCCATGAGTACTGCTGAGGACAGAAAAAGATGGAGTACATTGGTTAAATAATCATCTGAGGTGGCCCAACGACTTTCAAGTTATGGGACAGGATAGAATAGGATAGAGCGATTGAAAAAAAAAAGAAGTTAAAAAACTCATATTGTCCCCCCAGCCACCCACTAGGCTCCTAATGTACTAAATGGAGAACAGGGGACTTGAAATCCTCAAAATATTGTGCTTGAAAGTCTTATATATTTGTGAGTGTGTTTATGATTTTGTTGTTGGGGTTTTTCTTTTTTTTTTTTTTTGCTTTACGACACAACAGGGTGTGGGCACTGAATAGAATAGACCCAACCTTCCCTGCGTGTTGTAAGAGGTGACTAACAGATCCTTGGCAAGCATGGATCACGTCTGAACTGTTGGACCTGTGTTACGAACTAAGGGAGATAAAAAGGAAAAAGAACACCTTACAGGAAAATCTACAGTGACATCCGAAAAGGCATGCGCACAGCAGAGCAAAACTGGAAAGAAGATCAATGCCAGGAAATAGAGAACAGGCTGAACAAGAAAAACAGCAAGAAGGCCTATGAGACTGTAAAGCAGCTGACAAGTATTAAATAGCGCAAGGTCTCCATGATCCAAAGCAAGTTGTTGTTGTTGTATCAAATTTTATTCATCAGATTAACATAAGTTGTACTGATAAGCAAAGCAAGTCTGGCTTGTGCCTTACAGAAGAACAAGTCTCGGATATATGGACAGAGTACAGCTCTGATCTTTACAACCACACACCAAACATAAACCAATCAGTTCTAGCATGTCTCAAGAACAGAGAAGAAGATATCTTCCCAATTCTCCGACAATAAGTGGAGGCTGCAGTGCAATCGCTCAAGAAGGAGAAATCAGCAGGAGTTGACACCATTCCGACAGAATTGCTTCAAGCAGGAGGAGAAACGATGATTGATGCCCTCATCCTTATCTGTAACAAGATCTGGTAGAGTGGGGAGCGGCCTACACCATGGACCCAGTCATTTGTCATCAAGGGTAACTTTCAGGAGTAGTGTCAAAACTCCCACACCATCAGCCTCATCAGCCTTTCCAGCAAAACCCTCCTGAAAATAATACTCAGGTTGAAACCCCAAGCTGAATAAATTATAGTTGAAGAACAAGCATGATTCGGGACAGGGTGAAGTACCACTGAGCAGATTTTCAACCTCAGAATAATCTATGAGAAATACCTACAGCACCAACATCTACATCATGTGTTTGTAGACTCAAAAAAGCATTTGACCGAGTCTGGCATGCAGCTCTGTGGGCAACCATGAGGGTGTACAACATCAGCCCCAACATTATTGAAGTCATCAGAAGCCTGTATGACAAGGCTACCAGTGCAGTCATCCACAACATTGCCATCAGGAACTGGTTCAGAAAAACCACCAGCATGCATCAAGGATGTCTACTCTCTCCTAGAGCGCATCATGTCAGATGCCCTTGCAGATTATGAAGGCACACTCAGCATAGGGGGTAGAGCAATCTCCAACCTGTTTTGCGGATGACAATAATGGATTGGCTGGAGAGGAACAAGAACTTAAACAGCTGGTACAGAGGCTTGAAACCACCTCCAGAACCTATAGGATTGAAATAGGTGCAGAGAAGACCAAAATGATGACCAACAACACCAATGGCATCAACACAGACATCAAAGTCAAAGGCCAATCTCTCAAGACAAAGCACAACTTCAAATATTTAGGAGTAATTGTATCAGACAATGGTCCCAACAGGAAGACCTCCAGGTTAGCACAAACAACTGCTGCCCTGACAAGGCTAAAGCCCATTTGGAAAGACAGGACCATCAGTCTACATTCCAAGGTAAGGTTGCTGCGCTACCTTGTCATCTCCATCTTCCTATACTCTTGTGAAACATGGCCCCTCACAGCAGACCTACAATAAAGAATACAAAGTATGGAGATGAAGTGCTACAGAAGACTTCTGGGCATCTTCTATACCCAGCACATCACCAATGACGAATGCGACAGACCATCACACAAGCTATTGGACAACACAATGACTTGCTCACAATGGTGAAGAAATGCAAATGCCAATGGTATTGCCACATCACCAGAGCATCAGACCTTGCAAAGACCATTCTGCAAGGCATGATGCAAGGAGAATGGATTGGCTTGACATTGAGTGAAGCCATGAGGACTGTTGAGGACAGAGAAAGATCAGGGTTTCTACTGGTCTGGAGTTTAAAAAAAGAGAAAATTGGCAGGGGTCCAGGGCCCACCAAGGCACTGGTAGAGGGTGCCGAATATGAAATGTTGCATTTTTGCATGGGTAACGGGATAGCTCAGTTGATAGAGCGGCGAGCTCGTGTTACAACCCGGTGTCCCGGACATAAACTTTGGCTGTAAGCATTGGCCATCTTACTATTGCTATTAGTCTGATGGTTGTTTCTATTCTCCCCCTTCCCCGGTCGCCTAGGATTGTGCTCAGTCATCTGAACGTCAGACTGTGCGCCCAAGGCAGCACGTGGGCTCTTCAGGCGGCTTGAGTTAGATCCTATATCGACCAGCGCCTTGAGCAGCTATTGAGCTGAAAAAGCGCTATATAAGAATGATAAATAATAATAATAATTTTAATTGTGCTTATTTTATTTATTTATTTATTTTTTAGCAAAAAGCATATAACATAGTGAAGAATGAAGAAAATACTAGTTTTCTTACAAACAGCTGAACTCCTGAAGTAGCCTCTTTTTACCAATGCATAGCTTACAGTTAGTATTTGTTAATGAAGTCCAACTGCAAATCTAAGTGTAAACACACAATGGTGCTCAGAAGACAGTCACTAATCACAATAAAGTCCAAATTTAGTGGGGGGTTTTAATCTTCATACATTCTGATGCACAACCAAATCTTGAAACAGTGTTTTCACTGGCAATGGTTTAGTTGGTGTGTTTTCCAACTGGCACACTGTACAAAAGGCTGTGCCATGTCTCTAGAGCTTCCTCAAATATTGTCCTAGTTGTTCATTACCCACTTTTTTTTTACCATTTATTCCCACCTCCATGTGTTTTTTTAATGCCTTTATCATCAACTTCATCCCTAGTTGAATAATGCGTCTTGCATCCATTTTACCGGCTATGATTCAGACACGCGCATGCGCAGTTTCAAGTTTCTGTTTGACTTAAATATACTTTTTCATTGGGGGAAAATCAATGTCAAACTTTTTTGTTTCGCGGAAAACCATACTGTACTTGGCGGAAAATTTTTTTCAATAGTGGAAATTCACTGAACCTCAGAAATTTACAAGCCCTGGAAGATGGAGTGCGCTGGTTAAACGATCATCTATGGAGCCCCAACGACTTTCAAGTTTCGGGATAGGATAGGATACTAGGATTTAAGCTCAATCTCACATTGTCCCACCAGCAACCTGCTGGACCCTTAATGTACTATCAATTCCTCAAAAATATTTTCTTGAATCCCCTGTATTTGCGAGTGCATGTTATTATTATAATTGTAAGTTTATTATTATTTTATTTTAAATTTTGTTTTGTTCATTATTCTGTCCTTATGACAGGGCGGCTTCAGCACAAAAACTTTGCTGTATAGACTCACACTGTCCTCCAGCCACCCACTTGACCCCAATGTACCAGATGGGGAACATGGTGGCATGGTGATAGACGTGCAGGAAGGACACCTGGTTGTCCTTCTTGCGCAGGATGAAGAAGATGGTGTCCAGCATCTCCACCAGCTTGGAAAAGTAGAACCACCACAACGCCTTCGCTATCTGCAAAGCGGACATGGCAGCATGAATAATATACCATAGGGAAGCCAGCATGAGCAAATGCCTGAACCTTGCCAAGGCAAGTCCTAGAAGACGAAATGTGGCTACTATCTATATGGCGAGGCAGCAAAAGTTCACCTACACACAAAAATCTCACCATTATGGCGGTGCCCCAGAGTTCTAGCTGTAAAATGGAAGTGATGGTATGACTGTGGTGGCGTGCATATACGTCTGACATGATTTGTGTGTGACATCTAGGATAGTTTTGTGAGCAGTTAGGTGTGATGAACAATACATTCTTTTCGTATTCAACGTTTATTTATTTATTTGTTTTGTGTGCGGTATTTTATTATAGTTTTAAAGTTTCTTGTTGGTTGATTTATCTTTTAAAGGCTTTCACTGCCTAAATAGTTTATGACTTTGGCAGATAAAAACAACATTATTACTACAAGCTAAGGTTGTTGTTGTTGTTTTGTTTTTTTTTGTTTTTTTTTTTGGGGGGGGGGGGGGGGGGAGAGGTGTGTCTAAACTGAAAATTTTCCCAAACTAAAACTCTGCATTGTACTCACCCTCATTTCATGTGGGTCATCCGTGTAACTGACTAGCTGGCACCGGTAACTGTAGCCCAGCACTGTAGAGTTGTAGAACAGCTGAAACAGGCACAACACAAAGAATGACTATAAAATAACGCAACAGTGTTCCTCCCAACTAGATCTCTACTCATTTACTATAATAATAATAATTAGCCGGGCAAAGCCGGTATGACTCGCATGCTCCTGATGGAGCTCAAAATATTTAACATGAGCAAGATTGCCCAGGCAAAAACAAAACAAAAATGAAACAGTGGCATTAAAATGCAAAGTAATACCGACATTGATCTTTCTATGCTCTTGGCCTCCGGTTCCAAATACACTCACATACTATCAAATAAACTACAGCAAAAGTGACAATGAGCGAAGCCATGAGGGTTGCTGAAGACAGAGAAAGATGGAGTAAGCTGGTTAAACGATCATCTATGGTGCCCCAACGACCTACGGGAAATACGATTGGATAGGGATAGGAAAATAAGACAAAAAGGGTGACTTTGGTATGACCTTGACCTTCAGTGATCTTGACATTGGGATGACCTTGATTCTTATGTGATCTCTCATGCATGTCTGATCAAATACCCTAATGCTGTTGCATACTATGGGTACAGCCATTCCACTATACGATGATCTACTTTTTGGTATGTTTTTGCAAGGTCTAAAATGACCTTGATCTTCAAGATCAAGGCAAAAAATGAACATATATGAAAGATAAATCTATCATCTCTAAATACCACAAGTTTGGACTTTATATTTTTCAAAGTTTAGGGTCAAGGTCACTTCAAAGTACATATACTAATTGACTTTGGACAGCTCCAGTGACCTTGACCTTGGAGTGAGATTGACCATATGTGTTGCAGCATGAGAAAACCAGGCTAAAGTGTCAAAATATGAAAAATTACTTATTTATTTATTAACAAAGTACTAAAAATAATCTTCAAAATGCAAAAAACAGAATTGTTTTATCTTTATTGGTTGATGTTTTATGATTTTTTTTTATATTTTATTTTCTCGGGGGCTAATTTCCAGAAATTGCCTTCAAAGTTTTGAATTGTAAAATGATCATTACTTCACAACCAGAATTTTCCCATGCATGTATTTGGTATCAAAACAATCAGCAAGATGGCAGCAATATGGCAGAGAATTGAGATAAGATGAGAAAATTCACATTATACACCATTCACACAATACTGAACATAAACAAATTAAAACAGTACGCACAATTTTATTCTGTACCCATCCATAAACATATTAGAAATAAAACAAGTGTTTAGCAAGTCTATAATAACTCAAACACATAATAATATATCAAGAACATGGCCTGAATCA
This sequence comes from Oncomelania hupensis, assembly GCA_036898135.1. NCBI lineage: Eukaryota > Metazoa > Mollusca > Gastropoda > Littorinimorpha > Pomatiopsidae > Oncomelania > Oncomelania hupensis. Next base: position 55,533,791 of record CM072517.1, on the reverse strand, counting down.
ATCATTTTTCTAAAATAAACCCTATCATAATGCCCCTTCCCCCCCCCCCCCCCCCCCCCTCTTAAATCCCTTGTCCGTCAAGTAATCTTTTGTTTAATTGCAAGCAGCTACATCAGCTCAGTTCAAATAGTCAAACAAAGATTACAAACCTAAAACAAAAGTTTCATTAGGTAGTTTTCAGTCCTAATAATCAAGCTTTAATAATTCCCCGATTCTCCACTCCCTTCCGCACGTCGAATAAATCTGTCGCGTCACAGGTGTAAATCAAAATAACATGTCATTTTGCTCTGTAAAGTTTAAATAAACACAAATATCAAAGCAAATACTAATTACTAGTAATTTGGTAAATAGTCCTCATGTTCATTTCCTAAAACAGACAAACCAACAATAATAAATACTGAGAACATAGTCAACTTGTCATGCTAGTAATATTGAATGCAGGCCAAACTACTTACCTTTTCAACCACCCCACCCCACCTCCACCCAACAAAATATACTACTGAAATATTTTCCACACTCCTACTGTAATTCTTTCACTGATATCGCCTTTTCAACCTTTACCTAAATCTATGCAAGTAGAATGACGGATTATTAAAGACACGCAAATAGCGAAGAGGCCTACGAAACATGAATCATTGAATGAAAACAAACAGTATCGTTTAATAACGGGATCAAGCTTCTGCTCGTCAGAATCATAATCCTCATCACAGTTCCCACTGGCACCATCATAAAAATAGTCTGAAAGCAGGTCTTGGAGCTCTTCAGAAGCAAAACCGGGTCGATTCAAGGCCCTAGCTACTCTAGCAGACGACACATCTACTGACGCTGGAGACGAAGCCATCACTTCCGGTTTCCAAAAAGAATCGGTCACTTACTTTGACAAATTGTTTCTAACAAATGCAACATAAATATTGCAAAACAACACTTGAAATAGATGTATGATGAGTTTATCTACATTAAAAAAATTCACTTTGAACTAAAAATCGTCGAAAATCTATAGGAAACACTTCAGTTTTTCACGACCCGGCCAGAGACACATTCGAACACAACTTGTGTCACAAGCAAGCTTCGGAACAAGGAATTTCATGAAAAATTCATACGCCACACACTTTTATGTACCAAAACGTAGTACCAATAGGGACTTTTCACCCTTTAGACGTTATATATCAATCCACATTGGGGATTTCCCTTCATAGTCGGACAAGAAAAGTTAGGGTATCGGAGGTCAATTAGTGCCATTGTTTTAGCAAGGTGTGATCAACACCCTTATCAAAATCAACAAAATAAACAATGTTTTAGTAATTTTTGAACAAAATCCGTTTGGGATATTAAAGAAAAGTCTTAAATAAAGACAAAGAGGCAACAATCTTAAAATTGATGGGGTAGCCTATTTTTAGTGTTTTACGGCTGTAGCAGCGAATCAATCCTAGCGTCTTTAGCCAGGTTTTGTCATGCGGCAACACATATTTGTATATTATGTGTGTTTCATAGATATTTATCATGCACCAAAGAATCATAAGTTCAATATTAATAACCTACAAAAAAGTGTAATTCTGTGAAAATTTGTCTTTTTTTTTACTAACATTTGTTGACCCTGTGACCTTGACTTTGAAGTGAAGTCATTTATTCACTGATCATTTATGAAGTCTCATGAGTATACAACATCTTACTAAGTTTAGCTGTGATACTTGAAATAGGTTCTGAGATATTAATCCATTTGTAAGTTTTGCACAGACAGATGGCAGATGGCGGACAGACTGACTGATAGACAATGTTTTTATTTAATGTTATTTTTGGACTATTTAGAACTCCTCACACAGATTTGCAACAATCTTGATTTTTTTTGACAGGGGGAGAATGATAGAATGGGGGAGGTGGGTGGAGGGGGATGAGTACATAGACTCACATTTATTTTATAAAAAAACAAATCCAAACAGTTTGCTCTCAGTGCTTTCTTACCATGCATTTAAACACCCACATGTACTCACAAGGATTAATAGTTATGATATGGCATATAAAAATATTAAGCACAAATATTAAGCAACATGTTTGTACAGTAAAAAAACACAAACCAATAGCTATACAATAATAATAAATTATAAAGCTAATTGTGAGTATGAATTAAAATATCAAGGTGTTTCTCCTCAGGCCAAATTTTGTATTACATTCTTTGTAGATAAAGTACCAACTATCTAGGGACATCAACTTAATTCAGTTCAACACATATATTTATTATATCATGAAGGAATCGATAGTGTATGACAGGCATAATGCTTGCATAACTAGATTCCACTTCAATATTTCTTCAATTTCTTTTTAAATGTTAAAAAAAAATAATATTCAGGATATTTTTTTCATTATCCATACAGGCAAAATTTGGGCTGCCTTCTAAGTGAAAGCTTATGAAGACCTTCAAAATCTGATTTCCAAGGCTGTTATTGTTAAACTCTTATAAAACGTACACACACACATGTGCACACACACTCATGCCTATGCACTCTTTCTCTCTCAAACAAAAGTGACCAGATTTTTCATTCATTCTACAGGCAAAATAATGATTTTTCAGTGTACACAACTTTACACAAAGTCAGGAAATTCCACTTCAACAAGTGAACAAGACATTAACTGACCCTGCTCATCATGACTGCTTGCAAAAGACACCAAACCACCAAGACCAACATCTCTGATACTCACTTCTGAGCATATATGGAAGTTCATGACGACAAGGATAAAGTTATATAAGACAAGGGGCCATTTCAGTTGGAACGGTTCTCTGTTCTTCATGAGCTTGGGCCCTACATAGACGGCAAGGAGGTAGAGAGCGGAAAGAGCTAACGTAGGGGTGTAGCCGTGCATTAACAGCCAGTCCTTCACTCGCACATCTGTGGAACCAGAAAGAATGTTCACTGGTCAAATACTTGTTCACCTGTAGTTCAAGCAAGTCACAATACACAGATTTTAAAAAAAAAATCATTGTTCACTTATTTTTGTCACCTGGTTTTATTGTACTAGTATTATCGTAACACACTGATAGTATGCTACTCAGAGATTGTGCTTATAAATTTTTTTTTTTTTTTTTTTTTTGTGTGAGCGTTGATGCAATGTTTTCACGACAGTGGATGCAATAGGCCGGTTGGCATTAAACATGCGACTTTGAGGTTAGCTGAGTGTCACAGATCAATCATGCATAAGGGTAGGCACCCAACAGCCTCTGACATTTAGACTGTGGTCAGCGTCACTTTCAAGATGACTGTACAATCTTACTAGCAGGCTGTTAGCGGCAAAAAATCTATTGTCCTGAGTATTTGTGTAGAGGTATTACCAAAACTGACAGTGTTAGAGTGACTTCTGTGTCATATTTTGACAAAGAAAAAAATGTAAATTAATCATGTTACAGTAGTGCATAATCTTACAACAGCAAATACCAATCAATGTACTGACTGTGGCTGCTCAACTCAAGATGACATAGCAAGAATGGCATTTGAAAAATGTTAATTTAATACACAATTTCCCAGTACAGAAATGCAGTATTTATCACAAATAAGTATCAAGTAGTATTGTCTCCTTTGAAAAAATTAAGCTAGTTATTACCCGAGACAGAGTGAGCCCAGCTGTAAAATTGCTGGAACTCGCGTACTTTGTCTTGAACCAGCTCCATCTTGGCTTTTGCTCTATCTGCACACATAGACAAACACACATAAATAATTATGCACAATAACCTGGAACAATGATAGTACATTACAATGAACCATCATTTCTTATGAAGGGGACGTTTTCACTGAAATAGTAAATCTACACAAGATTTGGGGGAATGATTTATCTAGTGAGCTGCATCATGATGCAATCCATAATATAAGTCTGGGGAGAACAAGCTGTTTCTGTTGTACAGAAAGTATAAAAAGAGTAAAAAGGGTGAAAAGAGCAGCGAAAAGAGCGAAAAGGGCAGCGAAAAGAGCGAAAAAGGCAAAAATAAGCGAGACGGACTCCAAAATAGGAAACAGGAGACTAATTTAGCTCAACCCATAATAAAATAAGCAGTTTTAGGGTGAATTTGATTAATTATCAATGTATTTATGTGAAATTAGGTTCGAGCTATTCAGGGATGTCCCTTTGTAATGGAGCCCCTTGATCCAAGACCAGCAAAAAGCTGTTTCCAGTCATACACCAACGTTATCTCCAGCATAAAGAAAAAGAATTGCTTTAATAACTATACTGATGAATTTTACTTTACCTTCCCCTACATTTCCCTCCCCATTTCCCATTCCCAAAGTCCCCTTCCTCTGTGATGTGCAGTCCTGTTTGCCACCAGACACACTCAGAAGGATACTTTTTTTTAAAATTTGCTCACCATTCCCATGTTTTTCATAATATTGAGTTGTCCTGCTTATTCAAACATGTACATGTGGGTTTTTTTGGAGTTTATTTTAGTTACCCACCTCTTCCTATACCCCTTCAATGTACTCCCAAGTCGAGTATGTGTGAAAGTGTGCGCCCGAGTGCTTAGGGCAATCTGCAAGTTTTCTTATGTACATATGTATTACAATTTTATTATTATTCTGTCAATCTTTCCAAACGGGGACTCTGCCTTTTGACAATACATCACCCCATTCACTGTTCAGCATTCAGTATTTCAATCTGTCAAAAGTATGTGTTAACTTAAACTAGGCTTGAATGTGCTTCAAAGTATCAGTTCTTTGAAGTGAACTGTGAAGTCAGCAAGCCAAAGGCTTGATCCAGAGGTAACAAGACTAGTTGACTGTGGGTGCTCATTTGATGGAAGTCAACCTTGCAAATCAGTGCTGTTTATGGGTTTGAATATTTCAGGTTGTCAAAAACTTCCTTTTAAAAAAATATTTTTTATTGCCAAGTTTGTTACCGAGGCAAAATTATGAATCCTGAAAGCCAATGCTAATTGAAGTTAAACTTGCAAAATGTATAATTAAATGCAGCTTATGTATTTTAATCATTCAGGGTTTTTATTAATGCTGCTATGACAGCAAACTGTAGCAAAATCAATGCTCAATGGACCTTGAATGTCAATGCCAGCAGGCTGTACACTACCAAAAGCCCACAGTTTGTCGAATAATAGAATCCTATAGTCCTGCTCTAAAACAAAAGCAGTGTGGTATAGCCTGAGTACTGAAGACATAAATGCAGTAGACATTAGTCAATAGTATAACCCTTAACCGTAGTAGTATAGTATAGTACGCTAGCCTAGCAGCACAGCAGGGTCTGAGATTGTCTGGCATTGTTTTTCAGTTACTGACTGGCAACCAAGGCAAAACACCATGAGGGTAGAATAAGCCGTGACCCATTCAATGATGTATTCTAGGCCTCCATTCAATCATAATGTTAATTCGACACACGCTGTTTGCACAGGCAAGGTATTCCTTCAGAGCCCTCAGATCAAACAATCTATCACCGGTCTATTACACACCTATGGTAAGCATAGTAATTAGCATACACTAACAGCACTGAAAAATATAGACTAACTGCAATTATATGTTTTACAATATTTTTATTAGGACACAGGTTAAAATAAACTATTGTTATGTTGCAGCAGAAAGTACATTGTTTAGAACACTATTAACATCAGAATGTGTTTGTTGTTTTTTTTAATAAGTTTTTCCCTCCGCTAGATGCTTACACCTTGGATCACATGTAGCCCAATATCATTGTCGTTTTATTGCTGGTGATGAGAAAACTTGTAACACTGACTAATCAATTAATCACATGCCAATCATTTAAATATATATATGCTTTGTTTTCTGTGGGGTTTTGTATGTGATGCGTGATGAAGATCTAAAATGGAGAATTTACCTAGTATAAAGGATAGCGGTGGCCAGCTTGCTGAGGCATATGCTGTACAATTGATCATGAAGCCTAACTTAGAAAATTATAGATTTGCTTGCACTTTGAGCTAGTCATCATTTTTGCATGCACTTTGAATTAATTGTCATATTAAACTTATCTATAAACATTGGGTTGCTATCCAGATGGTTCTTGAATGAGTTGGCATTTTCAGTTAGTCGCATGATCTGTCCATCTCTTTAGTAAAACTTTGCAACAGAGAGAAAGAAAAAGCATGTGCTAACCTGGCTCATCTATAGCTATGACGTAAGGTTAGGCCTTAGTAGTGTCATCTAAGACAATGTACTGCAGATGCCTCAGCTTGCTGATACACTCTGTAAAAGTGATGCCTTGTCTTGTTCTCGGTATTATTTCCATTCACCTCTTCTTATTTGTTTATATTAACTTGATTATTGCGAATACCTGCAGTTTTGTGTGTTATTTCATGTTCGTTGTAGATGGACAAGAATGGAGTGTCCATGTATTCAGTGGGGCTGTATGCAATGACTCTTTTCTGATGATCATCACTAACAATTTCATTCAGCTCTTTATACTAGAATGTTGATCTTTGTGGGTTAAAAAAAAATACTTTTTCTACCAGTGCACTGACAATTGGAATACCAAAACAATGTACATATTTGCATTAGCAATATAGTTTAACAGAAATAATGTTTATATACCTATACTACATCTTGATCCATGTACCACATGCAAAGAAATCTCACAGCTAGAATCCTTACATAACAATATATGCCTAACTTCAACTGATAAAGCTGCATAATGATCTGAGTTAAGATTAGACAAAAAAGACGAGCATTTAAGATGTATAAGAAATACCTTTCTATCAAGTCCTTTTGAACTGGTGATGATGTTATATTATATAGTCCAAATCATTCCTGATGTATTCAGCAGTTTGAACATTGTTGCTATTAAAATCTGTCACTGGTGGATAATAAAATCCTTTGAGTTTAGGTAAATTTCTCTTGTTTACATTGTAATGATTGTAAACATAATGCATGATAATCTTTCTCAGTAAAATATTGCAATAAATACTGCAAGTTAATAGAAATTATGGATCTGCAGTTCCTTTGGAAAACAGGTAATTTTTCACTTTTCATATAAAAATGTGCTAATGAAACAAGGTGACAAGAATTCTCCAGGTAATTATCACCCTGTTAGTCTCACCTCGGTTGTATTCAAGGTATTTGAGGGCTTCATTAGAGATCAGATGCACTGTGCTCCCATTTCATCAAGAATGTTAGGTAGGTTGGGTGTGGGCGCGCCACAGGCTGCGACTACACCTTCCACAGGGGAGGCGGCCCAGAATTTCCCGATAAAAAGGGACAATAAAGCATTAAAATCTTAAAAATCTAAAAAATCTGAATGTCCTTAGAACTACAGGATGACCAGTTTGGCTTTTCCAGGGGTAGGTAATGTGTCAGTTGTTGGTAACAATAAATGACTGGATGTCCTCCCTGGATGAAGGCATCCCAGTTTGATGTAGTATATCTTGATTTAGTAAGGCATCTGATACTGTTCCACATCTCAGACTTTTATAGAAACTAAAAGGTTATGCATAGGTGGCAGTCTACTTACATGGATTATGAGTATTCTGACTGACAGGACTCAGTACGTCACAGTTAACAGTAACAGTACTGACAAAATAAGTGTTACAAGCGGTGTCACACAAAGGAGCGTGTTAGGGCCGACACTATTTATATATTTTATAAATTACATGCCAGAGAAGGTAGAGTGTGACATAAAGATATTTTCTGATGACACAAAAGCATATGCAGAGGTTGATGAAAGTGAGGAGTCTAAGAAGAGAATGCAGAAATGTATTTAAGTTGGTTGAATGGACTGAAACATGGCTACTTAAATTTAATAGTGAAAAATGTAAGGTGTTGCATTTGGGCAAAAATAATCCTCAGCATGAGTATTTTATGAGTGACGGTAAAGAAAGGTGTAAGATTGAGATGACTGGTGCGGAGAGGGATCTTGGGAGTTACTGTGGATATAAAGCTCAGTTTTGAGAATCACCTTGAGAGTACTGTTAAGAAAACTAACAAATTTCAGCCCTACTTATAAGAGTCATATGTAATACGTCCCATCTTGGAGTAAGCTAACTCTATCTGATCTGGTGTCCATATTTAAGGAGGCATGTTGACTTGATCGAGGGTGTCCAGCACAGATTCACCGGGAAGATATGTGGAATGTCAGGACTATCCTATGAGGAGAGATTGATGTCACTGAGGTTGCCCAGTTTAGAGTACAGGAGAGGAAGGAGTGATTTAATTGAAATTTTTAAAATTGTGCACAATTTTTACGATCCTTTAACCACTTCTTTTTTAAATTTCAATGATTATAACCCGAGGTCACAAATTTAAACTTATTAAAACTTTTAATAATACTCGCAAATGTAAACAGTATTTGACTAATAGAGTCGTAACCCCTTGGAATAACCTGAATGCCAAGGCTGTGGATGCTAAATTACTCAATATGTTCAAGAACTGTATAGACACGTTATTTAAAAAAATATATATATTATATAATGGACATACTGACTACTACAATCTGGAGTCTAACAGGTTCGAATTTGGTAAGTACTGAGGCCTGGGGTCTGGGTATTGAGACCCTCATCAAGATTTAATATGAGGGCCAAAGGCTGTTACTGTGTTAGCCTATGCCGAACTATGCTATGCCGTATGGTAATTATTTCTAATATTTGTAGATCTATATAGCTAATGTTACACTATAGTATAACTCTGTCTCTCCATTGTAAGTACTACGCCTGCAAATCATAACTTTGATAAGGCATCACACTACTATATAATAGATCAAAGATGAGTGTAGAATTAGAATATGACGATTTCAACGTCCCCAGCATCATAATCATTCGTTCAAGGCGAACCATCCATGGAGTCGCTTCCCTTGTATTAGGTTATCGGTCTCACTCGGACCAACAATCCTCTTAATAGAAGTACATCTCGAATTTAGAGATATGCCACTCACCTAAAAACACAATCCAAATCAACACGAGGATCACAAAACTCGATCAAAACAAACAAACTAGACCGAAATTGCCGGTTAAAAGAAAAGATAATTACTTCCTCAGAAGGCTTCACTGCGGAAGAGAAGAGTCGATTTAAATAAAACCTACTTGATGCTTATGTGGCAATTGAAATAAAACTTGAAAGCGAATAAATTTCAAAAAACGCACCTCGTGGATCGTCTGGCTCGTCACAGCATGCAGTCCAACCACGCGGAGCAGGCCAGAGCGAGCAAAATTTTGGCCGTTGCCAGAGACAACACACCTAAACTTCAGCCGGTCACTTGCACGGTTCCGGTGTCATTCGAGTTTGCGCCCTCTAATAAAGTACTCAAGCGTAACACAGGCACATTATTTTCTATAAATGAGCCTTAGTCCTTATAATTGGGTCCCTTATAATTTTATCCTGGCATTGAGATATAAATAATAATGAAATATTATTACTATATATTTTTAAAACATATTTAAATTTAACAATTTACTTTCTCAAAACAGAACACATTGATATTTGTCCTTTGGAGAAAAAAACACTTTGTCCATATTAAACGTAGGAACAGGGATTTCTTATACTGTTGTTAGCACCGGGAGCAATTAAAAATTGTGTTCGTTCGTGTGTGATTGAACTTTGATCTCTTGATCTCTTCGCCGGTGTCGATCTTGGTTGACGATGGAAATAATGCATATCACGCTATGCAAAAGGGGTATCTGGCACACAGACAGACCACACAGACAGACAGACAGACACACACACACACACACACCCACCCACACACACACCTACACACACACAGACTCACAGACTGCATTAATATCACCACAACCAACGTGACGTGCGCGTAATATCGCACGACACCACGCCACCATCATCATTATGTATTGCCACACACTATAAGCTTACATACCTATAGCGTGCATATATACATTGTACAAGTTAATTGGATTATATATTTAAATTAATTTCTTTATTTTAAATTTTATTTTATAATGTTTTATATTATAATACCATGCAGATTGAACCTAATTATAACTCATTCGTATAGGTAGGCCTACTGGTGATTTAAAACATATTCAACCAGTCAATCAGTCAGTCAATCAGTCAGTCAAAGGGTACTTGCACTCGATTTTAGAACAGGGGAACCGAATTGCATGCTGACTTGTGTGGAATCAGAAGGTGCATGAGGAATGTTAGGCATTTGCGTGGTTAGTGAAGCAGTTGTCACCAAAGAAAACACTTGGATCAACAGCTATGGTTGTCATCACTCTTGAGTTTTGCGTCATAGCTCGCTTCTGTTTTTCTTATTGATAAGTGTTGAAATGGGACATAACTATATTGGCTACCATACATGCAGCATGGCGGAGACTAGACGACCGAGACCTCGATCTCCCTCAGACTCTCCTCTACGAGCCCTTCTCCCGCTCTGGGATACGCACTGCGCAGCTGAGACTTGCCAGGGCTCCACTGGTGACAGGTAGCCTACTCGGTGAGTCTCAGCTAAAATGTGTGATAGGGAAGTCTCGTCTAGTCTCAGCTACACGGTATGCATAACTCTATCATAACCGTACTGCGTACACTATGATGCCACAAATTGCCTAGCCTGTCATAATAATAATAATAATAATAATAATAATAATAATAATAATAATAATAATAATAATAATAATAATAATAATAATAATAATAATAATAATAATAATAATAATTAAAACTGCTAATATCAATGAGTATTAAAGATCAAGGAACGACAACTGGCAGCCCACAACGACCCACGAATATTGCATCTACAGGAATGGGTAGATAAGCCTATACTTTAAAATGGAGTAGTAGTCGTAGTAGCAGTAAGACATTTGATACGGGTAATACGACCAAAGAGTCTATTCATTAGATAGGTGTGTGTGTGTGGGGGGGGGGGTGTTTGTGTGTGTGTGCGTGAGGGTGTGTGTGTGTGTGTTTGTGTGGATGGGGGGGAGGGAGGGGTCAGTAAGGGTGGGTGTTACACTCGATCGATGTTGGTGTTTTTGTATCAGTATTTGTTTCAGCCCCGATGCTTGAAATCCTGATAGGTGTAACTCTGGATTCGTTTATCCACGCAACCCGTTCAATCAGCATACAAGTCACAGAGTCGACGTATGAAGTTTTCCACTTTTATTCAGCACACATCAACAACTGCATACAATCGCTTTTTCCACTCTCAACTTTTTACTTTCAACACACTATCAACAACCTCCTTTCACAACACAGTATGTCCATTATATTTTTTTTTTTCTCTCAACTCGAGATGATCTCAGGACGTTCTAGAATGACGCGTTACAACCAATCAGAATTAACTTCGTCATCATTGTTTTACGTCATACAACCTGCCTTTCTGTCAAAAGAATGTTCTCAAATATCCCGAAACTTCGATCGATAGTAAACATGCAGATCTAGAGAATTCTCCAATAATATCGACTAACGAAAATTATCAACGTTATACAAAGCTTCTTCTAACAACAATGCAAACTCAAATCAAAGGTAAACACACTCTATTATTGCTTGCTTTGCCAAATAAAACGAACAGATCTATCGCGCGCGCTTCACACATAATATCGTGCACATTTCACACGCACCATCATGCGCGTTTCAACGTAACAGTGGGAATGGGGGCTAAAACGTGGGAGTGTGAATGTCCTTAATTGTTACTATATAATTATACATATTCTGTGCGTTTGGGGGGGGGGGGGTGGGAGAAAGGGAGAGGAGGGGACTACTAAAATCCTGTTGTCCCTGATACTCAGTCACAACCCTGCTTTGCCGCAGATGTTTTTTTTTATTTTAATTTAAAAAAAAAAAACACGCGTTGTTTTACGCTATAGAACGATACTCCATATATTATGTTTGTGCTTATACTGAGTATCATACATCTACCAGTACTTCAAGAAAGTCAAAGCCAAAGCATTTTTATTCCACAAAAACAAAGCATTCCTTCCTCCTTAGCTGTCTCAGATACTCTGTGCGTGTTAGTGCTTTGTTTTCTCATTCAACTGATTGCAAGCACTTGCATGCCGTGTGCAATTCTTCAGTCTCATCTTTCTTTCACACAGTTAAATGACGAACAGTGCACACTTAACTCGCGTGTCAGTAATATTCAGTCAATGAAAAATCACGTAGTAAATTTTCTGTCCTCAAAAAACGACAGGTAGGAAATACAGGTACTTGATAGTTATTCTGTAAAAATCAAAATTTGTGGGTAATAATACTTCTTTTGATTTTAAAAGAAAAAAAAAGTCCGATTTCAAAATCGGCCGATATTTTTGTCCTTGTTGCTTATAAATCAGCTCTATGTTTACCTTGAAGCTGCATGATTCCAATATTAATATTAATGCGAATAATTGTAATGCCATCGATTTAAGGACTTGTTAATTAGTTTATTTGTTTTAATTTATGTGTCGTTATATATAACCACCGTATACAATTGCATAGTGTAGCGTTGGAGATTTTGGGTCGGAGAAATGTAGGTTTAATAAACTTACGAATTATTTTGTATTGCAGCATGGAGTCCCTGAGAAAATCCTACACATACTACATGGACGAAGTCTCAGGTAAGAAGACTATATAGGAACTTCAATTTTATTCATTAATGTTACATTTACTGTAGACGAAGATACACAGACAATTTGGGAGAAGGCAAAAAACTGCATTTGATTAAAACCGTAGTCATAGAGCTGTCATAGAAGTACTGCGATTCGATCAACCATTATAATAGCGGCGGTAATTGATCGATATGGTTCCGTCAGTGGTTCGAAGAAGGAGAAGCGGACTGATCCAAGACTTGAAATTCGAGGCAAGGACTATACACGGTCTTCGGCGAGACTGAATGTCGATGATCCCCTTCCGACCTCCCAACCACACATTTAAAGCCTGATGTTGATGTTACAGATCCACGCACCAAGGACTGGCTGTTGATCGGTTCACCATGGCCCACCATCGGATTAGTCCTTATGTACTGGATGGTGGTCCACTTCGGGCAAAAGGTCATGGCCACTCGCAAAGCCTTCGAGCTCAAAGAAGCCATGATTGTCTACAACCTTCTCCTTGTTGTACTTAGCGCTTATATGGTGAAAGAGGTGAATCAGTTTGATCGTCTTCTTCTTAATCTTATATATATAGCGGATTTCCAGCTCATGAGCTGCTCAAGGCATTGGCCGATACAGGATCTAACTCAAGCTGCCTGAAAATGTCCCACTACAATCGGAATTTGATATAAATAGATCTTAAATCGGAGTCTGAAATGTTTGATTGATTGATTGTTGCTTTAGGTCCAGCGGACTCTTCCGAGCCAAATCAGGACCGGACAACCCCCGATCCGCATAAAAGATCTGCTGAAACAACCCTAGTGGGAAAATTGAATGCCCTCCACCGGCCAGTCACTTTACAATAAAGACATCCCACGCAGGGGACGGCTGAGGCTTTACCCCAACTACTCGAACCCCCGGTTACAAAAACAAAATAGAATACAAACATCATTATAAATTATCAACAAAACATACACATATAAAATGCCTACATTGCTAAATAATAACATCATAGGAAGCCCTAGTGACAACCGGCAGAAAGCGTCCAACACTCCCAAGCTGATCCAACAGACCTCATACACAAACAAGGGGTCTTGTCCAGGAAGAGTTTTCAAGAAAAAAGGTAGGTCATTGATCTAGCGAAGAAGAAGATAGTATAGCAGAGTGATGGGACAGAGCAGGAATGGGAAAGAGTAAATGAGGAAGACAGCGACAGTGGGAATTTAAAGCATTAAATTTCCAGAAAGTGGGGATACTATTTATACTGAAACCCCCGGCACCCCAACGGGGGTACTGTTGCCGCAGTGAATTGGTCATGCCTACAAAGGCAAGACAGGTTTTCAACTGGGGCTTTCACTTTTCCCTTTATAGGTTAGAACAATCTACAATGGCAAGATTGCTCCATGACCCCAAGGGGTGTCTGAAATGTTGATGAGAACACCTCAAAGATAAGAAGTTTCGCCATAGTCGGAACTAATTAAAGTAGTAAACGAAAGTGAATATAATCTGACTAGAAATGGGGGTTAAGGAGGCAGGGAAGCATGTAGGACGGAACTAAAAGACAAAATTGTTTTTCTGAAAACAATTCTGGAAAACAAGAGCTAGTCATCTAGATATAATCTCAAATAGAAGCTTGTGATCAGGTTTTGTGAATCATTCGGATTTATGCAACTTCAGTTTTGATAATCACGGGGAAAAAAATAGATAAAAGTCAATAACGTTAATTAGAGTGTATATTCATTTTAAAAGTTAAATCTGCCTAGAATTTACATTTGCAGTCATCATTTTTGCTCATTAATTGTCGTCATCGTCATCTTCGTCGTCGGTGATCGAAGATATATACTCGTATGGAACACAGAAAGTTGTAAATAGAGCTTGTTTTAGGGATTTCTTTTGTAATTGTTTTTATTTTTATTTATTTATAAAACTTTATTTTTTTTTCCAGTTTATGATATCTGCGTGGCTTAATCCCAAGTTCAACGCGGTTTGTGCCGTTGTGGACCTCTCAGATGATCTTCTCTCCCTTCGAGTAAGTCAACAACTCAATTAACATGCATTTGCTGATATTACGGAGATAGCCTAAGTTGACTGCTCGCAGCAGACCTACAAAGAAGAATACAAAGCATCTTGATGAGGTGCTACATAAGACTTCTTTACTTTTCCTATACCCAGCACATCACCAACGAAGAAGTCCGATGTAACATCACACAAGCCATTGGACAATACGATGACATGTTCATAGTGGTGAAGAAACGGAAACTCCGATGGCATGGTCAGGTCACCAGAGCAGCAGGCCTTGCAAAGACATCCTGAAAGGCACTGTGCTAGGAGGCAGAAGAAGAGGGAGGCAGAAGAAGAGGGAGACAGAAAAAGAGTGGGATGACAACATTCGAGAATGGACTGGCTTGATACAGAGCAAAGCCCTGAGGGATGCTGAAGACGGATAAAGATGGAGTTTAGAGTACGCAGATTAAACGATCATCTATGGTACTCCAACGACTTTCGCGTTACGGGATATACGATAGGATAGGCTAGGATATGAAGTTGACTGCACAGAATTTCATATTATGGCTGGATGACATTGACAGTATGTCATGCTCTAACAATACAGATTTATCAAACTCAGTATGTATACAATACTCCGGGACCCCCAAAGAAGTTTTTATATGTAAAATACGTGTATCAGAACCGTAATTTAATCTGGTGCGTTATAATCTCCTTTCGGCCTTCAGTCCTCTCTCTTCTCCTAATAATCAATCATTGAGGCATTATACAAGTTGGAAGCCTAAATAATGGATCGATAGCACAGCAGCATAGATAACACACAGCAATTGGTATTATCAATAACAAGCCTGTGTGTTATTTACCGCTGTGCAAACGAGGATCCGCAAAATAGACGTCCAACTTATGTGTAATGCCCCTGTGACCCATGATCGAAGTGGGAGAAGAAATATAATAAGTCCATCCCAGCTTCATACCGCGCGGCTGATATTATAGTATAGTCTCAGCGACGCTGTATGTTCGGGGCCTATGACGGAGGAGTTAGTGCGGTATGATGGCGCACGTTGTGTTTAATAAAAAAGTTGCCATTTTCACTGTTCCTTTTAGCTATAGGATTGCTCTGGTGGTTCAGTGTTTACTCCCTACCCCTTGTTCTCTGGGATGGTATATCCCCGTCTGCCATATCGCAAACAGAGGGTGTAGACGTTAAACTTAAATGTTCATGTTCTTTTATGCCTCAGCAGTCTCTGATACTCTGTGCAAGTGGTGGGGGAGTTCCGTTTGCAATTTCTTACATGGGAGTTGGAACAAGCGTCGCGCCTTTATGGCTTGACGGTATTGCAACACTGCAATAATGGTGAATTGGATGCAGTCAATTCTAAATTTAAAAAACAAACAAACATTGATTTTCTCTTCCGTCTTCTGTATAAGCGATCTCTTCAGATTGCCGCTTCGACTGAAGAAAAAGCGCGTTATAGCATCCTATATTAATAGAACTAGTAGTCTTTCTCGAACAGGCACTTGTAGACGGTTTGAATACATGGAAGCCATCGGGATATAATTACTAGTCCCCGTGTTATTTATAGATGTCGGTGAAATATTGTTTTTGTTCATAATTATCTTTGACCCTTATTATTATTTATCATTCCTAAACTGTCGTTTTAATCAGTTCTGACAATCACAAGTAATAATTTTATGCATTTTTTAGAATTGTAAAAAAAAAATTGTTTATTTTGTTTTAATGTAATTGCACGATTCATATTAAAATTATTGTTTCAGCTGGCCAAAGCGGTTTGGTGGTATTATTTTTCCAAACCTTTGGAGTTTGCTGACACCGTAAGTCACGTCATTACAAAATAAAGTAGCTTAGTTGCTTGATAATGATCAATAATGGTTCAACGGGCACGATTTCCAGGGCCCCAAGACCACACATTTCAGCATCACAGAGCCTTGTCAAATACCCAGCGAGTGTTACTACACAGAAATAAATCTTTCACTAGAAGGGTAAAGCCCAAATGACTCAAACACTCCTTATGAAACTTGCAAGATTTAACATGAAAATGAGGGCCCAGAAAGAAAGGGAAAAAACCCCAAAATGAAACGGTGGCATTAAAATACCCACTTTGATTTTTCGATGCACTTGACCTTGAGATGGCCTTAACCTTCGGCTCCAAATACACTAATTAAAGATCAAATAAACTAAAGCAAAAGTTGATAAATGCCCTCCCCCCTCTCCTTCCCCCCCCCCCAAAAAAAAAAGAAAAAAGAAAAAAAAGAAAAGGCAACTGATCTTGCATGTGATGACCTTGACCTTCATTGGCATTACTCTTATGATGACCTTGACCTTCACATGACCTCTGATGCTCAATGTTGTTACATACTATGGGTAATATACAACCATTCCACTGTACAATGAGAAATTATTTAATGTTTTTGCAAGACCTAAAATGACTTTGACCTTCAAGAACATATATGAAAGATCAATCTATCATCTATAAATACAAAAAGCTACGAGTTTATATCTATTACAGTTTGGGGTCAAGGTCACTTCAAAGTACCTATACTTTGACATTGGTGTGGTTGACAAAATTTGCACAATATGTGTCTCATCGATATATATCATGCATCAAAGAGTCATAAGCTCAATAGCTTAGTAAACAATTGAAATTTTGTGATACATTTTATTTTTGGGACTAAAATTTGTGGACTCTATGATCTTGACCTTGAAGGGAAGTCATTCATTCACTGATCATTTTCGAGGTTTATGGATACACACCATCTAACAAATTTGTTTGTTTGTGATACATAAAATCAGTTCCGAGTACATCGCCGACTTTAAACCTTTGCACAGACAATCGGACAGTAGTCGGACAGACACTTTTTTTGGAAGGTGGGGACGGGGGCAGGGGGGGGGGGGTGAGAGGGAGGAGAGGAGGGGGGATATCATTTTTGGTTTATTTCAGACTCATCTCGCAAAGATTTGCAAAACATCTGAGTTTGTGGTGAGTACAAAGACTCACATTGCTGCACGCCTGCGGTCAAAAATTCCGGTTTGACATCAATCGATAAATTCATTTATCAGGGTTGATTCTAAAAATAGCACCGTTGGGAAAGTGTGTAAAATAGGTACAGTTGTCTTTTATTTACAAAGCAAGGAAGAGACGCCAAAAGCTCTAAAATCAGTTTGAGCAACGATCACCAATTGTATCATTCATATGACAACAATGCAGTTAATGCATTTATTATTTTTATGGTTATTTTCATACTTAGGCTTACTATTTTTGTTTTGCATTGCCGGAAACAAAATTTCCAAAGTGAACCTTTGGACGAATACATTTCTTATGTCTTATTTCCTAGGTTAACTCATTGTCACAAAAAGTACAAGAACATCCTTCATACCCATGGCCCTTTATGCAAACGTTGCTTTAAATGCCAATTATGCTGATCACCTACAAAAGAATTTCGAATAATAATAATAATTAACAACCGATGCTATGTCTGCCAGAAACGGTTCAGTCTTCTTCTTCTTCTTGATGTTGAGGACCCATTATTAAAGTGTTTGACCATTTAAATTTTTGTGAACAAATATTTATTACATAACGCTTTTCCAGCTCAAGGCCCTGGGCATGGCCGATACAGGATCTAACTTAAGCAGCCTGATACCCCACACTTTGAAGCCTTTGGGCACATCATCTGAGACAATTACTGAGCACAATCCTGGATTACATTACATTACATTATTATTGCTTTAGGTCCAGCGGACTCTTCTGAGCCAAATCAGGACCGGACAACCCCCGATCCGCATAAAAGATCTGCTGAAACAACCCTAGTGGTAAAACCGAAAGCTCTCCACCAGCCAGTCACTTTACAATAAAGACATCCCACGCAGGGGACGGCTGAGGCTTCACCCCAACTTATCGAACCTCCGTTTACAAAAACAAAATAGAATACAAACATCATTATAAATTATCAACAAAACACATACATATAAAATGCCTACATTGCTAAATAATAACATCATAGGAAGCCCTAGTGACCACCTGGCAGAAAGCGTACAATATTCCCAAGCTGATCCAACAGACCTCATACACAAATAAGAAGTCTTGTCCCAGAAGAGTTTTCAAGAAAAAAGGTAGGTGAAAGCTAGTGAAGAAGAAGATAGTATAGCAGATTGATAGAACAGAGCAGGAATGAGAAAGAGCAAATGAGAAAGACAGCGACAGTGGGAATTTAAAGCACTAAATTTCCAGAAAGTGGGGATATTATTTATACTGAAACCCCTGGCACCCCAACGGGGGTACAATCCTGGATGACCAGGTACGGGAGAGAAGGGACCAAGTTCATTCTGGCTCCTATAAGTTGTTGAGGGGGTTTCACAGCTGTAGTCTATAACTCAGGTAAAACTTGCAGAGTTTACCAGCCTGTTCAGCCAGTGTAATTATTTTAGCGTCGATGTCAAACTCCTCAAAAGTCAATGAAGAACTTTTTAGCTGGGAAATTTGTGTCTGGAGTACATTTAATGTTGATTTACAATGGTATCAGAGAACTTACTACAGAGATATAGGCTATAGCTCAATTTCTCTGATCGCCTGTATTATAACTATAGTTATGTGTGTGTTGACCATCAGATCTTCTTTGTGCTGCGAAAGAAGACAAACCAGGTGACATTCCTGCACGTGTACCACCACACTACTATGCCCCTCCTCTGGTGGATCGCAGTTCGATTCGCGCCCGGAGGTGAAGGTCAGTAACCAGCCATTGACAATTCATATTATTTAACACGTACATCAAACATGCTGTCACTTTTCTGCTTAGAGCGAAATTTTTGTAAATAACTAAATACATTGCCAGCAAAGAGACATTTGAAGCTATGTTCAAACAGATCCAAAGCAAAGTGTGGATGAGAAAGGACGTTCATAAAGGCTTCACAGCCTGTTTCGTCCTCAACCACTCAGCTACTACATGTAATAGCACTTGTCTGTCAGTGTTAAAAAGGATAGTAACTATAGGAGAATAGGGAGGAAGTGTAGAGGAAGATTTTTTAAAAATGTTCCTTTTAATGAGTAATGCCCTAGTAATACAATTGATTGATTGATTGATTTATTGTTGCTTTAGGTCCAGCGGACTCTTCCGAGCCAAATCAGGACCGGACAACCCCCGATCCGCATAAAAGATCTGCTGAAACAACCCCAGTGGGAAAATTGAATGCCCTCCACCGGCCAGTCACTTTACAATAAAGACATCCCACGCGGGGGACGGCTGAGGGTTGACCTCAACTACGCGAACACCCCGGTTACAAAAACAAAATAGAATACAAACATCATTATAAATCATCAAAAAACACATACATATAAAATGCCTATAGTGCTAAATAGTACAATCATAGGAAGCCCTAGTGACCACCCGGCAGAAAGCGTCCAACACTCCCAAGCTGATCCAACAGACCTCATACACAAACAAGGAGTCTTGTCCAGGAAGAGTTTTCAAGAAAAAAGGTAGGTCATTGATCTAGCGAAGAAGAAGATAGTATAGCAGAGTGAAGGACAGAGCAGGAATAGGAAAGAGTAAATGAGGAAGACAGCGACAGTGGGAATTTAAAGCACTAAATGTCCATAAAGTGGGGGTACTATTTATACTGAAAACCCCCGGCACTCCAACGGGGGTACTGTTGCCGCAGTGAATCTGTCTTGCCTATAAAGGAAAGACAGGTTTTCAACTGTGGCTTTCACTGTTCCCTTTATAGGTTTGAACAATCTACAGTGGCAAGATTGCTCATGACCCCAAGGGGTTAGTAATACAATATATGAAGCGAGAGGTAATGGACAACTTTTCAACACGAAGGGCAGAGAAATTGATTAAATTTTAATGCTGGCTTTAGATGACATTTTCTGGTTCTTCTTAAATCTTAGGTTGAGCAGCCTAAATCATTTAATGATTTTATTTGCTGCTACTATGGGCGAGTGGATGTATGGGTGTACGAGGGTTGCCGTACTTTCTGTGGCGAATGGATTACACTTGCTATGACTAAGCCCAAATTTATTTTTGTTTGCAGCTGCCTTTCCGGCCACAGTAAACTGTTTTGTACATGTGATTATGTACAGCTATTACATGCTGACTGCCTTAGGACCTTGGATGCAGCCATACCTGTGGTGGAAAAAGTACCTTACCACACTTCAGTTGGTCAGTAGATTTTAAGACAGACCAAAATTCTACACTATTGCCTATCGCCCAGTCCAATGTACCCTTGAATAGAACACAACCCCATCTCGCAGAGACATGCTCGTAGTTTCACCTATATAACCAACCGCTCTGCAATGTCTCACTTTAATTGTGATACCATATAGAACATTAGATGTCAGATTTTATTTTGTATACGTGAGCATTTAATAAGTGAAACGTTTACTCACAATTCCATTCTGGAAATCAAACTTGACAGTTATGTGAGCATTTAATAAGTGAAATGTTTACTCACAATTCCACTCCGGACATCAAGGTCTTTAATTTGCATATTTTACTTGCTACGATCTCGATTTGTTAATTAAATTTTTATCTATAGATCTAAAATCTTTAGATCTGTAAGTTTTTATGTAGTTGTACATTTAACTTTGAAGCCCAGATACAGTTCTAAAATAGACCCATATTGCAGAAGTTTTAAATTTAATAAAACGCAACCATCTGTTTGTGTAAACAGTAATTATTTTTACTTTCACTTTAACATAAGGTCATACTTTTAAATGAACTAGAAGGTAAAAGCCCATAGGACTTACTTGCTCCTTTTGGAGCTTGCAATATTTAACATGAAAATGAATGCCCAGAAAAAAATAAAATGGTGGCATTAAAATACAAAGTAATACCAGCTTTGATCTTTCAATGCTCTTGACTTGACCTCCAGCTAAAAAAAAACAACCACTCATATACAATCAATTGTCCATTGGTGGGTTTTTTCCCACTCCTTAAAATTATAAAATGGAAGTGAGCTCACTCCTTAGTTTCATTGCAAATGGGGAGCCCTGATCTATTATTTCTAAATTCAAGTTTTGATTTTTTTTTTCAGTCTCTCATAGTTTATGAATAAGGTCATTTCAAAGTACCTATATACAAGAATTTGGACAAATCCAGTGACCTTGACCTTGGAGCTAGGTTGACCAAATTTCCATAGTATGTTTCTCATTGATATCTATCACGCACCAAAGAATAACAAGTTTATTATTAATAACTTGGGGAAAAATTTAAATTTTGTAAAAAAAACACACCTGTCCTTTAAAAAAAAAAAAAAGTTGACCTTGTGGCTTTTATCTTTAAGTTAAGTCACTAATTCACTGATCGTTTTCGAGGTCTCTGTATATACACCATCGAAGTTTGGTTGCGAAAAATAAAATAAGTTCCAAATACTTCGCCATTTTAAAGTTTTGCACAAATGGACGGTGGACAGACGGACGGAAGAACATGTTTTTGTTTTTTAAATGTCATATTTGGACTATTTAGGACTCATCTCAAACAGATAAGCAAAAATCTTAACATTTTTGGGGGGAGGGGAAGGAATGAGGGGAGTGGGGGGGGGGAGGGAAGGTGAGTGCATAGACTCACATTACCATGCGGGATTAAGAAAACAAAAAGTGCGCTTCCATTGAGAAGGTTTGAATATCACTCTTTAGTAAGGGACTAGAATGATTTGATACACATTATACACACAATTATGCTTTGATGCTATTGCTTTCTCTGTGTTCAGATCCAGTTCTTTATGGTCCTGATCAAAGTGAGCTACATCCTGTATGTTGACTGCCCTTACCCTAGAGGTTTCCAACAAGCTCTCTTCCTCTACATGCTGAGCCTAATTGCCCCTCTTCTCAAACTTCTTCTATCATACCTACCACAGGCGTCCCTCCTCTAAGGGGCGTGAATACAAAGCCGACAAGGTCCATATCAACGAACGAGAGGAAAACAATGCTGGGTTTCCGGATTTAGGTAGTGTCATCCATCGCCAACGTACTGTCAGAAGGGAAAATTGATGGCTTTAATTAAGTGCGTAATTAATCAAGTTTTAATCACTGCGAGATACTGTTCAGCCGCTGTTATGCATGTTTTTAAAAAACTGTCACGTTTATTTTAAAAATCACGTGTGTGTGCATACTGACATGTGTGTGTGGCTGTTGCCTCCATACCCTCACACCAAACTCTTTCTTATTCTTACTATTTTGACGTTTTTCTTGTTGCACTCCGAGCATTTGGTAATGAAGATGCATTATAAATCATCATCATCATCATCATCATCATCATCATCATCATCATCATGTGTGTTTGAAAATGCAATATTCCTTTTGTTTATTTTTCTTATTAAATGTTTGTTTTAAAAAAGTGGTCGGAGTCTAAATGGGCAGTTTAAAAAAGCAAAGTTGTTTAATTATGTACTTTGGTGATTGATGTAAAAACTTGGAAATGCATCTTGGTGATTCTGAATTACGTTATTCCCAGTTGGCCAAAGGAAATTACACGAAATACTCCTTAACTCTTTTAAGTTATTTTTATTAAACGAGTCTTGGTAAGAAAACAAACAATCCTACAAAGCGAGTACAAGCATTGTGTTATGCGTGCATGTGATCAGTAGTACTGGGGCTTTTTTTGTTTGTTTTTTTGTTGTTTCTCTCATTTTAAGTTTTGCACTGAAGTTTAATTTTCTGCGTTCGCTTGGTAATGTCCTGTATTGAAAATATTGTATTAAAGATTTTATGTATTTATTTTTTTTAAAATGTTGTCTTCTATTTAAAGCGCAGGACAACTCCTTGCCATTTAAATAGGCAAAAAGAAAAAAAAAGTCTGTTAACAGTAACATAAAAAAAAACAAAGGGTCGGTCAGCCTTTTTCACCTTGAGAGCAATTTTTTTGCTTTGGTTTTCTTTTTTCCAGAAGGTTAAAAAAAAAGTTTAGGGTCGGGCAATTAGAGTTGGTCAGGATACTGTAAACAGACTTTTTTTTTTTTTTGGCCTTACCATACGCACTTATACACACAGAGAATTATTTATTATGTTATAAACTAAAAGTAATCTATAATGTCAAAACACATTTAATTTATTCAGATAAACTGACAAATTGGAAGTGGCCTTGTGATCACTGGCGAGTTTTTTTCCCTTTTTGATTTTTTTGTTTCATACAGCCACTCCCAAACTCATTGCCTTTCACGCAATTCCAATACAGTTTCATTGTTATAAAGTAAACAGAATACATCACCTCTGCAGATGTTAAACATTTAGCTCAAGAAAACGATTTGGTTGTGGTCTTACACAATTGTAACTGGCATAGCTTTAACAAATTCTTAGAATCATTGTAGCCAAACCGTCATGTAAATAATAAATTATGACAGGTGTCAAAAGAAATATAAGGAAGAAGAAACGGATACAATCAGTTCTGCTGACAATATCAAAACAATTGCAATAATTGATTTAAAAAAAATTAAAATTCTGTTTCCTGTATTTCTGTCATTGAACACACAGAATATAAAATGGAAGCCTTAGTTTGTTGAAGCCTGAATTGTTTCATAGTTTTGCAAATACAAGATGCAACTTTAGACATGATAAAATTGGCAGTTCCATTCTGTTCCACAATAACGGTTCAATTCACAATTAAGTACACAGCTATTTTTGGCGTCAAGACTTGCTTAGTAAGTATATTGTACAAGTTCTTTATTACATTTAAACTCCATAAATGCTCCATGAATTATGCTTCATGAGTGAAAAAGTCAAATATTCTATTTCTAGTATAAGCAAAATACTGTATCACATACAATATTCCTTTTCATACTAAATGTGATTTTAAGAGACAGCAAGCAGTTTAAATGGAACATTACAACACTGGATGGTGGAACCTATCACAGAATTCCCTATGAAAATATCTTGTTTCCAAATAACCAGCTTCAAAAACAAGACAACAGCAAAACACTCAAGAACACTAAAGGTACAGCAGTCGTAAAGAAGTAATACAACAAGTACTATTCTATTGTTTCTGATTTTAAGTCTAGTTAGAAATGGGTTTTTTTCCTCACACCTAAACACCTACAAACATGTGTACCCTATCACGTGTTACTATTTCACAAGTGTAACTAATTTTATCTATTACTGTATGGAACAAATGTACACAAACACACTCAGAAATCATCCGACACATGCAACAACTGTGGCAAGTCTACAACATTATTTTTGCTATCAGGACGTTAACAATTATTATAAAATTAACTGCCACATTGCCAACATGGTATCTTGTTAGAATTAATGCAATATAAAATCAATTGTCCCATTCTATCAATTTAACCTCTTTCATCATCAACCACTATCATAAACCACAATCAAATTTAACACATTCATCTCAAAACATACCTCTAACTCAAATTTCAGACGCATTGTAAACAATTCAACACAACTTTCTATGACTCACAGTCACATTAGCAAAACCATTTTTTCTCAACACCCGCCCTCCTCCCCTTCCCTACCAGCGCAAAAATAAAAAATAAAAAGAAAAACACTGTGCAAAAGTTAGATTCAGCAATTACTGTGTTATTCTCTTCGTGACCAAAACAGTTTATGCAAACACGTGACAAAAGAAATGGTGGTCTCAGGCGTTTTGATCACAGAAGGAAAAGCAGCAGTACTATTCACGAGTTGTAGAAGGTTTGTCACACCAGTTAAACATACTATCTTCAACAATGTTACACAGTCCAAAGCAGACCATTCTATTCACTCAACGGTTTGGTAGCTATTCAGATTCTTTCACTCGTGCCAATTTTTTCACATATACGAAGAGAGAGCAATGGGAAGTGTCCATACTATCTGCCCTGTGCTAACAGAATGGAGAGGCAGTAGGGTCAATGGTTTTGAACAAGTCTTTAAGCTCAGGTTGTGGGCCCTCATCCTCTATCATCTCCATGTCCTCGTCCAGCGGTGGGGGCTGTTGGGAAAGCAAGGAAGGCAGCCCTATCTGTGGTTGCTGGAACTTGCTTTCTTCCACCGCGCTAGGCAGTTTCTTCCTGAAAGGGTCAGGTCGCGGGCGACTGTAGCTGTTGTAACCGGATGTAGAGGAACTATCATCACCAGCGTCAAGGGGTGATGTGTATTCCAGTGTCCTTTTCCTCTGCTGGTGCTTCAGCCGTAGAGTGTCATCATCCATCACAGGTTCCTCACTGGGCTCAGTTTCAGGCTCAGGTTCAGGCTCCTGTTCCTGTTTTTGTGCCTCCGCTTTGCTGTCAGACCTCTGCTTGCGTCGAAACCTCGGGTCATTCCGATAGTCAAAGTGCTTTCTCGCTGTTGCGGCGATACTCTCTTCACTGGCCGACCCATCATCACTAGCACCAGGGTCAACTTCTGTCTTCGTTGGAGGCTCTCTCAGGGCTGCAGGGAGATTAAAGTCTCTCGGAGCACGATCATATCTATCACCTTCTTGGTCCCTTCTTTCTCTGTTTCGCATAGTGTCTCTTCTATGATGACTGTCTCTGCTCTCTCTGTCTCTCCGTTCATGCCTAGAACGCCTGTTATCGCTGTCATAGTCGGTTCTGGGTGACACACCAGGGTCCATGCGAGGAGAGAAACCTGGGTCACCAGGGAAAGAGGGGTTTGGAGGAGATGATGCATCACTGATTTGTGGGGAAGTCCTGGGGGATATATTGAATTGTTCACCACGAGAACTCCGAGGATCTGAACCTCTGGGGTCACCTCTCTGTCTGGGGTCTGACCCACGCTGTCTTGGGTCAGGACCACCCAAGGGACCTTGCCAGGAGTCAGGCTGGTTCCCCAGAAGGCCAGGTCTTGGGATCCTCATGTTGCCTTGTATTCCCATGTTGCCTTGTTGCATGTTCATGGTGCCTTGTTGCATGTTCATGGTGCCTTGTTGCATGTTCATGGTGCTTTGTTGCATGTTCATATTGCCTTGTTGTATGTTCATGTTTCCTTGTTGCATGTTCATGTTGCCTTGTTGCATGCCCATCAGCCCAGGGCCCATGTTATTCATACCTCCTTGCAAGTTCATGTTGCCTCTTCGTGGATCCTGTATACCAATAGAGCCCTGGTTCATACCAATATGGCCCTGATTCATACCCACTGGTCCCTGGACAATGCCTGCTGGTCCTTGGTTCATTCCTATCATTCCCTGGTTTATGCCCATTGGTCCTTGGTTCATGTTTATCAACCCTTGATTCATGCCCATGGGTCCTTGGCTTATGTTGCCTTGTGGCATGTTCATGCGAGTAGGTCCTCCCCACATATTTCCTTGGTTACCCATCATATTGTTACCAGGGACCATATTGTTGCTCATATTGTTGATGTTGCCCTGTCCCATCATGCCTCCACCCATATTTCCGGGGCCCATGTTATTCATATTGCCGGGGCCCATATTGTTCATATTGCCTGGACCCATGTTATTCATATTTCCAGGCCCCATGTTGTTCATATTTCCAAGTCCCACATTCATATTCCCAGGCCCCATGTTGTTCATATTTCCAAGTCCCACATTCACATTCCCAGGCCCCATGTTGTTCATATTCCCAGGCCCCATGTTGTTCATATTCCCAGGCCCCATGTTCATATTTCCAGGCCCTATGTTGTTCAAGTTTCCAGGCCCCATGCTGTTCATGTTTCCAAGGCCCATGCTGTTGGCAGGCATCCACTGGTCATGGCCTAACATCCTGGAATCTAAGGGTCCTTGTTGCCTCGGGTCCTTTTTCTTCCTAGGGTCTGAGGGTCGTGGTGACCCGCTAGTGGGATCTTCACTGCTGCCAGTGCGGGAGATCCGTGGGTTTGGTACGGCAGCCACTGCAGGTTTGTTCTCTGGTCCACGTTTCTCCACTAGGGCAATGTGAGCCTTGACACGTGGGTCCTTCTTTCTCTCTTCGTCTTCGGGGTCCACAGAGAGTGGCAGAGTCCAGTAGGGTTTTGTGGCGCGTACTGACAGAGGTGTCATGCGGTAGACCACCGCCTTCCTGGGCATGCCGTTGGTGATAGGAGGATCCACGAACAGCGTGGGCAGTGGGGGTAAAGACTTCTGGGCTTGGGATGCTTGTGAAGGTGATGAAGATGGCTGGCCTCTTGGGTCTGCTATTGGAGATGCTCCACTGCGAGGGGCGCGAGGGTCTTTGGGCCGAGGGTCTTTGGGCTGAGTGTCCTCAGTGGCAGGGGATCTGTGCAACATAAAAAAAATAGGAGTAAATACACCCTCTTTCGTTAAAATATTATTGTTCTTTAGTATAATTTAGGATTATCAACAGTAAGAGAAAGACTGGAGACAAAATGAATAATATCTAGTACAGATACTGAAAAAGAGCAATTCCTAATTTTATGACTGTTTTCATTTGGATTAATAATCAATTTTAACTTCTAGCGTCCTATAGCGCGGTAATGCGCGCCTCGCCTGTAATCCTGAAGCGCGGTGATGCGCGCCTCGTTAGTGCACTTTTTAGTCATGAAATCACAGGAAATAGGAACTCTCTAGTGCATAAGAGAAGGTTTAGTCAACTTCCGGAGAGATTCACGTGTGTTTTCCGCTATCGTTTTTGCAAGTTTGACGTGGTTTAGTGTACTTTTTTTAATGATTTTGTTTGAGGTTTGAGTTTGCGAAATTTTTGGCCATGATGGCAGGGGATAGCTCCGACATTAATAGTGAGTTTGGTAACCTTATCGATCAGCTTATTGCTAAAAGAGCACAAGGACTTGGTGTAGACAACCAGAGTGAGGTTTCTTGTCTGTGTTGACTGTGCACACATTCACATGCAATCCACCTTGTCTTGTTGTTGTTTTATTAACATAGTCTATAAAATACCTGTAATTATGAATTACAAGATTCCAACAGGTAAAAATAGTACTAAAGTCAAAATGGTTCTTTGTGTACATAGAATAACCATTTTGTAAACATGTCCTAAAATATGAAGTCAATGTGACAATAAATAATTTTTTTGCATTTTTTTCAAATTCATAACCCAATTTATTGCAATAAACTTGAAATCCTTAAAGGATATAGGCGCAAATGTACAGAAAACCTCACCAGAGTAAAAAAACAAAACAACAACAGCAACAAACAACCCTTGGCCCAAAACACGTGCATACACATACACCCACACTTTCAGAAACCACTTACCCAGCAATTGAAGGCTGTGCAGTAGATGTGCTAGGTTGAGGTGTCTGTGCCTGGCTACGTATGGACTGAATCATCTGCATCACATTGATAGTCGATGCTGTTTTTGTCGATGATGATACAGACGACTGAGTAGATAATGATGTGAGTGAAGTAGTAGTCGCAGTTGCCTTTGTTCCTTCACCAACTGGTGTGGATGCAGACTGCAGAACAATAAATAGTTAAAAATTATAAACATTGGTTCCTGAACTTTTACTTGAAGTTGCAATATTAACAAAAATAAACTGTACTACACAAAAATTCTCTTTTATATCCTCTTTGACTGCCTGTAAAAATAATGTAACCCACATTGACTACGTTCCCTCAGTTCACAGTCATGGATGGATCTGCTTGCGATTAAAAAAAATCTAACCATTTGTAAAATGATAGAAGTTAAGACAATTAACAGAATCCCAAATCCCATTCATTTAGTCAGTTATCACCAATAAACTCCAACAAGACAAAATATGTGCATTGCAGCAGCATGGAAAAATGTTTACCTATTCAACAAATAATTCAAAATAACTCACAGCCTTCGAGATATTCTTGAGAATGTCGGATAGCTTTTTCTTGGACACTCCAGACTCGTCTTCATCACTTGAATACCAGTCATCATCGTCCACTGTCAAACAAAATATATGTACACAAGTTGAATATTACTCATTAACAATTACATTTAATTTAAAGTATGTTGTAACAACTCGATCAAAATATGCACACACACCCAATTCAAGGTCACTCAGATGATTATTTGCTTATAATTATATCATTTATTTTTATTTCAAAGTCAAATAATGTTATTGCCAAGATAAGTTACAAGGAATATGTCTCAGAATCGAGCAAAGAAACATGCGCTCATACACACGGACATGCGGAGGCAGGCAATGGCCACAGAAATACAGTCTGAAGTATACACATGAAAAATACAACTGTACAAAGCCCTCAGAAATTTTAAAAACTTTTCCATAAAACACACATTTACTATTATTAAACACAGACACACAATACCTATCACACAGGGACACACACACCCCCCATTTGCACATGAATGTCCGTCTGATACTTGCAAAATTTGAATATAAATGTTATGTCTGAGCATTCTAAAGACTGCCTGCTATAAGCGCCAAGTGAATTATCTCCTTTGGAATATAGGGACATGGCATTGTGTACAACAAGAAAACACAAACCACTGGAGCATGACTAACAATCCTGCAAATTAACCAGGGGAAACAATTCAGTGCCTTTAGTCTGAAATGACGATCAATCACTGCATTAGAGGGCCTTCTGCAAGCAAACCCCCGTGATTTAAACTGGGACCCCAATGACTTTTTAAGTTGATTTCACACCTATTGGAGAACTTTCACCTCCATAATGTGGATTAATAAACTCTTTCAAGACCCCACCATCTAATGTAAAAGTTTTCAAAAATGATGTTTGACTCTCTTTAAATCAAGTATGATAAATGTTTGTTTTTAGAAAAATACAATAATTATTAACAATTAAAACATAAATAAATGCAAAGTGCTTTAAGGAATCTTTAATAAAATGCCACAACAAAGACAAAAGAAATTGAACCTAAGAGAGAGATAAGGTGGGAGAGGTGCGGTAGGGAAGCGAGGGTATACAACAACAAAAAAGCTCAAATCAATGCATTCCTTTTTACAACTTGTTGACTGGCACCTGTATAAACATACACACACAATGATAACACAGCCGAAAAAGAGCTTCATAAGCTATACAGGATGATGAGCAGTTACACACAGATTTAACAGGCTTACGTTTTTTCTCAGCCTCAACATCATCTGCTTGCTCGGTGGACTTGTTGGCTTCCTCTGCCCGTCTGGCTGCTTCTTCCGCTTCTCTCTGCATCTGCTGTTGTCTTATGCGCATGAACAGTTGCCGCTGCATAGGTGGGAGATGCCTGGGGAAGTCATCATCCTTCTTTTCTGGAGGACTTCTCGATGTGTCGTCGTTAGGACTACTGGCTCCTGTGCAACAAAATAAATATTTGTCAAAGTTTACTTTGATTATACAATACAAAATTTTGTGTGAGAAGATATTATACAAGATTTGCTCCATTTTTCTTTTTGATACAAAAATTTTAAACTCAATGATATTTAACATTCAAAATGTACAATGTTAACAGCACTTACTGGGTGACGAAGAAGGCGAGGGAGACAAACCATCATCTTCCACCTCTTTGATCTTGAGTAGCCTTTCACCATCATCACTGGAGTGGCCCTCATCCTCCTTTTCCATGATGTTGCTTGCTTTGGGTCGAGTGGATGCGCCTTCATTATCAGACTGATCACCATACTGAGGAGAGTTTCTGAAGTCTGTGTCCATGACTTTAGCATCACTATCTTTATCCACGCCACCCTGTAACGAAGCGGCAGGGTTGACTGCGGTGTCACAAACGTTTCTTTTCTGAGAAATGTCTCTGGAGTCAATGTCCTGTGGTGGCTGCGAGGCGGACTTATCGTTCATTCTCACATCAGGCCCCATGAGTCCTTTTCTCATGTCGGTGTCTCCTGTGCGCATGTCTGTGTCACCAGTGGCCTCCATATTAATGTCTTGACTGACGGCTGCCTGCCCGCCTCCCTGTGAACCTCTCAATAGGGCACTAATCATGTTGAACACTGGTGGCATGGACGTCTGGGAATTGGTGCTGGTGCTGAAAGTAGGGGCCTGACCAATGCTGCTTTGGCTCATAGAGCTAACCATGCCCCGGTTCATGCTCTGCTGATTCATCATACCCGGGTTCACGATTCCTTGCTGGTTCTGGTTTATGATGCCTTGTTGGTTCTGGTTCATCACGTTTTGCTGGTTCATCAACATACCCTGATTTTGGTTCATCAACAAACCCTGATTTTGGTTCATCATGCCTTGTTGATTCATCATTCCCTGTTGGTTCTGGTTCATCATGCCTGGCTGGTTCATGCCCATTCCTTGGGTCTGATTCATGCCCATTCCTTGGGTCTGGTTCATGCCCATTCCTTGGGTTTGGTTCATACCCATCCCTTGATTCTGGTTCATTCCCATCCCTTGATTCTGGTTCATTCCCATTCCTTGCTGATTCATCATTCCTTGTGTCTGGTTCATGCCCTGCTGCATCATAGGATTCTGAATTCTCATCTGCATATTCATGCCTTGTTGAATGTTCTGGTTCATGTTGTTCATGCCTTGCATGTTCTGATTCATCCCCATTCCTTGGTTCATGCCCATGTTCTGGTTCATCCCCATGCCCTGCATGTTCTGGTTCATCCCAATGCCCTGCTGCATCCTGGGACCCATGCCCTGCTGCACGTTCATCCCCCCTTGCATGTTGGGGTTTATTCCACCTTGCAGGTTCATGTTGTTTCCTTGCTGCAGCATGTTGCCTTGTTGCTGCATCATGTTGCCTCCTTGTTGCTGTATGGCCATCCTCTGTGCCATGTTCATGCCCCCTTGCTGCATTGGTAACTGGCCACCCATCATGGGTCGATTCATAATTGGACCTCCTCCCATGCCACGCAGGCTGTTTTGGGGTGGAGTGCCGAGCAAGCTAGGACTTGCAGAGGACGACATCTTCATGACCTGGCTAGTCATGGGTCGTGTGGGAGACACATCAAGGGCGGAGAAGAGCTGTCCCCTCTCTCGCTGTAGAAACCTACCGGTCTGAAACAGAGACACACAAGAGATAAAGATACCATCTCTCTGAAAATCTTCTAGTTCTCAATGAAACACTCGGTACTGTGAAAAGTGTTTGTGTGTTTGCCTGCGCAAATCTGCACGTTTGCAGTTTTGGAGGTGAAACTAAGCATGACAAGGTAACAATACTGTAGATCATGGCTGTGCTAAAAAGCAGATTCCTACTCACTTTGGTGGAGGGTGTCCAGGGGGGAAGACTTCAATGTCGAAGAGAGATGGGATTTTCTTCATTTTCTCTTGATAATCTTTTAGATATTGAGGAGGTGAACCTGTCAAAATTAAAAAAAATAGGACATATATTACACATGGAAAAATAATAGAAACTCAGGTCATAGCAGTTTAAAACTGAGAAGTTGTTAAAACAAGTAAATGTGTTTTCTTTAAATGACAAATGAATATCAAACACTTTTTTTCTTGTTCTTGTTTATGAGAATTTCATTGTTTGGCCTTCTCTATTTTCAGAAGAAATAAATTGAATCCACTTGTTCCTGCCATTAGATTTATTTACATACAAAAAGAAGAAGAAGAAGAAGAAGAAGAAGAAGAAGAAGAAGAAGAAGAAGAAGAAACTAAAGAGGAACTTTCTAAATACCATTCAATTTCTTAAATTTCGATTTCTCCAACTGAAAGTCTCAAAGCAATGTGTACTTACCAAGAAGACTTGGTTTTTTGGGCCAGTCGCCCGGTTCATCTTTGTACAGCATTTCGTTTACTATCTTCTGTGTCTCCTCCGTTAGCTGGTCATGAGAAAAGCGGCATTTTGGCCCGGCAAAACAATCCTGGCCAGTGTGGTACCACTTGCATGGAAAATCCTGTACGCTAGTTAAGGAACGTCACTGCATATACATGGATTTATGTGATTGTGATTGGATTTTACCATGACAAAACATGCAGGTCAGCTGTTGCGATGTACATAATTGAGTTGACTGAATGTGACAAAGCATTTATGCTCACTCTACCCCTTTCACATTTTTGTTTTTAACCTAACAAAACAATCTTCAATAAACACTTTCACATACACACTGTTTCTAAAAAACAAAAAACAACCTACAAGCAGACAAGAAACTCTAATTTAGTATTCCAGAATAACAATCACCCAACCATGGAAGCACAAGGCAGTGGATATTGTAAATTTTAATGAGAAACCTTCATGGAAACACTTGCATAAAGAATACCTTTCCTGCTAGATTCTCCAGTGTTTGGCAATTAAACTTTTCCTACAACAAAAACAAAACTCACTAACAATGATGCTCGCACTCAAGCCGCCATTTCTTATAATCAGCTAGGACGAAGACAACAATACCGCCAAGTTGTGGGTTGGTTCTAGTGACTAAATCTTGCTCCAAAACAAAATCCCAACAGTGACAATCCTGCAAAAGCGGAATGCAAAAACATATAGGAAGAAAACTCCAATTAAGTACAAAATCTGTTAGGAGTAAAAAAAAAAAAAAAAAAAAAAAAAAAAAAACAAACAAACAATGACATTAATGTCAAATGAAGGACTAAGTCAACAAAATCTGATTTAAAGTGTGTGACATAAAAGGATATCATGCATGAAAAGGCAGTTTTCCCGCTTGTGGCACCCCACAGGCATCAGATGGTACTTGCACACTTCGTACTTTTTGTTACGCTCATGGTCATGGTTGAATGGACAGTTGACTCCCTGCACACACACACACGCACACACAAATATCAAAATCACACAAAGTAATAAATCTTGTTCTTGAGTATCACACACAAAAGCAAATGTATATAGATTTATTATGCAACAGACTGTTAAAGGAGTTGCTCAAAACATGAAACACATCTCTTATACTGATAAAAAAATTATAATGATAATAATGGCTTATCTACAAACATATACACTCGCATGTACACAAACACAGCCGGGTCTGAAATTTATTGAAACTAATTGCCGTTTCTCCCAAGTCGAACTTCTAGTAAATCTCAAAATAATAAACTGATATAATGATTTTCACACCTTCAGTTCGTGACTTTAAAGAAATAAACCAGTAAGCGACATTTGGACCAGGGATAATACAAAGTTGGACCCTTATGTAGCAAGCGCCATAAGATGGGAACATTGCAGCTAAGTAAGCCATTACTGCATTAAGAAGAAAACAACGTGCTCAAAAACATTCTTAATCTCTCTTTATGACTCACACTCACTACTCACCTTGGCACATTTTCCATCTTTGTAAAACCTGCAGACTGGTCGCTCAGCCATGGGGATTTCCACCAGCTTCTTCTTCGGTGGGTCGTTGCTGTGGCGACTGCTGCTGCCCTCAGGCTTACGGTTGTTTCTACGGCCCATGCGCTTCTTGTCGCGAGACTTCATCCCTTTCAGCATTTTGTTACGCTGGAATGTACAAAACACGCAGAATGTACTGAATGGGTTGAGATGGGAAACAGGTTGTTAAGCGCATGTCAAAACGGAATTGTGTAATTAGTAATCTTCATGTATGATGGTAAAGCATGTTACTGGTACTCTTTCTCTGATCATCAAAGCCACAATAGATTCTTTCAAAAGTGAGTGATTTTCAATGTGAATGTGATTCCGCACTACCTTATGTCCATGATGTCAGCAGTTCATGCTGTCATTAATATGCAAAGGTAAAAGTTCATGAAATCCCACGAGGTGGTTTCATTGAAAAGGACTTTCCCACAAAGTTGACTTTGAAGGTATATTTTGTTTAGTACATGGCTTGTATTACATCCAAAATGATATGATTTTGTGTAAGGGATCTGAATAATTTTGGATGTGAAAATAGGGATCCACACTCATTTTGAGACCTAGAACTTAGTTTGAAGCGAGGTACTGGAAGTAGGTCAAGTCCATCTGCTACAGTAGGGTAAGAATTATCGAGGTCACAAGCTGTAAGAAACAAAAGCATGACGAACTACGAAGAGGGGTTTCGAAA
The DNA here is from genome assembly GCA_036898135.1 of Oncomelania hupensis. Lineage (NCBI taxonomy): Eukaryota > Metazoa > Mollusca > Gastropoda > Littorinimorpha > Pomatiopsidae > Oncomelania > Oncomelania hupensis. The sequence continues at coordinate 55,498,586 of CM072517.1, read as the reverse complement.
GAAGCCTAATAATAAAGCACTAGTAGTAAGCATGCCTCAGTGCAAAACAAAATTAATGGTAATAATAATAGTCATCCACAAGTACCAAACTCGAGCCGTCAAAACTCAGCCTAAACTCCTCTGTATTATTTCCAAAATAAAATTTCAGATTTGAACAATACATGGTTTAAAGTGGGTTCAGCCTGAGATCAAAATTACGCCAAAACTTATAAATGTCCAATTCACGCTAACAAAATAACAGTTTGCGTAGCTATTTATACAGGTTTTGTGTCTAATAACGGAATAATTAAAAAAATGGAATCCAAACACCATCTTCAAACCATTTAAAAGGTTGTCTGCAATAGCAGTAAATGGCTTATCTTCCTTCAAATAGAGACAACGTCCAACATCTTTTTAAAGTTGTTACATGCTTATTTGAAAGCTTTCATGTTAATACAAATATTTTATTATCTCAACAGAGAAAATTCATACTTTATGTTTCAATTTGGAATAAAACACCAAAATAGAATGGCAAAGCCATACGACTCACATGCTCCTTATGGAACTCACAATATTTAACATGAAAATGAGCGCCCAGAAAAAAAAAAAGAAATGATGGCATTAAAATGCAAAGTAATACCGACTTTGATCTTTCTCTGCTCTTGAGATGACACTGACCTCTGGCTCCAAATACACTCATGTACTATCAAATAAAGTACAACAAAAGTTGTATTCTTCCAAAAAAAGTGACTTTGGGTTGACCTTGACCTTATGATGACCTTGATTCTCACAAGATCTCTCATGGATGTCTGATCAAATAACCCAATGTTGTTGCATACTTTGGGTTAAATGAACAGCCATTCCATAGTATGATGACCTATTTTTGTATGTTTTTGCAAGGCCTAAAATGACGACCTTCAAGATCAACGCAAAAATTGAAAATATATATAAAAAGATAAATTTATCATCTCTAAATACGACAAGCTTGGACTTTAAATCTCTCATAGTTTATGGTCAAGGTACCTAAACTAACCGACATTGGACAGCTCTAGGGACCTTGACCTTGGAGTGAGGTTGACCAAATTTGCAAAGTATGTGTTTCATTGATATCTATCATGCATCAAAGAATCATAAGTCCAATATAAATAACCTAGAAAAACTGTGAAAATTTGTGAAAAATTGTCATTTTTTGACTATTTGATGACCTTGTGACCTTGACCTTAAAAGTAGTCATTCATTCACCGATCAATTTCTAGGTCTCATGGGTATATACCATCCTACAAAGTTTGGTTGTGATAGCTGAAATACGTTCTGAGTACTTGGCCACTTTGAAGATTTTGCACAGACGTACAGATGGACAGATGGACATTTTTAAAAATATTATTTTGGGACTATTTGGACTTATCTCACACATATTTGCACAAATCTGGAAATTTGTTTTTGAGGGGGAGGTAAGTACATAATCACATTACTATGCACATGAGTCAAAAATGACGTCTGGATCACTCTGAACACTTTCCTTTGACAAAACACCGTTTTAATTCTATGATATTGCTATGACTGATTTGCAAAAACAGCTAGAAGGGAAAAGCCTATATGACTCACATGCTCCTTAAGGAACTTGCAATATTTAATATGAAAATGATTGCCCAGAAAACAAAAACAAAATAAAACAATGGCATTAAAATGCAAAGTAATACCAACTTTGATCTTTATATGCTCTTGACCTGAGTTGATCTTGACCTCCAGCTCCAAATACACTAAATTAATATCAAATAAACAACAGCAGAAGTTTGTATTATGCCAAAAAACAGTGACCGTAGGATGACATTGACCTTCAGTGACCTTGGGATGACATTGACATTCACGTGACCTCTCATGCTCATGTGCAAAAAAAATTACCCAATGTTATTGCATACTATGGGTTAAAAAGAGCCATTCCACTGTACAATTACCTATTTTTTTGTATATTTCTGGAAGGCCTAAGATGACCTTGACCTTGAAAATCAATGAAAAAATTTGAACAAAAATTAAAATCAATCTCTATCATCTCACCATACAAGAAGTTTGAACTTCATACCTCTCATAGTTCAAGATCAAGGTCACTTAAAAAAAATATACATTGACTTTGGACAGCTCCATTGACCGTGACCTTGGAGTGAGGCTGACCAAATGTGCAAAGTATGTGTGTCTCATTGATATCTATCATCCATTGAAAAATCATAAGTTTAATATTAATAACTTTTTTTTTAAAGTGAAATTTTGTGAAAAATTGTCATTTTTTGACTAACATTTGTTTACCCTGCGACCTTGACATTGAAGTGAAGTCATTCATTCACTGATCATTTATGATGTCTCATGGGTATACACCATCTTACCATGTTTGGTTGTAAAAGTTGTGATATTTCTGAGATATTAATCCACTTGCAAATTTTACACGTCCAGATGGTGGACGGACACTTTTTTTTTTTTAAATGGCATTTTTGGACTATTTAGGAGTTATCTTGCACAGATTTTAAAAAATCTTAATTTTGTGTGTGTGTGTTTGATAGGGGGTAGGGGGTGGGAGTGGAGGTGAGGGAAGTGTAAGTACATAGACTCACATAGCTATGCATGTGAGTCAAAAAAAAACTCAAGGGCATAAAAAAAAAAAAATCTTACTTCTTTATCGTTTGCCGACACAGTGGCATCCATATATTCATCTGCCACAAGACTTGTCAAGCTTTGTTGACCCATTGGGCTGGAACAAATCACAACATAATTAAATAGTTATTACACTGACATTACAGCACATTCAATAGTAATAACACTTTCAAATACACTAATATTGTCAACTACTGCACATAGTGCTCTACGCACACAATGTCCAGCTTTGTGTATATTCTTTAAAATACGTGAAGTACAAAGACTTGAAACAATACTTTTCATAATCTATATAAATTATTATTATATAATCTATATAAATTATTAATATCAATGCCTATTCAGACTAGTTTCCAGTAGTTCTCTATGCTCATCTGAACAGTGAAACAATTACGCATGTGCTTCTCAGTGTGAAGATCTTCTGAAAAGGAAGACTTACTCTTCTTCATCTGAATCCTCTGAGGGGCTGTCGTAAAGGCCAGGAGGGCTATCTCTCCCATTGAAGTAGTAGGAGTCTCGCCCATCTTTGCGGCGGTCATTGTCCTTAGGCCATCTCCCCCCTCCATCTTCGTCAATACGATCATGGTCAAAGTATTCTTTCCGAACCTTCTTTTTGCCCTAAAAGTGCATGGGAAAAAACTCATGTATCAAATTTAGCCCAAAAGATCTTCTGAGCTCCTTTGCTCTCATAACTCAATCTTTTGAAAGGTTTTCCCATCCCACCCCACCGTCAAATTCAAGCACAACATTAAGCAAAAAGCAATAAATTATTTATGTACAAGGAACAAAAGGTAAAAGCTGCAATCAATTAAAAATGTCCATTAATTCAGCAACTTGAAATACACTATGCAACATTCATCTTGTTGATTCTGAACGTCTATTGAAGAAGAAGAAAAAGAAGAAGTTATGAGATCATGATAGAACATACACATTTTGCTCAATTTTCTAAAGGCTAGTTCTGCTTCTACTATGGAAGTCTCACAATGAGCATGCAGACGCTTCAATATTTTGCACCTTACTAAAAAACACAAAAATAATCAAAATTATTAAACACAAGTGTCGCCAACAATAATTCATTATCGCCATATACTGCTGACCAACCCAATATGTTAGAAAATTTCTCTATGGCATGATAAACTAGCAGAAAGCAAACTTAATATTCCACGTCAACGCTAAAACCAAATAGAAAAAAAAAATCATAGTACACTTGCACTTACCTTCTCTTTTCCGTTCTTCTTTCTTCCGTTAAATTTTCGCTTGCTACCAATCTTCGCTTCTTTACAAATTGCACCTTTGAGCGGCGCCTTGTTTCCAGAGAGATTGAAGAAAGGGTATCCATTGAGATCTGCAATTTGACCAAGCACGCTCACCTTCTCCTCTCTCCGCTTGTCTTGGGCGTGCTTCCGTTTGCTGTTTCTCCGTGACTTGGGCCCTTGTTCATCATCACCACCCTCACCCTGTTCCTCCTCCCTCATCTCCTCTTCCCCATCAGACTTCTTCTCCCCTGCAAACAGAAGACATTTAAAATCACTTTTCAGTAGCTGAAGGACTGGCCGATTCCTTGCAATAATAGACTGCGACAGGAATATTGTACAAGTCTGAAGATTTGTTTTCACTAATTTCCGTGTTCTACCAAAAAATCATGTTGTTCACCGCGCAAACAATGACAGCATGAAACTTAATAGCAGACTTCATTTGTTGGAAAACTGTTTTCAAAAACTAAATTCTTTCTTAGCAATTAGATTCAATCTATAGTTTGTAATGGCAACATGTATTAAAATTACCAGAAGATAGCGTTCTTTGTTCAATTATTGGCATATTGCCCACAACTTTCCAGAAGTCTATCTCTTGTTGTTTTTGTATTTTGATTAAAATAAGCAGGCATTTTTGTCCTTAAGCTAAGCATTAAACTACTGCAAATTTCCTTTTTTTCAGTTCAGGGTACAGCCAATTATCGCAGACATAATACATATTAAAATGAGTCCCCCACCCACACCCTCTCCTTACCCCATCACTCCAAACACAAAACATTATATATATCATACATTATGTGTATTATTGTCAGACAAACCTTCATCCTCCTCCTCCCCAAAACCCTCATGAAATGATCTTGAAGCAGGTGGTGGAAAAGATGGCGCATCATCCCCGTCGTCGCTGGCAATTTCACCATCCTCCAGAATCTCTCCATCTTCTGCCGCGTTATTACCAGGTACCGATAGCCTATGTGGCACCCTCTCTTCCCTCGCCGAGTAAATGTCATCATCATACACAACCTCCTCCCGTGAGGACCGCTTGCTGTGTCGGCTTGTGTGATGCTTCCTATGGTTCTTTTTTCGAGATGAGCGCTCACGACGTGATCGGCTACGTCTCGATTTCTTGTCCTGTTTTTCAGGTTCTGCAGGAGCGTTTGGGTCATAATTCCCCTCTTCCCCTGACTCTGGGTCAGCCAAGGCTTGGGCCCGATTGTCTTGTGATAAGGGTTGCGTGTCGTCGTCATCATCACCAAAAGCCTCTCCCTCCTCTGTGCCTGGTGGCGGTGGTTCCCTCTCATCCTCCATGTTCATCTTTGTCATCAGTCAATGTTATCTCAAACCTGCACAGACCAACAATAATCTCTCTCAAACTAAGCTCGTAAAAATTATCCCATTTTGTTTGCTGGACATGTTTAATATTTCATGTTTGTGCTTCCCCCCCCCCCCCCCCCCCCCCCAAAGATCATGCCTCAGCCATTCCTTGCAAAGTTCATAGTTTCAGGAAATGGAAGTGGAGGGCAGGGAGGGGGAGGTGTGTGTGTGTGTACGAACCTCTTCCTTTGATGAATGCATTTTATACCCTCATTTCCCATACCAACCCTCTTGATTGTGAATGCACTGTAATTATTATAACATCTGTACAGCAGAATGCCCAATTAGCTGAGATCCAACCCTCAATATTTCCTTTATGGATGGTGGTGCTGGGGGAGGGCAGGGGGGGGGAGAGAGGTAGAAGGGGAAGGAGAGAGGTAGAAGGGGGGGGGGACTGGTAAGAAGACCATGTCAGTATGGAAAATAAGTAAATTACACAACTTTTTCTCAAATTAAACTTCCTTATTTGCATCATAACAATATAAGTTCATCAATCATTTTGTTAACGCTTGCTGAGTGAGAACAGTTCAACACTCTCTGGCTTTTTCATCCAAGAATGTTTAGTGAATATAATAATATGCATGCACAATTATGCACATCAAGTATTATAATCCTTATCGTTATCACCATAGACCATTATGATGTGCTTGTTAGCAGAACAGAGCTACAGTTTGAGCATTTGATTAGCAGCTGTTTGGTTGTGGGCAATATTGACAATGGAAATAAAAACAACCTAGATAAGCAAAGCCCATATGACTCACGTGACCCTTATGGAACTCGCAATATTTAACATGAAAATGAGTGCCAACCCCCTTCCCCTGCCTCCCAAAACAATGACTTGGTGACATTAAAATGCTTTTTTGATTGATTGATTGATTGATTTATTGTTGCTTTAGGTCCAGCGGACTCTTCCGAGCCAAATCAGGACCGGACAACCCCCGATCCGCATAAAAGATCTGCTGAAACAACCCCAGTGGGAAAATTGAATGCCCTCCACCGGCCAGTCACTTTACAATAAAGACATCCCACGCGGGGGACGGCTGAGGGTTGACCTCAACTACGCGAACACCCCGGTTACAAAAACAAAATAGAATACAAACATCATTATAAATCATCAACCAAACACATACATATAAAATGCCTATAGTGCTAAATAGTACATTCATAGGAAGCCCTAGTGACCACCCGGCAGAAAGCGTCCAACACTCCCAAGCTGATCCAACAGACCTCATACACAAACAAGGAGTCTTGTCCAGGAAGAGTTTTCAAGAAAAAAGGTAGGTCATTGATCTAGCGAAGAAGAAGATAGTATAGCAGAGTGAAGGACAGAGCAAGAATAGGAAAGAGTAAATGAGGAAGACAGCGACAGTGGGAATTTAAAGCACTAAATTTCCATAAAGTGGGGATACTATTTATACTGAAAACCCCCGGCACTCCAACGGGGGTACTGTTGCCGCAGTGAAGCGTCTTGCCTATAAAGGAAAGACAGGTTTTCAACTGTGGCTTTCACTGTTCCCTTTATAGGTTTGAACAATCTACAGTGGCAAGATTGCTCATGACCCCAAGGGGTACATTAAAATGCAAAGTAATACCAACTTTGATCCTATATATGCACTTAACCTTAAAATGACACTGACATGTAGCTCCAAATACGCTCATGTACTATCAAATAAAGTACAGCAAAAGTTGTATTCTTGAAAAAAAAAAAAAAAAAAAAAAAAAAAAAAAAAAAAAAAAAGGTGACTTTGGGACAACACGATGACCTGCTAACAGTGGTGAAGAAACGGAAACTTCGGTGGTATGGCCACGTCACCAGATCATCAGGCCTTGCAAAGACTATTCTGCAAGGCACAGTGCAAGGAGGTAGAAGAAGAGGGAGACCGAAAAAGAGGTGGGAGGACAACATTCGAGAATGGACTGGTTTGACACTGAGCGAAGCCATCAGGGCTGCTGAGGACAGAGAAAGATGGAGTATGCTGGTTAAACGATCATCTGTGGTGCCCCTACGACCTTCGGGTTACGGGACAGGATAGGATAGGATAGGACTTTGGGATGACCTTGACCTTCAGTGATCGTGACCCTCACATGATCTCTCATGCATGTCTGATCAAATAACCCAACATTGTTGCATACTATGGGTTAAATAAACAGCCATTCCACTGTACGATGACCTATATTCTGTATGTTTTTGCAATTATTAAAATGATCTTGAACTTCAAAATCAATGCAAAAACGGAAAACATACATGAAAGATCAATCAATCATCTCTAAAAACAAGTGTGAACTAAAGATAGTTTAGGGTCAAGGTCACTTCAAAGTACCTATACAAATCGGTCAAGGTCACTTCAAAGTACCTATACAAATCAACTTTGGGCAGCTCCAGTGACCTTCAAGTGAGGTTGACCAAATTTACAAAGTATGTGTTTCATTGACATCTATCAGTATCATGCATCAAAGAATCTCAAGTTCAATATTTATCATCTAGAAAAAAAGTAAAATTTGGTGAAAAATTGTCATTTTTTGAACTAACATTTGGGTTTGATGACCCTGTGATCTTGACCTTGAAGTGAACTCCTTCATTACTTGGTCAGTTATAAGTAAAGGTCTCATGGGTATACACAATTTTAGCAAGTTTGGCTGCGATAGTGGAAATAGGCTTAGCCACTTTGTTTTTATACAGGCGGACGGCTGACAGACAGCAGACTTTTTTTTCTATATCATTTTAAAAAAACTATTTAGTGCTCATTCCTCACAGATTTGCAAAAATCTGGAATCCTTTTTTTGGGGGGGGGGTGGGGGTGGGGGGTGGGTGAGGTGGGGGTGGGCAGGGAGAAAGGGGGAGGGGATATGTATGTGTTAGTACAGAGACTCACATTATTACAATGCATGCGAGTCAAAAAATTGAAATGGTGGCATTAAATTGCAAAGTCATATCTGCATTGATCTTTCAATGCTCTTGACCTTGACCTCCGGTATATACACTCATGTACGATCAAATAAACTGCAGCAGAAGCTCTATCATGCACAAAATAATTGCAGCGATCTTGGGATGACCTTGAATAGATAGATATTCAATGTTTACATTGGCCTTCAGTGACCTTGACATTGGGATTACCTTAACCTTGGGATAAATCTCATGTGACCTCTGATGCTCATGTACAATATGGTTGTATACTATAGATTAAATATAGAGCCATTGTATAATGAGAAATTTTTAAAATATTTTTGTTAGGCCTAAAATGACTTTGATCTTCAAGATCAATGCAAAAACAGTACACACATGAAAGATCAATCTATAATCTCTAAATACAACAAGTTTGGATTTTATATGTCTCATATTTTAGGATCAAGGTCACTTCACAGTACCTATACAAACTGACTTTGGGCAGCTCCAGTGGCTCTGACCATAGGGTCCCCGGTCCAAATAAAACATTGGGTCCCTGATAAGGTTACTGTGAAAGCCTCGAGAAGTATCACCCGAAACAAAAAGCACAGAACAAGTCGGACAGAAGCAGCCAAAAACCCAGCTCATGCATGTAGCATGGGGTCACGCTCCATTAACCTCCATGTGTGAGCACCTGTATAGGTAGGTATTCTAAAGGAGACAGTCACCCAATCCCTACAGCAGACAACCTTCAGCATGCTTGGACAGGATGTTTTAGATTGAAATTTTTGCAAATGTTAGACACAGAAAAATGCATGAATGTATGTATAAGCAAATAGTTTTAGTATTTATTTAATTTAACATCTATTCACGTCTGTGATATTAGACAACATATTAAATTAGAAACAGATTAACTTAAAATTAAAAAAAATTAAAAAAATGAATTAACATGAACAAAAATTAATATAATGACATTAATATATAAAATAAATCTATTGTTATTGCTTATTTATTATATGAATGGATAAGAAAGCAAGATGACAACATATATGCTTATTTCAATCATCGTGGAAAATGTTTGTAAAATTATATTAATTGAGAAATACTTTCAGATTAATCTATTAAAAATAAATATGTAATGATAAATATAACAATTTAACCTTAGTCTTCAATCATAAGCTGTTATGATGAAACATTTTAATAGTTTTAGTATATTATTGGAATTATTTACCCCTACTCCATACCCTCCTCTAAGTTTTACTCTCGACATCAGATGCACCTTTTCAGTTTCCTATCCTATCCCGTAACTCGGAAGTGGTAGGGGCACTACAGATGATCGTTTAACCAGCGTATTCCATATTTCCCTGTCCTCAGCAACCCTGATTGTTTCGCTCTGTGTCAAACCAGTCCATTCTCAGAATGTTGTCTTCCCACCTCTTTTTCGGTCTTCCTCTTCTTCTACCTCCTTGCACTGTGCCTTGCAGGATGGTCTTTGCAAGACCTGATATCTGGTGACGTTGCCGTACCATCGGAGTTTGTTTTTTCACCACTGTGAGCAGGTCATCGTGTTGTCCAATGGCTTGTGTGATGGTCTGTCGGACTTCATCGTTGGTGATGTGCTGAGTATAGGAAATGCCCAGAAGTCTTCTGTAGCACCTCATCTCCATGCTTTGTATTCTTCGTTGGAGATCTGCTGTAAGGGTCCATGTTTCACAAGCATATAGGAAGATGGAGATGACAAGGGAGCGCAGCAGCCTTATCTTTTCAGTTTAAGTTTCTGAAATATGTTACAAGCCGAGCGGTATGTGTTTTGTTTTTCTGTCTGAAACTCACAATCTGTGGTCATTCCAGTAATCCAAACTATTTTCTCCCTCACAACAATGATCTTTGAAAAGTTTTTTTGTCAAATTAACATCTAGTTGACATCTACTTCACCAGCCCCCAAAATGAGCAGTGCCAGTGGTGCAAATTTCCCTCCGTGGCCTGAAATAGTTCTGCCACCTCCGGGCCTTGCAGTTTGTCCAGGCTGAACTTCAGTCTAGTGCACTTTGCTGTATTTACTCTCTTCAAGTGGAGCCGGAAAGACATCATCACGAGATCGTGGTCACTTCCGATGTCTTCTCCGGGAAAACTGTGTGTCCTGCCAATGTTGATGCTTGATCTGAAGCGTTTCTTGACCATGATGTAGTCGATTTGGTTGTGATGCTCCCCGCCGGGACTGTGCCATGTCCATCGTCTGGAGTTTTTGTGGAGACCAAGCGTGTTTGCCAGTACCAGATTGTTGTATCTGGCAAACTCCATGAGTCTCAGACCCCTGTCATTTGTCTCATTGCTGCAGTGGTGTCCACATGTGTCTCCCCAGTTGTGGTGCGCATCTTGGCCAACCTTGGCATTCCAGTCGCCTTGCACTATGACTATGTCCTTCTTCGGCACTTGGTCAAGGACCACATGTAGATTTTCATTAAAATCCTCCACTTCGCTGTCGTCATAGTCTGATGTTGGGGCATAGGCCTGGATGATGGTGATGTTGAAAGGGGCTGCTCTCAGACGGATGGTAATGAGTCTACTGGAGACTGGGCGGCAACCCATGACAGTGGCTAGAATGTTCTTGTGGACCAAGAATCCAACGCTGTGTTCGTGCCTGTCATCTCTACCGTTGAAATAGAGCTTGTGGCCTGTGTCGGTCGTTGTTTCACCTAGGCCTTTCCAGCGCAATTCGCTGATACCTAGAACGTTCCATCGATAGTGGTCCAGCTCGTGGGCCAGTTCTTCTAATTTTCCTTCCGCAGTTAGGTTCCTGACATTCCAGGTTCCTATGACGACGTTTCTCGTGCGGATCTTGCTAAATTGTCCATCAGTAGCATACTCATCACCTCCGTCCTGGTGGCCAACGGAAGGCGCGGTCCTTGTGCCGGGCGACGACCGATCCGGTATGGAATTAGTGGATAGCTTCATCATGTAGTGTGTCTTGGGCAAAAAAAACCTGGCGGTGCCCAATCCTCTCCAGGCTGTTGGCCACAGCCGAAATCCACGAATACAGAGTGGCTCGCCTTGGCCCTGAGCATGTGGTCGTTGAACCTGTAGTAACGTGAGGTTCCTCCGCCCTGGCCGGTGACTTCTGTGTAGAAGACTTTCGCCCAGTGATGCTGTGCTAACATCACCCCTGTTAGTCGCCTCTTACGACACGCCGGGAAACGTTGGGTCTATTCTATTTAATGCCTGAACCCACAGAGCTTGGGGTTACGGGACAGGATAGGATAGGGTAGGAACATATAGTAGTTGTCCCCATTGATAGTGATGCAATTTTTAAATTTTTATTATGACTATGGATAGAAGGGGAAGTGGGAGTTACAGGGTAGGGAGTGGGGGTAAGAGTGGGTGTAAAGATGATGAGGTAAGGGGACAGGGTGGGTGCCCTGATAGATAGCACCAATAATTAGGTTTATTATAATAATGTACAGCAAGAAATGTCTTCTGTGTAAATCTAGAGCAGATTTAGTTCTTGCTTGCTCACTGCTACTCTCAGCCTGTCAGATAGTTGAGGGATGGTATTTATGTATATAGCACAATACTCATCCGTTTCAATATAAAAGAAATGGTCTTCAAGATGACATAAATTTTTTAAAAAAGTTTTCCTCTTTCTGTATGTGTGTGTGTTTCTTAGTTTAACCTTAAAACTGACTGATTCCAAATAATATATCAATTATCATAATTGTATTCTATTTGATTGACTTGTTTGTAAATAATACATTATTACTGTATTCAATTTCACGTTCATTGCTGAGATGACTAATATTAGTAATAAATTATATATTACACTTTGTGAAACATTAAATTTGATGCAATATTTAGTATGTAACTTGCAAATTTGATCTTCCTTTTGTTTTATAAAACATTAAAACTAAATTGATAATAATCATATCCCACATATAACTAACTGCTGCAGAAAGATAGCCAGTGTCATATTTTGCCAAAACACTGTAATGAAGAAGGTGGGCTTGGAGGTGGGGGCCGAGTATTGGATGTAGAGGAGGAGCTTGGAGGGAAAGTGGTGATGGGCAAGCGATGTGTGATGATTGACAAGAGACTGAGAAAGAGGAACTGAATGAATAAACTGATATTGATAATAACTGCAAAAAAAAAAAAAATTCAGAATGAATATTTCAATATATATAATTTATAAATTAAAATAAATAGGCCAGGATTTTTATTAATACTTAATTAGGAGAACTTGTCACTAAGAATAGATCAAATACTTGAAATAGAAGTTATTAATACTTCGCACACATCAAGAGCGAAGTCCTACCAAAAAAATCCCATGTGAATAATATTGTCAAATCTCACAATACTCACATCAAACACACCATCTATCATTTTTACAAATAGATGCTACAGAAGAGGATTTTTGGGGACTTTGCACAAGATTAAAGATTGGCAAAGATCTATTATTTTTGTGTGCGAAATACGAAAACTAATTTAGTTTAAACCTAAAATTTTTTTTTTTAAAGGAATCAAAATACTTAAACTGCATTTTAAAAAATAAATCGTATTCCTGAAAAATTAGTAATACACACACACACACACAAAAGATACACAATTCAGCAAAATAAAAAAAACAAAGAAAACAAGTTTTAATTTGGTTCCACCGTCTTGGGATAGAGGGCGACATGAAAGAATAATTATGGACTAAGTGTATCTGAAACTGTCATGAAAGACTGGACGGGCACAAAAATACATGAATCAGAAAAATGATCACAAGAACAGTGGGAGAACATCATATGACCATAAATTAAGGCAAAAAGTAATCTGATAGGACCAAGCAAGCCAAAGGCTGGAAGGAAAAGACTGGACACCATCATATATGGTTTCAAAAGACCAATTCTACCATTCAACAATAAACAGGTTGTCATGACCACTACATTTGCAATACACAAATAATGACAACTCAAGAAATAAAAATACTTAGTGTGGGTTTGGAGCAGTTAGAGAATAAGATGTGTGGCGTATAAGAAGGGAATTGCAGAAAATTGCCGTAAATTACTTTTTCAATATCCGTAAATTACTATCTCAATATCCGTGTACTTGTTTTATTTCATTTTTAGCTGAAGTAAACTTTGGAGTGGATTGCTCTGGAGTTATTCTGAGGTTCAACAACTAACATACATAATTATAATACTACCGTAGTTCTTTTATATTTGGGGGAAAACACGACCAAACGTACATGATTATTTTTCTCCTACTAAATTAAGTGGGAAAAGGTTTAACAACAGCCAGTAATCAACACCTATTGATTTCCTCATTTTTGCACTAGCAACAGCTGCCATGAATGTTTGCTTTCAACTCTGATCGTGCCTGGCTAGTGGATTGTGCGGCTTGGTCATAGCAATACAGCTGAGATGTTTTGTGATTAATCATTAATGGTAATAAACCTTTGATAATGTTTTAGTTTAATGGTAATAAACCTTCAATACATTTTTTAGTTTAATGGTAATGAACCTTCTAAAAGTCCATTTTGAGTATTAATGAAAATTAACAACGGAGCAATGAAGAGACTACCTGTAATAACAAAGAAAGAACGCTGGCAAGAATCTAGTAAAATATAGTTAATGCTATTACAATTTACAGTCAGTATCTATCATATGTATTCACTATTATATCAGGAGAGAAACAAGATAGGGTAGAATGACAAATAAGAGTAATGAACATGAAAACATGACAGAAAAAGAGATAGAGAATGAGAGAGAGAGAGAGAGAGAGAGAGAGAATGTTGTGAATAAAGTCTGGAAGTTGAAAAAAGAAATGGAGTGTGTGGGGACAAAGGTGTAGATAATAGTAAACTGGGAAAATAAATAGGAGTTTTGGAGAGCAAAAGATGGAAAAAGAACAAGAAAAGAGCTTGTATAAAATGAGGGAGGAGATGGGGATGGAAGAGAGGGAGAAAGGGGAAGAAAAGGAGAGTGGGAGAGAGAAAAAAGGGAGAGAGAAAGAGAAAAAAAGGAGAGAGAGAAATAGAGAGAGAGATAAAAAGAGAGAGAAGGAGATGATGATGATAATGGAGATGATGGTAGAAGAGTTAAAAGATAAAGATTAACCAAATAAAAAACAAAACATCTTGGAAATAGTTTGCAATTAATTAATTAAAACGCTAATTACTTAACATTAATTATAGTAATTCTCCACTTTTTATCTGGAATAATACTTTATATTTATCGCAAAACTAGTTATTGTGATTATTATTTTTCTTATTATTATTAACATTATTATTGGTACTGCTACTATTTTTTTCGTTATTGTTATTAGGCCTACTATTCAATAGAAATCATTTATTTCATGTTCTGCAAGTTCAATAAAGTAGGGTGGCGAAATATCGCGAGAACTTTAAAAATGCCAGAGTTAACGGAAAAATCAATATGACTATTATTCACTGAACGCATACGCTTGTAGTGCTTCAAAAAGACCATAGACCTACGAAACAGCTCGTGCATGTGCCTGCGGGTTTTGCCTAGATTGGTGCACGCGCGCTCAGTTAAATCATTACGTCATTTGATAAAAAAAAAAAAATCCTTTCATCAGGAACAATAAAAATAAAATCTAGTCTAAAAACCACCATATTAATAATCTAAGCTACAAATGATAGGTAAAACCAAAGAACAACCACTGAACTACACGCACCAAGTTGCTATAAGTGTGTACTTCGCACTATGCGTGTGTATAGTGTACAAAGTACACAGTACATATTTAGGTCGGCAAGTGTGTAGATCTAGCCTATTCTTTTGTTTCCGCTCGGCGTTTCCTAGTTTCAAAAACGAATGTCTATGCTGATTTTACCATGACTTCATCCACGGTAAAAGAAAAGGATTACTAACGGTGGGCATTCGGCCGATCATTGTAAAGCAGTGTAGCCAGTCGAATATTTTGAGATAACTTCCTGTTGGTGCGCAAAAAAATACTGTGAGGTCTAAGAGTCGATCTATTTCAGTATTTGGAAGGAAAAAAAAACTGTTCATTACAGATCAGATATTACCAAGAACCTTTTATATCCGAGCGTTAGACCTGAAATTATGGAATTTCATAATTACACACATGAAAATTATATTGGCTTTAGTTGGGAGCACGGGGTTCAAAATCTAGGGAGTGGAGGTGGAAGTGGTGGTAAAAAAAAAAAAAAGAGGTCATTGGTCCTCAAATATTTTTTCACTTCTGAAGCCACCTAGAATTTTACCGTGTACTTTCAGCTAAATCTGATTTTGTTGCTACAAAACCCTCCCCATGAAGGACTTCAAAATGAAGGGTGAATGGGAGCAACTTCATAAAACACAGACTACACACAGACCTACACACACCTTTGTTGTAGGGTTAGCCTACTAATTAGCATAATGTATGCACAGTCGTTTACCTTTCATCAAAGTTTTAACTCGTCCTGCCGAGTTATTCTAAAGAGATAGGCTAAATTGAATAAGCCTCGCCGTTTTTCCGTTGTAAAGATGTGAATGTGTCCACCAAGAAACCATCGGCTTCCCTTTTTAAGCCTTGCCTTTCAAGCCTTTGCCTGCCCTCAAGGGCGCCAAGAGGGGACGGGCTCGAATAGGGTTTTGAGCTCAAAATGTGGGAAGAAAACAGAGAACTGAATGAGTTTTGTGCTCAAATCAGTTCGGGTGATGAAGAAGTAAGAATTTAAGATAATTTAAACTTCTCTAAAAACCCTACTAAAGACGCTTTTCCTCGTTGTTAGAATCACACACATCATCATTCATTGTACGCAAAATGGCGACAAGCAAACACGTGACGATCAGCCAGCCCGGCCAACACATTCCTGGATAGTCCATAAAGAGGGGTGATATTGTTAATTTGCTACCAATATCTTCCAATATTATGTAATTTTGTCCCGTATTTTATCTCTTTTTACCGTATATTTTTATACTAATTACTTGAGGCTTTTTTAAACGCTTCAGAGTACTTACTATGTTGTTAAATCTCTAACGAGAGTAACGGTGAACACTCCCACTAATGGACTAAACCGCTGGTTTTGCAGCACCCACTTCACTCGAGAAACGGTGGGATTTTACCGATAGAAATGGGGCATTGTACTTATTCAAAGGTTTTCATAAAAACATCAGCATTCACAAAACATGTATATATGCCAAAGGTCAGATGTGTATTGTACGGAAGATTAAGATTAATATAAACATATTATTTATTAAGAATTTTTTGTTTAATACAGCTGAGCTCAAATACTAAAGATTTATATTGCATGAACAGTGCAAGACCTTCAAGTTTTGTCTAATTTACAGATTATCTGCCAACACCCTAAAAAAAACACCTACAGGAACCTCATTGATCGTGAGCCCTCCACACCTAGAAGAAGAACAACAACTAAACAAAGTCATTTCATTTCATTATTTAAATTAACGTCAGTCCCTGACAGGATCAAATAGAAATACACAAATATTTTGATAGAACGTTACCCTTTAACCTGTGTACAATCCGATCGATAGACCGGTTGGAGCTGGTTAGTCACGCACGAGGTTGCCGTGATATCTGTGTATTGCTAGTGGCATAATTGTTATGGAAAAATCAAAAATTTATAATCATTTAGTACCTTTTATAGGCTTATTTACACACACAACCTGCGCTTATAAGGGCTATTGCACGATTGGGTGCCTGTATCATGATGATGATGGTGTCCATTTATAACGCCCGTGTCTCCGTTCCTAGATGTCTTCGGTGTGCGGGGACGTTAAAATTTACTCTTGTCCTAGATGTCACTGTATAGCGCACCCGGATCTTATCCTATCCTATCCTATCACATGACTCGGAAGTCGTTGGGGCACCATAATTATATGATCGTTTAATCAGCGTACTCCATCTTTCTCTGTCCTCAGCAACCCTCATATGACTTCACTCAGTGTCAAGCCAGTCCATTCTCGAATGTTGTCCTTCCACCTCTTGTTCTGTCTCCCTCTTCTTCTGCCTCCTTGCACCGTGCCTTGCAAGGCCTGATGCTCTGGAGACGTGGCCGTACCACCGGAGTTTCCATTTCTTCAGCACGGTGAGAATGATACAGGCGCCAAAATCGTGTAACTTACCAGGCTATATAATATTGCTGTTAACGCTCTTTTGGTGAGCTATACGCTTATACGCTCTGTGTCCGGGGACGTTAATTTAAATAATCGCAAAAAAAAAAAAATCTTTTGGTGTGCGTGAACAAAGATACTCTAGAGCAGTATCTATGGCGTGAAGAAGAGGCAGACATAAAAAGAGGTGGGAGGACAACATTCGAGAATGGACTGGCTTGAAACAAAGAAGATATAGATGAGGGTTATTGAGGACAGAGAAAGAGTACGCTGGTTAATCGATCATCTGTGGTACCCCAACTAATTTCGAGTTACGGGATAGAATATGATCGATAGGAGAGGGCTATTAAACCTATTCTCAAATAGTGAAAGCATTTGCACATCGTCCTAAAATTATCTGAAATACCCTCTGGCTCAACAGTCAACTTGCATGGTTTGAGAATCCGTTGGTCTGGTGTGTTTTAGCTCTCTCAGCCCTGTACTTGTCTTTCTGTTATGAAATATTTTGTTTAGAGGTTATTTAATTTTCCCCATACATGTACATCACTGGTCAATATTTCAATCAATACCATTATTTTAAAATTTAATTGATTCACGATTAACAATATAATTTTGATTGTTGTTTGATGGAGAAAACAGTATAATAAAGGTTTCACAACTCGCATTTCATTCACGAAAATACTTGCGCTTTCGAAGAAATGTGTCATCATTAAATTTGAATTAAAATATATACTTAACATTAAAAATTAAATTTAAAAATCTGTTTTAAAATTTACCTAGAAAACATAGACATGTAAATTCTAACCCACTGATCTAAAAGTTTTAGTTCAGTGATTCTAACCGAACGGAATCTATGCGCCATCGAAGAACCCTTCGTAAATAACACTTCATCAGGGGACGCGACTCATAAACACACAAAAAATAAAAATAAAAAATCGTACTTCCGGTAAATCTTTTTATAAGTTGATGTAAAGGAGGAAACTACCATAGAATTTCACACGTCTCCAGTGTTAACGAAACCTCCTTATTGCCGTCAGCTCAGAGGATTACAAAAAACAACCACAGACAATCAGGTAAAAATGTAGTTAAACACCTTATATTGGTATTCTTGCGCCCAAAATATCACAGATTGGCAACCCCGGACGGCCGGAGTCTTCCGCCGTTCCGGTACCGTAGAAACCACAACAATCATCAGTCTTGTCTTGTCTTGTCTTGCCGTATATACCCACAATCAATCGTGTTGATCATTATGGCACTTTTTACCAAGGTGCATGCTGGGTGTGTTCTTGTTACCGGCACTCACCCGTCTAGGACATGAGCGTCAGGATCTTTAAAGTTCGTTATGATGTAATGTATGCGACACTGACTAGACCTCGGTTTATACTCTCATCCGAAGGAGTAGGAAATGGGAGTAAAGTGTCTTTTCCAAGGACACAATACAATGCCCCGGCCTGGGCTCGAACCCGGGACCTTCCGATCCGCAAGCCAACGCTCTAACAATTCTGCCACCACGAACTACCTCAACAGTATCTTCTTGGGTGACGACAACTCGGACCAGGCGGGTAAAAACAAACGCTTCTGGACTTAAATTAAGAACCAGAGGTCTTCAGATGTGGGAGTCGCACCACTTAAGAAGGACAGCCAGCTCACTTCAGACCCAGAGGCCCAAGCCACCCTTCTGAATGAGCAGTTCCAGTCCGTCTTCGGTGATGGCGCTTCATACACTGAGGAGCAGTTCACCCTCAGGACGGGCATGACCAGCCAAGACGTCCCAGCCATGCCAAACATCACCATCACGGAACATGGGGTTTGGAAGCTGATGACAAACCTTAACCCCAAACGGAATCAGCCCGCACCTACTCAGAGAGTTGGCGGAGGAACTGGTCCCAGTACTGACTGCGATTTTCTGGTCCTCCCTGTCTTCAGGCGAAGTACCATCAGACTGGAGGGCTGCACACATCACACTGATCTTCAGGAAGGGCGAACAATACAATCCTGCCAACTACAGACCAGTATCCTTGACATGTGTGGCCTGCAAACTTATGGAGCACATAGTCGTCTGTGCCGTCATGCACCACTTTGACACCAATAACACCCTTCATGACAACCAACATGGCTTCCGAAGAGGGCGTTCGTGTGAGACCCAACTCCTGGAGTTTGTCGAGGAGCTGTCGTGCAACATGGAAGGTGGACAGCAGACGGACATCCTAATCATTGACTTTGTGACCATGGCATTTGACCAAGCCAACCACAGTCTGTTGGTCCACACGCTCCACTGCTACGGCATCCACGACACGGTGCTCACATGGAGCGACAGGCGCCAGGCTGTGGTGGTCAACGGCAGCTGCTCTTCCTTTGTCAGTGTGCGATCTGGGGTCCCCCAAGGGTCGGTGCTGGGGCCATGCTTATTCCTGGCCTACATCAGCGATCTACCGGACCGACTGACTGCACTGACAAGACTGTTCGCAGACAACAGCCATATATTCAGAGTGGTAACTAGCAGCCAAGAGCAAGCCCAGCTACAGCAAGACCTCCAGCGCCTTGAACAATGGGAGAAGAGCTGGGACATGCAGTTCCACCCTGACAAGTGCACAACTCTGCCAGTCACGAGGAGCAGACGACCCCTACAGTCTAGTTACACCCTACACGGTCACACCTTTGAGTCAGTCTCTCAGTGATGGAGAAAGTTTTTAAGCTAGGGGTATTTATACCCTCAACCAAAACATGTGGGGGTTTTCATACCCTCTTTGCAAACATAAGGTTTTTTTTATACCCCCTTTCAGTGTTTTAGGGGGTACACCAACATATACGTAATCAACACTTTGCGTGGAAAGTCTTTTCATCAGTTTGAGTTTCTTCAGCCGGGCCCGGTTGCAGCTCACCTTTTTCTTCTCTTACCGAGCACTCAAAGCCAAAGGCTGACAAAAATGTTTGTTTTTCTTTTCCTTCATCTTGTTTTAATTTTTTTGAGCAATTAGTTTTGTCTGCTTTATTTTTCTTTTTCTTCGGCTTCCCCTCAGATCGCTGCTTGTCGGCCATGTTTAATGTTGGGTTGTTGTCAGCACCCAGGAGGTCCACAGGGTCTTCACCAAGCTCAAGCCAGGCAAGGCGTCCGGACCTGACGGCATCAGCCCTCGAGTGCTGAAAGTGTGCGCCGAGCAGCTAGCCGCGGTGTTCCAGACCCTCTTCAACATGAGCCTAAGAGCAGGAAAGGTGCCAACAGCGTGGAAGATGGCGCGAATAGTACCAGTGCCAAAGAAATCTGTCTGCAAAGAACTGAATGACTTCAGACCCATCGCTCTAACACCAGTGGTGATGAAATGTCTGGAGAAGCTAGTGCTGAAACGCCTACTGCAGCAGACGGAGGACCTTATGGACCCCCTGCAGTTTGCGTACCGCGCGCGGAGAGGCACCGACGACGCGGCGATGTACATCATCCACAGCATCCTTCAACACCTGGAAAAGCCCAACACGTCGGCCAGAGTGCTGTACGTCGATTTCAGCTCGGCGTTCAACACCGTCAGACCCAGCCTGATGTTTAAAAAACTCAGTACGATGTCAGTGGCACCGCAGCTCATCAAGTGGGTGATCGACTTTCTGGTCGGACGGTCGCAGTTCGTCGCAGTGGGTGGGGTGAAATCCGACGTCCTGACCATCAACACGGGGACGCCTCAAGGTTGCTGCTTGTCGCCGACGCTCTTCACGCTCTACACCAACGACTGCCGGGCCTCTGAGGCCGACAACACGCTGGCGAAGTTCGCCGACGACTCAGCGCTGGTGGGGTTAGTGACGGGCGACGACGACTCGCAGTACAGACTCGACGTGGACAGGCTGGTAGAGTGGTGCCAGCAAAACAGCCTCGACCTCAATGTGGGGAAAACGAAAGAAATGGTCACAGATTTTAGAAGATCCGGAAGTGCGCCAGAGCCGTTGACAATCGGTGACCAGGTCGTAGAGCAGGTCGACGAGTACAAATACCTGGGCGTCACCGTCAGCTCCGACATGTCATGGACCAAGCATGTAGACAAGGTAGTCAGCAAATGTCACTCCAGGCTGTACTTCCTAAGGAAACTGCGCCAATTTAAAGTCAACAACGAAATTCTGACCTCCTTCTACAGAGCCAGCATAGAGAGCGTGCTGAGCTTTAACCTGACCACGTGGCTGCATGGATGCAATGAGGAGGACAGAGACAGACTGAGACGGGTGGTCAGGCAGGCGGAGAGGGTGGTGGGGTCGCAACTGCCCAGTATCGAGGAGCTGGAGTGCAGCCGCACTGTTACAAAGGCTCGCAAGATAGCAGAAGATGAGCTGCACCCACTGCATGGCGAGTTCCAGATGCTCCCCTCTGGCCGCAGGTACAGAGTTGCCAAGTGCAGGACCAACCGTTTCCAGCAGACGTTTGTCCCCTCTGCAATCACGCTACTCAACGAGCAGTTAAAATAAATCTCCATAGCATTTTGGGCTGGGTAAAGGGGGTGGGGGTGGGTGGGAGTGGGGTAAGACAAACTGTAATTTGTTTCAATAAGAGCTACCTTTATCAGTTTCTTCCTATTTACTGTATGCCGTATGAATGTGTGTGACAATTATCGATTGTGTGCGAATAATGTATACTTACTGGTCATGTAATGTATTAGGATATCAATTGCGCATTAGGCATATGTACTTACTAGTCATATTGTGTACTAGTCATGATAGTTTAAATGGAATCTTTGTCCCTCAAGTATTTTTATTACTACCATGCTGTATGAATGTGTGCAAAAATGTATTGATTGTTTGTGCATGATGTATACATTGACTATTAATGTAATGTGAACTGTGAGGTGTTGTATGTTGGTTTAATCAATTGACGTACAGACTGAGATGTGGGTGCTTGACGCGATTAGGTAACATGATATATATTGACAGTGTTTGTGGTTCTATTTTGTGATCTGATTGGCTGATGTGTGATGTCTGATTGTTTTACTTTCAATAGCCTATTTTGCGTAAATGTGATAAAGCGATGTGTCTGTTTGCACTGTGCTGTGCTGTAATGTATTGTGTATGAACTTATAACATATATTCTGATGTATCCCATATGCGCAAAACAAATTCTTCACATGAGATGAAGTCAATAAATCTTGAATCTTGAATCTTGAATCTATATAGCCAATCAAAAGTGTCGAGAAAAATATTGAATATTATCGTGCATATGATTGGCTGTTTCTCGGAAGCGACAGAATGAATAGGAGGGGGATAGAGGGTGGTAGGCGGTCGCGCAGGACGCACAGGCACACGATCCAAATCGAGCGAAAGCTGTACGCACGACCGAAATAGTTGTACCTGATGATACCTCCCAGCAACTTAGCTTTACGTTTTCATACCCCTTTGGCACTGACTTTGTGAGTGTTTATACCCTTTCATTACATTTTCGTTACGTGATTTCCCAACTCAGTACGTGATACACGTATGATTGTACGTGATCTCCATCACTGGTCTCTGAGGCCAAGTACCTCGGGGTGACCCTCCGCAGCAAGCTGGGACGCACATGTCAACAGCATCGCTAACAAGGCCAGTAAGACACTGGGCTTCCTGAGAAGGAATCTCAAGGTGAGCTCTACGGCCATCAAGGAGTGTCAGTGAGCTTACATGGCTTACGTGCGTCTTATCCTGGAATACTCAGCATCTGTTTGAGACCCTCACACCCAGAAAGGCATCGACAGGCTGGAAGCAGTTCAGAGACTCGCCGCCCGGTTTGCTTCTAACCGCTATCACAACACATCGAGTGTTAGGGACATGCTGAAGTCACTGGGGTGGCCGTCCCTCGAGGATCGACGTCGCACTACACGCCTTCAGATTCTGCGCAAGATCACTAGTGGCACTGCGAACTGCCCCATCATCAATGGGAAAGTTTAACAGGCGATATCGTGCCAACGCCGCAGCCACAACAAGCAGTACAAACAAGTCTTGTGCAGGACCCAATATAGAGCTGCCTCTTTTCTGCCACGAACCATAAAGGACTGGAATGCCCTCAACAATGAGGCACTGGAGGCTCTGGCTGCTGACACCTTGGTGTCGGGAGTCTCCCAATAAAACCCTCCAGTTCCCCTCCATACCCCACACCTGCCATCCCCCCCTGTCTCCTTACCCAGCATTTCCCCCCTTCACTCACATTTCCCATGGTCTGATTCATGTAGCGACATGATTCATTATTTGCTCAGTATCCGTACTTAACATGCACACAAACCCTTCCTTTCAAGTTGCATAATGATCAACACGATTGATTGTGGGCGTATACGGCAAGACAAGACAAGACAAGACAAGATGCCTTCGTGGTTCACATTCATTTTTGCATGTGTTTGTGTGTTCGAAGTTCATTCAGCAAACCTGCTTTTGTTGATTGGTAGTTTACCACAGTCATAACCAGTTTGTCACTTTCTCTCAGATCCAGTAGGCAATAAGTTGAATAACTCCTTAATTGTACACAGTTTATTCCCATGTGATGTGTTATGGTTGATCATTCTCAGTAATACTAATAGCTAGGACTCTTATCTCAGTCACAAGAGAAAACATCGAAACTGCACTGAAATTTTATCTTGGGAGACTGGATTTTAATCCTAGGAGACCTATGCACGCTATTGCTATGGAAATTGGAATAGAATTTTTTTTAGTGCAATTTCGATGTTTTCTAACACAACAAGGTCTTGTCATGCTTTATAACCCAAAATTCAACATTTCTGCTTTCAATCCTTTCAGTATGAGTCTATGACATTTGACTTTTTTATCGTCGATGGGGCATCATCACCTGACGTAGCTCTCACTTGTGGTGTACCACAACACAAGGGTCTGTACTAGGGCCAATATTATTCTCCATACATGTACACTACCCAGCTTGGAAAAAAAATCATTGAAAGCTTTGGAATCAGCCAAAACCTCTTTGCAGATGACAGTGAACTGTACAAAGCATTCCATCCTAGCGCATCCTCCACCTCAGAGGCAGTCCAGAGTCTGGAAAGCTGCTGTCTAAAGATCAAGTCTTGGATGTTCTCCAACAGGTTAAAATTAAATGATGACAAAACAGAAGTGTTACTGTGTGGCTCAGATGCCTGTCATCGAAAGGTATCTGTAGACTCCCTCCAAGTTGGCACTTTGACTATTCCGATGTCCGGCACAGTACAAGACCTTGGTCTCCTTGTGGACAGCGGCCTCACCATGGTGCCTCAAGTCAGTGCCACAGTCAGATCATGCTACCTTGGTCTGCGAACACTGGGTCAACTTACACTCGGTTTGATGTTGGTGTTTTTCTATCAGTATCTGATTCAGCCCCGATGCTTGAATTCCTGATAGTTGTGTAACTCAGATTCGTTTATCCACGCAGCCCGTCCAAACAGCATACAAGTCACAAAGTTGACGTATGAAGTTTTCCACTTTTATTCAGCACACATCAACAACTGCATACAATCGCTCAATCGCCTTTCCACTCTCAAATTTACTTTCCAACTTCACTATCAACAACAATCCAACTTTTTTAACAGTGCGGCGCTTATATAGTCTCTACATACACTGGAACAAACGAGAATAATCCTACATAAAACACCACAACCAATCAAAATTAATTTCATCATCACGTGACTCACGTCATACAACCTCATTTGGAATGGAAGCTTCCATGGTAACCAACAGAATAATCCACACGCTTCGATCGATAGTAAACAACTAATTCCCGAAAATTCTCAAACAATATCGACCAACTAAAAACACTAACGTTACACAAAGCCTCTACTAATAACAACGCAAAATCAAATCAAAGATAAATACACTCTATTACTGCATGCGTTGCAAAATAAAACGAAAAGATCTATCGCGCGCGTCACACACAAGCCTACCATTGCATGCGCTTCACACATAATATCGTGCGCATTTCACACGCACCAACATGAGCGTCTCAACGTAACATAACCCCCCACTCAAGAAGAAATTTACTTAATTTCTTTCACCAACGTTGATACGCAATGCACAAACAAAATCAGAAATTAAAACTTATTTCAGTCTGTCTGGATACTGTCATTGTTCACAGTTCATTCACATAGAGTCAATGTTCTTTCGTCCGCAAGGAAACGACGCCCTTGTCAGTTGCGGGTGTCATCGGCCCAGGGTCAAAGACGATGATCACGTGGGCTGTCCTGGAGTCAGTGCATCCTCCGTTGTCTCCTTCTTCCATCGAACATCCGATGAAGTCGACGTTGTCAGCTCCCAGAATGCATTTGCTGGGTCTCACGGTCAGGTTGGCTTCTGCGAGACGGTGGAACAGCTCCCTCAAGGTCTGCAGATGCTCCTTCCAGGTCTGGGTGTGGACTTCATGCTCGACCAAAGTCGTAGAGCCTGGGACATCATTGAAGTTATGGGGAAATTCGCCCATAAGGTCCTTGAGCTCCAACTTTTGACCTTCCGTCAAGCCTGGTCCTAGCTTAACGTCATCGATGCCTTCTTTGCTGTGGAAGTCTCCAAGTTCCAACAGTTCTTCGCTGTCAAAGCTGTTATCGATCTCAGCTGCTGTTGCTGCATGCACAGTCTCTGATGGCCTTTCCACGTACAGCTTAAGGAGGTTGGCGTGGTATATCTTGGAATGCTGGCCGACCTTCACCTTATAGTCGTTGCTCCCCACCACGGTTTCCACTTTGTACGGGCCTTTCCACTGCATCAGCAACTTATTGTGATCAGTAGGTAGCAGCACCAGCACTTTGTTGCCAGGTTTAAACTTCCTGTTCACAGCCCTACGATCGTAGTAGTGCTTTCCACAGTCCTGGGACTTCTTCAGGTTTTCTCTGGCTATCTCGAGAGTCTGCTCCAGCTTTTCCCGCAGCTCAAACACGTACTGGTAGCTGTTCTTCACCTCTGGGGTCTCTACTTCTTTCGTCCACAGTTCTTTCAGGATGTGCATCGGCCCTCGGATGGTTCTTCCGTACAGCAGCTCGAACGGAGAAAAGCCGGTGGACTCCTGCGGTACTTCTCTGTAGGCGAAAAGTAGGGCATTGATGTAGCGATGCCATTGTCTGGGCTGCTCGCTGCACAGTTTCTTCAGGGTGGACTTCAGCGTAGCATTGAATTTTTCGACAAGCCCGTTGCACATTGGATGGTAGGGTGTCGTAGTTAAATGCCGGATGCTCAGCAGTCTGTTGACCTCCTTCATACAGTCAGAGACGAACTGCGTCCCGAGGTCTGTCAGAATTTCTTCAGGCACTCCAAGTCTGCTGAACATGTCCACCAGTGCCTCTGCAACAGTTTCAGTGTCAATCTTCTTCAGTGGCACTGCTTCTGGGTACCGAGTCGCATAGTCCACTAAAGTCAGTACCCATCGATGACCTTCTTCACTCGGAGGTCTTATTTCGCCGATTAGGTCTAAGGCCACCCTCTTGAAAGGTCGGTCGATCAAAGGCATCCTCTGCATAGGCACTTTCGGGACCCTTCCTCGAGGTATGGTCTTCTGGCAAATGTCACATGATCGGCAGAAACGGCTGACGTCCGCATGAAGTCCTGGCCAGTAGAACACTGCCTGGATTCTGTCTGACGTCATCTTGATGCCTAGGTGACCTCCCATGATGGAGTCATGTGCTACTTCCATCACTTGGCGCCTTAGGGGTAACGGTACCAATACTTGACGTAGTGGTTTCCCTCCGTTGACCCTCGGGTGCTGGAAGATTCGGTACAGGATCTTGGCCTTCACCTCAAAATAGACCGTGCCACTGCCCTTGGTCACGTGGTCTTGGCGGTTCCTGTACTTGTTTAAAGTATTATCAGCTTCCTGGAGCTGGATCAGTTTATCTCTGTCCACGATGGCAGCTTTGGAGTTGTCGGCGACCTTCAGTGGCGTAGACGTCTTGTCTCTCTTGGCCTGGGCCCTGGTAGTAACAGCACCGACGATCTCTGGTCGGCAGGGCTGAGCCGGAGTAGCCACGTTGTCCCGTAGCAGCTCTGTAATGTCTCCATCGGGAAACGGCAATGGATCCTCCTCCACAACTTCGACGTATTGGGTTGAGGCAGGACTCCATTCTGGATCGGGGTCGTCGGGTCGTCTCGCGCCGTCGATATTCCCGATCATCAAATCATACAGCGGCTTCTTCAGGCAAACCGCTTCGACTTCGCCTATGTAGAAAGGGGTGTTGACATGAATTTTCGCAACTGGCGCTTTCAAACATTTGCTGTCGGCCATAAGTGTCCATTTTGAATCGCCAGTGAACTGTTCTTTAGCGATTAGGTCTTCTCTGACGATGACCCCACTGCAACCAGAGTCTCTTAGAACAGTCACTTCATGATTTCCGACGCGTCCCTTGGAAACAGGCATGTTCTGGACGGTCATCGCTGCGCTGGCTACGACGGGGATGGATTTCCCGTTGGCAAGGAGAAGTTGGCCATCGGTTATGCACTCATGCACGTCCGCAGGAGTAGCTGCGCGATCGGTCTCACTCGGAAGAATGACGCTCCCGCCGCACACTTGATGGTCAGATCTTCTGGTTTGCCGTTGATTGGAGAACCGACTCTGCCGGTTGCCTGCCGCTGCATTGTCCGTATTGCTCCGCTGTCCGCTACTTTTGTTTTGAGGACAGTTAGCCGCTCTGTGGTCTGTAGCGTTGCAGGTGAAACAGCCTCTTGAATGCCCTTCCCTGGGAGGTGGCGTGGAGTCCGTGTGTCTCTGGCTCGTCTGACTCCCCTGGATCTGGTTCCCATGGCTTGCAGTTTTCTGAAATGGTTTCGTTGCCTTGGGTGGCCCCAGCGTTTTTCCGTGAGCGAGGAGATATCTTTCAGCAACCTCGGTCACATCTTTAAGCGTCTGCAGCTTTTGTTCTTCTAAGTGGGTCGCTAGGTCCTTGTGACAGGCATTGAGGAATTGCTCCTTCACGATCAGGTCATGAAGACTATCGTAAGACTTCCCTTTGCCTGATAGTTCCACCCACTTGTGTAAGTATGACGACAGGCGCTCCACAAATTGCTTTGGTGTCTCGTCTGACAAAGGCCGGCATTCACGGAGGCGTTTACGGTAGCCCTTCTCTGTGAAGCTGTAGCACTGCAACAGGGCCTCTTTTAAGACGTCGTAGTTTTTGGCGTCATCGTTCGACAGTCTGGTGTAAACTTCCAGTGCTTGCCCCGTCAGAAGAGCACTGAGTCGAATCGCCCAGTCTTGGGGTTGCCAATTGGAGCTTTCGGCGAACCTTTCAAATCTCGCCAAATAACTGTTGATCTGGTCCTTCCCGTCGACAAACGCCGGCAATTTTGGAGCCTTGTTGTCGCTGATAACTTGTGGCGCATTCTGCTGTTGCTGGATACGCGCCAACTCTAGCTGGTACTGACGCTCGCCTTCACGACGCTTCAGCTCGAACTCTCTTTCTTCTCGGCGTCGCTGCTCCTCTTTTTCTTGCCGCTGCTGTTCAATTTCCAGACGCTTCCGTTCTAATTCTATTTCTTTTCGGCGACGCTGTTCTTCCTTTTCTAGATGCTTCTCTTCTAATTCTCTTTCTCTTTCTTCGCGCCATATTCTCTCTTGAGACTTGACGTACTCCGTCAGCTGCTTGCCTTTCAGATGCAGTTCAATCCCTTTCTGCCAGAAATCAGCCATCTTAATGCTTTTCTGGATAGTTCTTTTCTAGAAAGTTCTTTTCTGGAAAGTTCTTTTCTGGAAAGTTCTTGACTGTGCTGTACCTTTCTAGACTGTTCTAGAACAGCACGCTTTCTGCAGTAGCGCTGATGCTTGCCACTAGTCGCCTTCGCTGACGCAGGCCCCGCTGTCCTCGTCGTATGCGACGCTGCACCACGCTGGTGTTGATGTGCACGCTCCTGTGCTGAAGTAGACGCGACGTCCGCTCGCCGCTCTCTATAACACTGGCGATGTAGCTCCGAGACTGTCCCTCGACGTAGTCCTGCGGCAGCCACGTAGTCCCGCTCTGTTGTTCGCTCACGAAGCAACTCTTCGGCGACTACACGCCCTTGCAGTCAACCCGAACCTATCGGTGATGTAGTCCCAGTATGTTGGCCCCTCTCGACGCAACTCGTTGGCGGCTACCCTCGATGACTGCCTCTCGTAACGTTGACTCGCTTGTTGTAGCAGTTGAGCCCTTGGCTATGGCGTGAATCCCGGCTTGGCCCCCAAAATGTTACACTCGGTTTGATGTTGGTGTTTTTCTATCAGTATCTGATTCAGCCCCGATGCTTGAATTCCTGATAGTTGTGTAACTCAGATTCGTTTATCCACGCAGCCCGTCCAAACAGCATACAAGTCACAAAGTCGACGTATGAAGTTTTCCACTTTTATTCAGCACACATCAACAACTGCATACAATCGCTCAATCGCCTTTCCACTCTCAAATTTACTTTCCAACTTCACTATCAACAACAATCCAACTTTTTTAACAGTGCGGCGCTTATATAGTCTCTACATACACTGGAACAAACGAGAATAATCCTACATAAAACACCACAACCAATCAAAATTAATTTCATCATCACGTGACTCACGTCATACAACCTCATTTGGAATGGAAGCTTCCATGGTAACCAACAGAATAATCCACACGCTTCGATCGATAGTAAACAACTAATTCCCGAAAATTCTCAAACAATATCGACCAACTAAAAACACTAACGTTACACAAAGCCTCTACTAATAACAACGCAAAATCAAATCAAAGATAAATACACTCTATTACTGCATGCGTTGCAAAATAAAACGAAAAGATCTATCGCGCGCGTCACACACAAGCCTACCATTGCATGCGCTTCACACATAATATCGTGCGCATTTCACACGCACCAACATGAGCGTCTCAACGTAACATGGACAGAAAAACAGCCAACACACTTGCCGTTTTGCTCATCCAGTTTCACTTGGACTTTTGCAACACCTGTGTTTGGGGCTTGCCCAAGTGCCAGCTGCAGAGGCTACAAAAAGTTCAAAACACAGCAGCTCAGATTGTGACAAAAACTAAGACTCATGAGCATATTACACCAGTTCTTCGGGAACTTCATTGGCTCCCTGTTGAAAAGCGGATTGAACATAAAATACTATTTGTTTTTGGATGCAAGGAAGGATCAGCACCCAAATACCTATAAGAACTCCTCCCTTGGCACGCTCCTGAGCGAAACCTTCGGTCTAGCTCACAGTGCAAGATCTCTGTGCCAAGTGTCGATCGACATAAGAAAAAGAACTTTGGAGCAAAGTCTTTTGAATGTGCTGATCCTTTCCTGTGGAACAGACTTCTTCTCTTGCTACGTCAGTGTAGCTCTGGCACAAAGCAACCTATAAGCATCAGCTGAAGACCCATTTTTTTGGCAGCCCACTGAGCCTGCTGAGTGCTCACTTGGCCTGGATGGAATCGCGCTATCCAAGTGTTTATTATCATCATCAACTTTTCACAGTCAATGAATGTATGTGTGAACATCACTGCCATTACCTGTGATGTCGTCTCACAGAATGGATGATCGTAGATAGTTTCAATGCTTGTGAGTGTTAAAACCGAAAGAAAGTTTGTACAGGAAAGATTGAAATTAGAAATGTTGAATTTTTTGATAAAATGCGTGCTGAGGCAAAACATTGAAATTGCAGTGAAATTATATTCATAGGATTAAAACTCAGTTTCCTAGGATTAAACCTGAGTGATAAGCTTTCCTTTTAAAAGTTAATATTATAATTTGTTGATTTTCTAAACTTTTGGTTTCAGATTGCTCGAACCATGTCTGACAGTGAAGGCAGTATTTTCTCAGATAATGAGAATGATAGTGAGGTATATGCATTGCAACATTTCTTACAAAATTATGCAAGGTTAAAGCAAATATATTAGTATGTATATGTAATATGAGTATGTTTCATGATTATAGTTTATTCTTTATTTTAAGATAAAGAACTGATCCACTGCCAACACACCTCCCCACTCCTATATTTTGTATTTGTCCAGTGTGATTGCACTGAGTGTTGCAACGGTTTCTGCAAGATATCTTTTAATTGAAGTCTTAATTAAAAGGTGGAGTGTGGATTTGTCACATTTTGTGTATACTATACATGACTCATTGACTATATACAGTGGAACCTCCGGTATAAGACCATCCAAAATCTGAGAAAAAACGGTCTTATAATAGAGGTGGTCTTATACTGGAAATAGGAGGAGTAGGGGGAAGGGGTCAGGGTCGGAGGGTTATGATAAGCTGAATTTGGGGCTTCATTGATTAATACAAGGCTTAACTGATGTTTGAAATAAATTCATTATGTGTTGAGCTGTGGGGAGCTAACAACAGCATTTTAGTACAAAAAAAACAACTGATCTGACCCCATAAAATAAGGCTCAGAATGCATAGATTTTAACCATCTTTTCAAAAATTTTCCAGGGGAGAGGCGGGGGGGGGGGGGGGGGGGGGGGGGGGGGGGGGGTCATGCCCCCGGATCCCCCTAGCATCGCGTCCCTGCTTTGCAGGAACGCGCGCTTGTGG